>CM035422.1:47805163-47812663 GCA_020310875.1 Ceratopteris richardii
GGTAAGAAACAATGGGAAGAAGCAATGAAGGAGGAGTTCAATGCTATTGAAGAAAACAAGACTTGGGAACTTGTTCCAAAACCAAATGGTAAGAAAGTGATTGGAAATAAATGGGTTTACAAAGTTAAGAAACTTGCAGATGGAATGATAGCCAGATACAAAGCTAGATTGGTGGTCAAAGGCTATGTTCAGACACATGGCATAGATTATGATGAGATGTTTAGTCCGGTGGCAAAGATGTACACTATAAGGACATTGATTGCCATAGCAGCATCAAAAGGATGGAAGCTAAGTGAGTTGGATATAAAGAATGCATTTCTGAATGGATATATATCAGGTGAGGTTTACATGGAACAACCTGAAGGGTTTGTAAGTTCCAGTTACCCAGATCATGTTTGCAGATTAAGAAGAGCTCTCTATGGATTGAAGCAAGCTCCAAGAGTTTGGGATTACAGACTTGTGAAGTATCTCAATGATCTTGGATACCAAAGCTCGAAGGCTGATGCAAGTCTACTCATTAAGAGAATAGATGAAGGTATGATCTACATTTGTATTTATGTAGATGACATAATAATCACAGGAACCTCATATGAAGGAATCAAGGAGGTATAAAGATTGCTTGAAAAAGAGTTCAAGATCAGTGATCTAGGAAAGTTGTCATACTTTCTTGGAATGGAAGTCACATATACAGATCATGGGGTATATGTTTCGTAAGAAAGGTATCTCCTAAACTTACTGAAGAAGTTTAACATGGAGAATTGCAGAGAAGCTTCAACACTGCTTGAAGTAAATCATAAACTCAGCAAATATGGTGGTGCAGAGTTTAAAGATATGAGGAAGTATCAGTCGTTAGTGGGAAGCTTAATTTATGCTACACTAACAAGACCTGATCTCAGTTATGCAGTGGGAGTTCTCTGAATCCTTTTACATCGGATATAAAGCTGAGAGCATACAGTGACTCAGACTGGGCAGGAAGTCAAGATGACAGAAGGTCAAGACATGGGTATATGATATACCTAGGAGATAAGCTTGTAAGTTGGTGTTCAAAGAAGCAACACACAGTGGCTTTATCGTCAACAGAAGCAGAATATAAAGGACTTGTGGAAGCAGCTAAAGAAGTGATATGGATGCAGACCTTGTTCAAAAGTATGGGTATTGATCAAGGTATACCTATCATACATGGAGATAATATGAGCTCGTTGTATCTTGCAGCAAATCCAGTATTTCATGCAAGAACAAAACACATAGAGATTCAATATCATTTCCTGAGGGAAAAGGTAATGGACAAAGAGATTGAAATAGTATACACATTTACAAAAGATCAGATAGCAGATATTCTGACAAAGAGCTTAGATGGAGTAAAGACAAGCAGATTCAAAGAAATGGTAGGTATAAAAGAAAAGAAGAATATATGAAAGATCAGAGAATGCAAATTAATGATTGAGGGGGAGCTGTTGAAGAATCACTCACAAATTTGACATACAGACAGACATAAAGACAAAGAAAGACAAAGAGAAGCAGAAACAAAGCATTCAGAAAATCAAACCTTAGTGAAGGGACAAATTCACGACTGTAATATAGTTCATAGAAACTTCTAGAATACGAGTTTTGAATCTCGGAACAAAATGTATATATATGAGAGAAAGGAAGAAGATGAGTGTGTGCATAGAACCGGAATAGAATAGTGCATACAGAAACTAAGGATAGTGATATAGAAGATGCAAGAGATTGTGTATGAAGAGGTGAATAATAAAACCTGAACTGTCGGGCATTCATCTGAGAGAGATGGTAAGGAATAACTACTCAGAATAGGAGAGTTTTTCCATAGCTATGAGAAAAGTGAGGCCAAGCTATTTTTGTACACATCTTCTCTAATAGAAAACACATGTTCATGTGGAAGTTTTGAGCGCATTCTTCGTATGTGAAGAAATCTGAGTAATTTCATGTTATTGTGAAAGTTAGTTAACAGTTACAGTTTTCTCAGTAAATGTTTTCCGGTACATCTACAAGTTAGATCTCGCAATACAGTGTAAAGATTTTCATGAGTGATAGCTCATCTTGAAGCTAAGAGTCTGAACTACAAACTCATCAAAAGAGTTTTGTGAAACGAGACATGTACACAGTACAAAGTCTGACCGTAAAAGACATCTAGATTTGATGAAGTTTTTCTCAGACTTCAGAGAGAGTTTATTTACTAAAGGAGACTTCCTTACTTTGTCAACAATCATTTGAAGTAATCACAAACAGAATTGCAGTTGATTCCGGTAAGATTCTGGTAAGATTACGGTGACAGTCCGGTAACATTCCGATGGAGTTCCGGTGTGATTTCGGTGAGTTCAAAACACAGTTTTTGACACAGTTAAGTAACGAAAAGATTATCTAACTGTAAGCAAACACAGTAGTGTAAAGTTTGAAGTAAATCAGTTCGCTTGAAGGAAACGCGAAGCTTTCTGCAAAGTGAATATTTCAGTTTTCACTAAATACAGTTATAAAGTTTTCAGTTTCAGAAAGGTTGCTAAGCTATTTATGATTATAGAGGTGTTCTAATATCACTAGTTCTAGTTGAGGCGTGGCAATTTTCCGTAGTCTTGTCAGTGAACAAGCTTTTGCCACGAAACCAACATCTCTCTCTCTCTCTCTCTCTCTCTCTCTCTCTCTCTCTCTCTCTCTCTCTCTCTCTCTCTCTCTCTCTCTCTCTCTCTCTCTCTCTCTCTCTCTCTCTCTCTCCTCCCTCCCTCCCTCCCTCCCTCCCTCCCTCCCTCCCTCCCTCCCTCCCTCCCTCCCTCCCTCCCTCCCTCCCTCCCTCCCTCCCTCCCTCCCTCCCTCCCTCCCTCCCTCCCTCCCTCCCTCCCTCCCTCCCTCCCTCGCTCCCTCCCTCCCTCCCTCCCTCCCTCCCTCCCTCCTGTTGGAGTTTATTGATCTCCAAAGTACAGCTTGAAGTAGGTGAAACCCAACAGGACCTAGTTGACTTTTTCACAAACTTGTATGCACAGACCAATTTTCTTGCAGAGCAAATTTCTCTTTACTCACTTGGAATTTTCCAAAACTGTTTCACACACATAAACTAGACTCTAAGAGCTTTCCAACAAGATATAGAACACCTCAAATGGATAAATACACAATGAGCTATGACCTCTGCAATATGCAGCTTTAATGGAGACCTTGAAACAGAGATGAACCTGAGGACACATATCACTTGCAGAGACTACTGCTCTTAACTCACAACTCCAATGACTTTGAGACTTTCCAGAATACAAGTAGACTTAAAGAGCTTTCTAACAAGCCAAAGAACACATGATTTGGATACATACACAAGGAGATATGACCTCTGCAAGTTTGAGGTTTAATGGAGACCTTCAGCAGGGATAAAAAACAGAGAACACACACTACTTGCAGAGAGTATTGCTCTCAGCTCACAAATCCAATGATTATGAAAATTTACAGGAAGAAAGTAGACAGTAAGAGCTTTCCAATGAGCTATCAAACATGTAATTTGGATATATAATGAGGGAGATACAAGCTCTGCAATCTCTGCATACAAAACTACAGCAGTGTAGAGATACACATATGACTCTCTTGGACATCCCACAAGATCACGACTTTTCTCCTCTTTTTATAGCATGGGAAACTAATCTAAAACCTTCCTAATACATCTAAATTCGTGGTAGATACTTGGATGGAGGTATTACATGACTCAAGTGCTCAAATAAGCAAAGTATTGATGGACTTTGAGAACTAGCCACATCGACCTTCCACTAGGACACCACTGAAGCTCCCTTGTGACTCACTAATTTGACTCACCATGTTCTATAACTCACGTGGTATTTTTGCTACATTTTATGAATAATATGAGCCTTCTTGAAGTATTTGAAGACTTCCCAAAGGTATTTACATAATTTGAAACTTGTACCCTACATAAAACAAATGTTCGCAACATTCTCCCCCTCAAGTTTCAAAGGGTATTTCCTTCATGCCAAGAATATAGTTGAATCTTTGAAGCTTTGGTCCATCCAAGGATTTGGTGAAGATATCTGCAACTTGATTCTTTGTTCCAACAAAAGAAACCTGCACTTCATTGTTCATGGCCTTCTCTCGAACATAATGATAGTGAACCTCTATATGCTTTGTTCTAGCATGAAAAATAGGATTTGAGGTCATATGAATGCTGCTCAAGTTATCCCCATATATCAGTGGTACATCAACCTGCACATTCAAGTCATGAAACAACTTTTTAAACCACATAACCTCAGTAGTAGCCAATGCTAAACCTCTATACTCAGCCTCTGTAGAAGATAAAGCAACTGTAGGTTGTTTCTTTGAACTCCATGTTAATGTCTTGTTTCCTGCTATTACCACATATCCACTTGTGGATCTTCTGTCATCTTTGCTTCCAGCCCAATCTGCATCACTAAAGACTTTAAGAGTTAGATCAGCATCATGACTATAAAATAATCCTTCGTTCATGGTACCTTTCAAATACCTAAGCACTCTTTTCGCTGCATGCATATGAGGTACTCTAGGTTCATGCATAAACTGTGACAATACTCCCACTGTATAACATATATCAGGTCTAGTTTTTGTTGCATAAATCAAAGATCCTACCATGGATCTATATACATTCATATCATGCAACTCATCACCTTCCTTTGCGCTTAGCTTTACATTACATTCCATTGGAGTAGAAACAAATTTACATTCCTGCATACCAAACCTTTTCGGCATATCACATATATACTTTCTTTGTATCAACCACATACCTTCATCGCTATACACAATTTCAATCCC
The DNA here is from genome assembly GCA_020310875.1 of Ceratopteris richardii. NCBI lineage: Eukaryota > Viridiplantae > Streptophyta > Polypodiopsida > Polypodiales > Pteridaceae > Ceratopteris > Ceratopteris richardii. Next base: position 47,809,949 of record CM035422.1, read on the forward strand.
AAGAAAGTATCTGAGCAAACCAAGATCTGAAATTTTAAATTCCTTTCCCAAATTACCTTTTATCTCATCAATTGCTTTTGCATCATTCCCTGTAATCAACAAGTCATCCACATAAATGCATACATAGACACACATGCCATCTACATGTTTTACATAAAGTGAAGGATCAGCATGACTCGCTGTGTATCCTTGCAGCATAAGATACTTTACCAACCTTGCATTCCATGCCCTTGGTGCCTGCTTAAGACCATACAATGCCTTCTTTAACCTGCATACATGATTAGGACATTTTGCATCCACATAACCATCTGGTTGTGACATATACACTTCTTCATTTAACTCACCATTAAGAAAGGCATTCTTTATATCGAGTTGATATATATTCCACCTTTTACTTGCAGCTAAAGCCAACAAAGTTCTCACCGTTGCCATATTTGCTACTGGACTAAATGTTTCCTCATAGTCCACACCTTGAGTTTGATTGTATCCTTTTGCTACAAGTCTAGCCTTATATCTAGACACACTACCATCACTATTTCTTTTAATCTTAAAAACCCACTTGCAACCAATTACCTTTTGCTTTGGTGTACTTGGAACTAAATTCCAAGTCTTGTTATCCTGTAGTGCTTCCATTTCTTCTCTCATTGCTTTCTCCCACTTTTCATCTCCTTTGGCCTCATCATAACATGTGGGTTCATTTTCCTGCTCAACTTTTATCATAAAAGCATAATGAGTATTCATGAAAGATTCATAAGTATACCTTTGAGGTTGCTTACTTACTCTTGAAGTTCTTCTTACCTCCAATGTAGATGCTCTTCCTTTCTTATTAGGAACCTTTGATGATTCTCCATACTCACATACATCACTAATTTCCTCTCCTTCATCATTAACTTCAACAAGTTTGAGTTTACCTTTACTTTTAACACTTGGAGGTGACTCTTGCCTTAATCTTCCATTGAAAGGTGATCCTCTTTCTTCATCTAAACCACTCCTTTCATCATTTAAACTTCCTGATGGCTTAACTATGCATTCATCTCCTTCAACCACACCTTCTTCATTTTCATCCATGACCTGCAAACAATTCTTATCTGCATACCATGAAAGTGATTCATCAAAGTTTACATCTCTTGACACAACAACCTTATTGGTATGAGGATTATAGCATCTATATCCTCTTTGAGTATCTGCATAACCAATAAATATACATTTTTCTGATTTCGCATCAAGTTTAGATCTCACCTCACTAGGTACATGTACATAACATACACAGCCAAATACTTTCAAATGACTTACACTTGGTTTCCTTCCATGCCATACCTCATATGGTGTCAAATGATGAACTCCAGCAGTCGGAACTCTATTCATAATGTAAACACTTGTGCTAACAGCTTCAGCCCAAAAATAATTAGGCAAACACATATCATTAAGCATGCTTCTAGATGCTTCTGCTATGATTCTATTTCTTCTTTCTGCGACTCCATTTTGTTGTGGAGTATACCTGCATAATCTTATGTGTTGTATCATCTCCTGTTTCAACATGACCTTTACATGACGGATTATGCATATTAGAAAACCATGAAGCATCATGAGACATGTGATTAGAACAACCACTATCTACATACCATACATCGCTATTGCAATTCATCTTAGTTTCTACATTCATCATAAGAAGAGAATCATAATCATCACTTTTACCTTCAACTGCATAATTTCCTTGTTGTTTACCTCTTCTTGAATAGCCTCCTCTTCGATTACCACCTTGATTATTTTCATTTTGATAACAATCTTTGGCATAGTGTCCATACCTTCCACATATATAGCAATTGTTCTTATTATCTTCACTCCTTTGTCTTTGGTTGTAGTTGTAGTAGCCTCTCGTACCTCTAGCGCTTGATCTTCCTCTTCCTCTTGTGTTGAAGAAGCCACTTGAAGTCCTTTGATCATCGCTCCTTCTTCCTCGACCTCTATTTGAACCTCTTCCACCTTTGTTTCCACCTCTTGATGATCCTACATAAAGAGCTTGTCCTTGAGATCCTTTTTGATTTGAAGTAGAACCATTTAGATTCATCTCCTCCGTGACCATGAGGGCAATAAGTTGATCAAAATCTGGTAATTCTCCTCTGACATAAACTGAAGTAATGAAGGGTTTCCATCTCTCATCATCTTTGAGTCCGTTGAGAGTATGTGCAACAAAGTCGTCGTCCTCCACATGAGCTTGAATTGATCCTACTTGATCTGCAATCTCTTTAACTTTCAATATGTAATCATTGACCGATGTCCTTGTATCTTTCTTTATGTTATTCAACTCATTTTTTAGTTGAATCTTCCTTGCTCTTGTACCTGTAGCATACAACCTTTCCAATGCAAGCCAAACATCTCTACTTGTGTCTAGATCTTGTATGTGTCCTACCATTGAATCTTGAATATTTTGTGATAAAATGAATATAACCCTTTTGTCTCTCTCATTCCAAAGTCTAAACTCCCTCAATTGTTGCTGATTTGGGTCCTCTGGTAATGTGGGTTTGATATTTGTGCCGTCAATCAAACCATACAAGCCTCTACCTTGCAAGTATGCTGTGATTCTAAACTTCCATGCTTGATAATTGGTCTTATCAAGCTTCTCTATTTGTGCATGTTGGTCTCCCATAATACAAATGCTAAGCTTCCTCCTTTAAGCCTCCTTTCCAATGTGTGTGATGAGAAGAAATATAATAT
>CM035422.1:47815163-47817663 GCA_020310875.1 Ceratopteris richardii
GTCTTTGGGCTCAGTACACTGAGCATTTTTCCATCTCCTAATGCCATGACCGCTACGGCTAAGGAGGATTTGACAAAAATGGAGGATAAACTGACCATATTATCAAAGAAAACAAGAAGATGGTGGACTCCACTATCACAACCATCATCAACCGCCTCTCAAAGCTCAAGAAAGAAGTAGAAACATATCATAAAGAGAGGGAAACATGGAAGAAAGAGAAAGAAGAGTGCGAGAGGGAGAGCAAGAAAGAAAAAGAAGAATGGGATAAAGAGAGAGCAAACATGAAAGAGGAATTGGAGCTCCTCAAAGCTTCGATGGTCTCTCTCACACCTGAAGAGGGAGAGATTAATATGAACAAGACAGAAGCTCTCAAAGAAGAACTCACCAAAGCCTTGACCGCGAGCATGAAAAACAAACTAGAAGCTACCAAAGAAGGGTGGATCGACATAGTGAGGAAGAACATCAAAAAAGAGGCCAAAGAGGAAGCACAAAAGGAAGAGGCCCTCATCGTGCACACCACCATTGAGAAAGAAAAGATGAGACAAGCCCGTCGTCTCAATGTATGCATCATGGGCATTGTAGAAAAAGAGGGCTCTACCCCCGAGTCCGATGGGAAGACACTATGCAAGATGCTCGGCTACAAAGAGGAGTCCCCCATGTTCGTCAAGTCTTGGAGAACAGGGCGAGACCCCACGAAAAAGAGAGCTCTCATTCTACACTTCCCCTCCAAAAATGTAAGATCTACTTTCCTTTGCAAGAGGGTGATTTTGAGAGCACTTGATGGCTCCCCCATCTACCTTGATGATGATCTTACACCCATGCAAGTAGCACATCGCCATGCATGCATGTCGAGAGTACACCAAGCCCGCAAAGAAGGAAAAAAGGCTTCATACAGAGATGGTCGTGTCATCATTGATGGCAAGGTCATCCCATAGGGATTCGTGGCCTGTGAGACACTTGAGGAGATACACTTTGCAATTTGGAACTGCAATGGAGATCTATGGACACACCAGCTCCTTCCCACACACCATCCATTCTGGTCACACACATCCTCCTGGGACTATGCCACAACATCGCTGGTATGATGAGGAATGTAGAGAGCTTTACCGCTGACTACGAGCCCAACGAGCATTGGGAGAGATCACAGAGAGAGAGAGAGAAGCCAGGAGACGGATGAACACCCTCACACGTCAGAAGAGGTGAGCCTTTGAGGAGGCACATGAGCTTGAGCTATACCATCTTTTTATGAGTATGGACAGTGCTGCAGCATGGCGTACCTTATGACAACCACGCCCGACCACACCGATTGGGGACCTACACACATGGCATGACTATGTTGAGAGATTATATGAGGTACCTGGGCAGCCTCCCATTACCCAACCACTTGAGCCTCTCCCTACTAGTTCTTCTCTCTTCACAGCAAAGATGGTTGAGCGGGCCATAGGACGACTACGACATGGACATTTGACAGACCACACGGGATTGCAAAGCGAGCATCTCATATACGCAGCCTCCACTATAGCCCCGTTGATTGCACATGTCTTCAACCGGGCTATAGGGGAGGGCTTCCCAGAGGAGTGGACTATGCACACCATTGTGCCTATCCACAAATCTGGCGACACCCTGGGCCCATAGAACTATAGGATCATCATGATTGGCCACACCATGGCCAAACTATACAGTGCCATACTTGAGGTAGAGCTCAGTTCATACGAGCACGAGGCCAGGCAGGTTTTCGTTGAGCTTTCTCTACTATTGATCACATCTTCGTTTTGCACTGCCTCATTGATGGGGCAAGGGTGCGGAAGAAGAGATTATATTGCTGCTTTGTGGACTTCTGCAAAGCTTTTGATATTGTGCCACGAGAGAGACTCTTCCGATGCCTCCAGAGCTTGGGAGTAACATCAGGGATGATTTGGGCCATCTATGCACTCTATGAGTGGGTGACTGCTAGGGTAGAGTGTCCAGGAGGTATGTCTGAGGCCATTGCTAGCATGATCGATGTTAAGCAAGGCTGCCCACTCTCCCCCACTCTATTTGGTCTCTACATTGACGAGATTGAGGACTACATTCTCCGAGCTGGAGGAGAGGGTGCAAACCTCGCAGGTACACATGTCCACATTTTATTATATGTCGATGACATTGTATTGATTTCAGAGGCACCTGAGGGATTACAGTGCCACCTAGATGCCATGGACGAGTTTTGTACACAGAGGGGCTTGACAGTAAGCCTTGGCAAGACTAAGGTCATGATCTTCCACACCTCCCCCATGGTGACGAATGGAGCAGGATTCAGAGCCAGCGGTGGACAGATTGAGGTGGTCACTTCCTATGTCTATCTCGGAGTCACATTCACGAGCTTGCCTGGCCCCTTCAGCATGCGACAGGCAGCCACCGATAGACTCACACGAGGATATGCAGCTTTAGCCATGTTAGAGCGGAGATGTCACCAGGCACACTTCCAGGAGCCCCACATGAAGGGGTGGCTATTTGACACACT
>CM035422.1:47843383-47845883 GCA_020310875.1 Ceratopteris richardii
CTCTCAAGCCAATTATGCAGGGAAAGGTAGGTCATCTAGAGGAAGAGGCAGAGGAGGTAAGTCAGGTAGGGGGAGACCCTACAACTCATCACCATGCAACATCTGTGGGTTGTCCAATCATACCACAGATGAATGCTACAAGAACTACAAAAATCAGAGAGGAAGAGGCTACTCAAGAGGTGGATACTCTCAAGGGAGAGGCAGATTCAACCAACATCAAAGCTACAATGGATATAACAACCAATACAACAACAACTACAACAACAACCACAATGGAAGCTACCAAGGTGGATTCAGAAATAGAAGAGACTACAACAACTACACAGAGGAGCAAGATGACTCCCTATTGATCATGAACATGACCTCCAAGATAGGTACAAAAGATGATCATTTATTTTACATTGACTCAGGATGTTCTAACCATGTAGCTGGCAATGTGGCACTACTTTCTGATTTGGAAGAGCCCAAGGGCAAACATTAGGTACAAACAGGTGATGACACTAAACACTCTGTTGTCAAAGTTGGAAATGTGAAGACATGTGATGGTAATCAGAACCTATTAAGCAGGGTACTCTATGTACCAACAATAACTAAAAATTTAATGAGTGTTGGTCAGATTGTGGAGAAAGGTTTGCAGGTCAGATTCACACAACATGGAGCATATGTGGAGGACCCAAAACAAGGATTCAGAAGGATAGCCAAAGGGGAGAAATCAGGTAGACTATTTACATTTGAGCTAGAAGATACAAAAAACATTGCTTTGTATAATTACAAGGATCAGACACTTTCAGAGTTAGAGATATGGCATAAGAGATTAGGGCACATAGGTGAAAGGACTCTTAAGCAAATGTGCAGGGATCAATGTGTGCTTGGGATACCTAATGTATCCAAGCAACACATGATTTACAAATGTGGATCATGTCAATTTGGTAAGTCTCACAGATTACCCTACTCAAGGAAAGGTTTCATGCATGAAGACTACCTAGACTTGGTACACACAGATGTTTGGGGACCCAGCAAGGACCCTTCCATTTCTGGTTCAAGGTATTATGTGTCCTTCATTGATGACTATAGCAGGTGGACCATTTTATACTTTATGAAGCATAAAGATGAAGTGTTTAATTGTTTCAAGAGGTATCTTGCACTTGTTGAGAATCAAACAGGTAGAAGCTTGAAGAGGCTAAGGTCAGATGGTGGAGGAGAGTACTTCTCCAATGAGTTTGAAGACTTCTTGCAGGAAAGAGGCATCAAGAGGGAGATCACTACAAGGTACTCACCTGAACAAAATGGGGTAGCAGAAAGAAGGAATAGACTTATAGTGGAAACAGCTAGGTCTATGCTCAATGAGAAAAAGTTGCCAAATTACCTATGGGCAGAGAGTGTGTCCACTGCCACTTACCTCATCAATAGGTTGCCATCCAAATCACTTGATGGCATGACTCCATATGAAGCTTGGCATGGTAAGAGACCCTCTCTGGATCATTGCAAAATCTTTGGATGTGTAGCATATGTGCATATTCCCTCACAGGTAAGAGGAAAGCTAGACCCAAAGGCAGAGAAATGTATCTTCATTGGTTATGATCTGAACCAAAAGGGATACAGATTCTACAACCCCACAAACAAAGGGTTCAAGGTAAGCAGAGATGTCATATTTGATGAAAATGACTCATGGTATGAGAATGAATGCAGGAAAGTGAGTTTACCCTATGACATGGAGGAAGATTTTCCAAAGCTTACCAAGGAAGAGCCAACTCAGCAAGAAGACTCAAGCTCAGATGATGATACCATAAACCTTGAAGAGTTCAAGGCTTGGAAATCCAAAGGAAAGATGAAAATGAAGCAATTGGAAGACAAGGCAGAAACTTCTACTCAAGCTATGAGAAGATCTCAGAGAGAGAAGAAGAAGCCTATCAGATTTGGGTATGACACATCACTTGTAACTAAACATTCTGTATATCTTGCAAAAGACTTGTTGAATGAAGAACCAGGTACCTATGAAGAAGCAATTACAAAGCCAGAATGGAGAGAAGCCATGGATGAGGAGATAGAAGCCCTCAAAGAAAGTGATACTTGGGACTTGATACCCAAGAAGGATTCTATGAAGGTAATAGGATCCAGATGGATATACAAATTGAAGAAGAATTCAGATGGAACAATTAACAGGTACAAAGCTAGGTTGGTAGCCAAGGGTTTTGCACAAACCCAAGGCATTGATTATGAGGAGACATTTTCTCCTGTGGCCAAGATGCCAACTATCAGAGTTTTGGTAAGTGTAGCTGCATCCAAAAATTGGAATATGTACCAATTGGATGTGAAGAATGCATTCCTAAATGGATGGATATCTGAAGAAGTCTACATGTCACAACCACCTGGCTATGAAGATCCAAGAAAGGTACATTATGTTTGTAAATTGAAGAAGGCTCTGTATGGTTTGAAGCAGGCACCTAGAGCATGGAACTACAGATTGACCACCTACCTCCAAGACCAAGGATTTGTGATG
>CM035422.1:47853383-47890883 GCA_020310875.1 Ceratopteris richardii
TCTGATATTGTCTCATGTCCTTGAATTCTTCACCTCCAAATTTACTCAATTTGTGATTCACCTCCATTGGTGTAGGTGCTACCCTGCAATCATCCATTTTAAACTTGATTAACAAGTTCTTCAAATACCTTTGTTGGGTCACAAATACTCCATGTTGGGTATATGTAATCTCCATGCCCAAGAAGTATGACAAGTCTCCCAAGTCACTTATTTTGAACTCCTTTTCCATTTGCTTCTTTAGTCTTTGTATTCCTTCCTCATTTGTACCTGTAAGGATTATATCATCAACATATATGCACATGTATATGAAACCATTATCACTTGCTTTGACAAGCAAGCTACTATCTTCTTTAGACACCTGAAATCCAAGTTCTTTCAAGAACTTTACAAGTCTATAATTCCATGCCCTTGGGGCCTGCTTCAAGCCATACAAAGCTCTCTTGAGCTTGCACACATGATCTGGATACCTTTTATCTCTGAACCCTTGAGGTTGCTCCATGAATACATCATCTGAAATATAACCATTCAAAAAAGCATTTTTTACATCAAGTTGACATAACTTCCAACCTTTACATGCAGCAATAGCTATAAGTGTCCTGATGGTTGTCATCTTTGCCACAGGACTATAAGTCTCATCATAGTCAACACCATATGTCTGAGCAAACCCTTTGACAACAAGTCTAGCTTTGTACCTAGACACACTTCCATCTGCAAATCTTTTTGTCTTATAAACCCACTTACATCCAATGATCTTCTGACTATTTGGCTTTGGAACCAAATCCCATGTTTGATTCTCCAATAATGCATCATATTCTTCTTGCATAGCTTTCTCCCAATTTTTCTTACCTTTTGCCTCTTCATATGTAGAAGGGTCTTCATCTGTTTTAATCATGTAAGCATAATCTTTGGTAGCCAGAAATGAAGTATCATAGCTATACCTTGTAGGTTGCCATTTGTTCCTTGTAGACCTCCTAAGTTCTCCACTTCTTGAGGTTTCTGGTTCTTCATATTCAGGATCAAACCTAGGTGTTTCTTCCACTTCAACCTGCACTTCATTATTCTCTTCTTCATCAATTATTTGTACCTTTGACTTACCTTTCCCTTGGCTCACAATCTCTTCATCATCTGTATTAAGATTGATAGTACCTGCATACCAAGTACCTTGCTCATCAAATGTAACATCTTTAGATACAAGAAAATGTTTTGTGGATGGATTCCACAACCTGTATCCCATCTGCTTATCATCATAACCAATAAACACATATTTTTCAGCTTTAGGTTCCAATTTGTGCCTTAATTGTGATGGCACATATGCATAGGCCAAACATCCAAATACTTTGCAATGGTCTAGTGTAGGTCTCTTACCCCACCATGCCTCATAAGGTGTCATTCCCTGCAAAGCTTTACATGGTAACCTATTGACCAAATAAGTAGTTGTATTTACAGCCTCAGCCCACAAATAATTAGGGCAATTTTTCTCTTTCATCATGGACCTTGCAAACTCAACAAGAGTTCTATTTCTCCTTTCTGCTACACCATTTTGTTGAGGAGAGTACCTGCAAGTAACTTCCCTTTTTATACCTGCATCCCACAAGTAATTACTGAATTCATTAGAGAAATACTCTCCCCCTCCATCTGACCTTAGTCTTTTCAACTTATGTCCTGTAATTCTTTCTGCATATGCATGATAGTGTTTAAATGTATTAAACACTTCTGACTTATCTTTGATCACATAAATAGTGATCCATCTAGTAGCATCATCAACATAAATCACATAATACCTTGACCCATTTATACTGAAATCCTTTGATGGCCCCCACACATCTGTGTGTACCAACTCAAGCTTCTCTAAGTACATAAAACCATGCTTGGAGTAGGAAAACTTATGAGCCTTACCTAATTGGCATGCCTCACATCTGTATGTCATATGTTGACCTGCAACATTAGGCAAACCAAGCACTGAACCATTGTTAATCATGTCTTTAATACCTCTTTCATTGAAATGTCCAAGCCTCTTATGCCAAAGATCTAACTCAGAGATCTTATGTCCTCCATATGTGAACATGACATGACCAATATTACCTTGAATCTTCAATGTGAACAATCTTCCTTCTTTCTTCCCTGAAACAATTTGTTTATACCCATTGCTAGGGTCTTCCACAAACACTCCTTCATTAGTGAACCTTACTTCATAACCTTTTTCCACAATTTGTCCTACACTTATCAAATTCTTAGGAATTGTAGGAACATACAAGACCTTACTCAATAAGGTGCTACCATCCTTGGCCTTCACTGATCCAATTGACTTCACATTGTACTTTGTGTTGTCACCTGTTTGAACAACATGATTAGATACCTTATTCTCCAAATCAGTCATCAAGGCTATATTACCACTCAGGTGATTACTACACCCTGAATCAATGTAGAAGACTCTTTGATCTTCACTCTGCCTTTCACAAGTTGCATTCATTATCAATGTTGAATCTTCCTTTTGATTTGAAGCATAATTGTAGTAGGTGTTGTTATATTGTTGACTTTGGAAACCTCTACCTGCATTTCTTCCAAAGTAATCCCTACTACCTCTGCCTATGAAATTACCTCTTTGATTTCTACCACCTCTTCCTCTTGCATTATAATTTTGACTATATCCATTATTACTCTGAGTATTGTGCCAACAATCATTAGCTAAGTGATTTGTCTTACCACAAATCCAACAAGCTTTGCCTCCATCTTTGTTGTTTCTGCCTCTTCCTCTACCTTTGCCACCTCCTCTACCTCTTAGGAAGTTGGCTTGACTAGTTGTGCCTTTTTCTTCACCTGATTGTTGCTTTCCTTTGTTAGCTTTCTTCTTGTCCTTTGAGTACATTGCATGACCTGTACTTTTGTCACCATCTCCTTTAACATCCTGCTCAAATGTTAGCATATGACCTAGCAACTGATTTAAATCAGGAGTGAAATGATCAAGTGATAATTCTGTAGATAAAATGAATGGCTTCCATTTTTCATCACCTCTTAAACCTGTAAGAATTTGCCTTACCAATTTATCCTCCTCAATGTCTTCATCAACAGCTCCTAAAGCATCTGCAATATCTTTCATTCTTGTCACATAGTCTGAAATGGATTGAGAAGCCTTCTTCTTAAAGGTGGTAAACTCTGCCCATAAGGATGCCTTTCTTGACTTAGTAGTATTCTGGAAATGCTCCTCCAAAGCATTCCAAATATCAGTTGCACTTTCAAGACCTCGAATATGAGGTAACAAGTAATCATTGACTGCCATATATATAATGCTCCTAGCTTGAGCATCTTTCTTCATCCAATTTTTCAAATCTGCTAACTCTTCCCTAGTTGGAACACTAGGATCTTTGAATTGTGGCTTCTCTTCTTCTCCTGTGATATAAGCTATTAAATCTTTGCTCATAAGATGAGCTTCCATCCTCATTGACCATGCAGGATAGTTTTCCCTATCCAATTTCTTTATCTGTAGAGAATCTCCCATCTTGTGTCCACCTGTGTATTGAAATCTTCAAGATTTATGAACAATATATGTACCTTTACTTCAAATTAGAGTCCTTTTGTCTTTCTTGATGTCGTATGGTCTCCTCCTCAAGCTTTGCCTTCAAGCTTTCACCTTTTAGTTCTTCAATTGTTGAATTTCTTGAATCTGCAGCAATCAGGATCCTCCTTTCCTTGATTTTGATGTTTCCTGCTCTGATACCACTGATGGAGAGTGTTAGTCTCCAAAAGAACAACCTACTCTTGAATTTAGAACACCTCTATATCAAGAGTAAGTCAAAACCTTCACCAATTTAAACTATCAATGACCAAATATCAATTTCTTGACTAAACTATGAAGAAGGAATTTTCTCAGAAAGTCTGCTGCATAGATCTTGCTCATTGACTGAGTAAATGTGTAAAGTTTTTTATGAAACTTTGCAGAAGGTGTCGCCTTAAGATTGCGCACCTTCTCCAAGTTAAATTACTTCAAAAGGTTCAGTAGATATTGAGAAATCTACTTACCAAGTCAGCTATGTCTAAATCTGCACTTCTGAGAAGTTGATTTGGACACCCCTAACTTCTTAACTTCAATTCTCTCAGTATAAAACCCGTTTAAGCAAATGCTTCTAGCCACGAGTAGCTTACCTTCCAACTTAAAGATTAAGTGCTTACTTGCACAAAACTTTAAACTGTGGAGTGAGAAATGATCAAATCATTAAGATCGAAATTTGCGCCTGTTTCAGGAACCATTGAGTACTTTCTCACATGCAAATGTTCCTACACACAATTCTCTTAGCCTGATCACAATTAGACTCTCAAACTCTAGCCATAGATTGATTAACTATGGACTTAGATATCTCCAAAAGGAATTCACAAAAGATCTATCACACAGAGAGAAAACATAGAAACATCGGGCGCAATTTTTCCTTCTATTTCTCAGAAATTACAACTGAGTGAGGATGGAGAGTTCAACTCACTTCACACATGTCTAATGACATTTTTCTACTTCTCAATACACAAATCTCATGATCTCCTATTGTCTCTCCTTGTCTTCTCTACTTGCCCCGACATTTTTCAAAAGTATATATAGGCAATTATGTACATAGTTTTTATCAAAGCATAAGTATATGTTACCTATGTCTTAACTAATGTACATATGTGTACATGTCTTTTACTCTGTGAATGTATCCATCTTCTTTGCTTCAAATCTTCAATTGGTGATTGGTCTGCACCAACAGTTCCTGAGCCACCTGCAGGTTTCCCCATGCTAAAAGACATTTCTGAGTCACTTGTGTTAGACTTTAGTACGTAAGGACAACCACTTAGTTGTTGTGCCCAAGACTTAGCTGTATGGTTGACACTAGAATGAGAAGATCTAATGCTTTGTCTATCCTTGCCTAGGTGTCTGGTCAGGTTCATAAGCTTTGGTTAAGAGTCCAAAATTTCCCCTTGGTATGGTTCAAAATCCTTTGGAGTCCCCTTGGTTCCCTAGTCCCACCTGAGGGTCAACTTCAAATTAGTCTATAGAGCTCAAAAAACGGACTTTCGATGAAAAAGTTATGTCAAATCAGGCTCCTAGGGGTCAAAACAGGCAAACATGACCTTTTGGAAAAAATCACGATTTTGTGTGAAAATCGTGATTTTGTGAAACCAAGAGAATCGCGATGCTGTGAAATCAAGAGAATCACGATGCTGTGAAATCAAGAGAATCGCGATGCTGTGAAGTCAAGAGAATCGCGATGCTGTGAAATCAAGAGAATCGCAATGCTGTGAAGTCAAGAGAATCACGATGCTGTGAAGTCAAGAGAATTAGGATGCTGTGAAGTCAAGAGAATCGCGATGCTGTGAAGTCAAGAGAATCGTGATGCTGTGAAATCAAGAGAATCGCAATGCTATGAAGTCAAGAGAATCGCGATGTTGTGAAGTCAAGAGAATCGCAATGCTGTGAAATCAAGAGAATCACGATTCTGAGCAATCCCCAAGAAATGCGATTTTGAGTGAGAATCGTGAAAAACGTGATTCTGATAGAAAATCGTGTTTTTGGCCTGAAAATGGCGATTTTAAGAATGACCAAGAAATCGCGATTTAGATTGAAAATCGTGTTTTTGAAAATCGCGATTGCCAACAGAGAATCGTGTTTGATCACAATCGTGTTTTTGGCTAAAAATCATGATTTGTGAGAATTGCAATTTTGAGCCCACTGAAAATCGAGTTTTATCAAAGTCGTGATTTTTTTTACTTGAAAATCGTGATTTTGGCTAAGAATCGTGAAAAATGCGATTTTGGCTGAGAATCGTGTTTTTGCTCAGAATCATATTTTTTGAGAATCGCCAAAAAAAATCACGCTTTTGAGGGTGACCAGAGAATCGTGTTTTTGAAAACTTAGAGAATCACAATTCTGAGCACAACTAGAGAATCGCGATTCTAAGAATGACCTGAGAATCATGATTCCTACAGAGAGCTTTTAGGCGGGAAATAGAAAATTGTGATTTTCAAAAAACTTTGAATTTTTCACAGAATCGCAAATTTCATCACAGAATCGTGTTTTTTGGCGAGAACTTTGAATTTCTGAGCGCCGAGCAGTGGCGAGCTCTGTATGTGCAAAAAATCGTGAAAAAACACAGGTGCTTGCTCTCCCTTGCACTTCCTAACTCCTTCCCACACAATAATGCATGAAATATGGTATGAAGATGATGATGAAGATGGAGAAGAAAAATAAGAAAAATAACAAAAATGATAGTTTTTTACACCTTCGAACGTCGCAAATCTACGATCTTACCATCACAACGCTCGTCCTCGAAGCTCTCTCCCTGGCAACGGCACCAAAATTTGTTGTAGCTCAAGCGTAAGCACCACCTCCTTTACTTGTCAATCCGCGGAGACGTGAGGACCGGTATGAAGACCACGAGCAAGTGAAGGCACAAGTGCGTGAGTGAAAGCACACAAACATGCACACACATACACACACACACGCACACAAGCTAAGATCAAAGAGAGGAACAATGGAAAGCTTTGATTGCAAAAGATTTCTCTTACAAAGCTCTATTCTCTCACCAGCTAACCTCAAAAATGAGCTCTCTAGCTCTTTTTATAGTTTTTTGACTAGTTTTGGCCTTGTCCAGACCTAGTGTCCGGCCTAGTTAAAAACTAGGTTCCAAGGCTTATTTGAGGGCTCAAATGAAGTCTAAAAATTCTGAAAATTGGTAGGATGGTACTTCTAATACTCCTCAAGCTTGAGGACTCCTCGGCTTGAACAAAATGGAGTTAGAAAAATAGAAAATGATATTTATAATGGTTTTTAGTGATGAAAATCACTATTTTTATAGGGATTTCTTCTGAAAATTTGACATACACTTCTTGGAGCTCCCTACTTGCTCCTTCTTCTTGTGTGTCCACCTCTTTGATGTGCTCCTGTGCTTTGTCCTTGACCTTCAGCTTCAACACGTGCTGATAGATTTTTTGCGAGAACCAAAAACTGTTTGGAGCACATAAACACTTTGGACTTTTCTTTCAATGGATATACCCATGCATACTTGGAAAAATCATCAATGAAAGTTATGAAGTAAAGATAGTTCCCAAAAGAGGGTGTCTGCATAGGACCATAGACATCACTGTGAACAAGCTGCAATTTCAAAGTAGCTCAAACTAAACCATCTTTTGGGAATGAGGAATGCTGCAGTTTTCCCAAAATACAGCCTTCACATACATGTTTATGAGGTGCCTCAAGTTTGGGCATAGAGGACACCATTTCATATTTTTGGAGGCATAGCAAACTAGCAAAATTCAGATGAGCAAAGTGTGCATGCCAAAGCTTTTCATCCGACATAGCCTAAGAATCATGTACTGCACATGCCAAATCATTCACAAATTTTTCATGGCCTATGAGCTTATACAACCCATGAGATAAAATGCCAAAAGCAATAATCACATCCGCATTTGACAGACCTTGTCTATACATCTGTCATCAATAAATTTCACAACCAAGCCAATCTTGGCTAAAGATGAAACTGCTAATAGATTCTTCTTGATCCATAGCACAAATAAAGCATTCGACAATGTAAACAAGTACCCCAGTTGTCCTAGTGTGTTCACACATCACTACCTAAATACATCAACATACATGAGGGTGTAGCCTCAAAAAAATCCAGTACAGTGTATAGATGAGAGTAGTGGGAACTTTAGAAATACACAATACAAAAATTATATTATGATCTTTTGGGTCCAATTAGGGAAGTATCCCTATAATGCCAGCAATTGAAACCTTCTCATGATGATAATCATTTGAAATGCTTCCAATTTTTTGCAATTCATGAAGAGCAAGACAAGTTAACATCATGAGTAGTTGAAAGAAAAGAAAAAACTTTTACGTCGCTACAAAAAAAGAGAATATGCATCCATGAAACCACCATATAGAAACATTCATGAGTGAAAAGGAAACACCTTGAAATCTAGATAATCATATGATACATGATTGTCGTCCTAAGTCTTCTTATCCCAAGTCCTTGATTTCATGAGTTGAATTTACCTTGGCAAAAATTAGTCTTCTCTATTTACTATCAATAAAGAGGGAATGTCTCTAGATTCATTCGTGTTGAAAATCAAGTCTCAATCATGCAAAAAGGCTCAACCATGAATTTTGAAAGTGGAACAATCAAAGAAGAGGACCCAAAGATGTGGAATAAAGTTAGAAGTTCCACCAAACTCAATCAAATTCAAATCTCATCAAATCAGCCACCAAAAAGTGGACCTACATTGATTGGTGGGTGGTTAGCTAGATTGCAGGAAAAGTAAAACTCTATATAAGCATCATCCCACCTTTGTTTCTTGAGTTTTATGCATTCTACGAGTGTCCCACTTAGTTTAGTGAAGTCATAAACTCCAGCAAGCATCCCCCTTGCTTGATTACCTCATTTTCTCATGATTTTGCTTCTCTCTATCTAGATGTGTAGGTAGGCTTTTCCAAATCTCATTGTACCCGATTGTAGAGCATTGTTTGATCTCTCATTGTACTCATTTTCATTGATTTCAACCTTCATCTTGTCTCTAATATTGTGCTCTAAACGTTATCAAAGTTTCAAGTTATTTGGCTAAGTGAGTTGTGAGAAATTGCCAACTTTGTGAAGGTATATCTCTGCACATAGACAAAGAGTGTTGCAAACAGGTAGCCTGTTTTGCAGAGGGTGATTATCCCAGTTGAAATATCCATTTGGGATGGTTTAAATCTTGTTGGGTAGCTCTTATAGTCTACTACAACTTTGCAAATTTTCATTGTAAGTCTTTGTACTGGTGCAGAGAAACATTCAAAACATTGAGCATATATCAGTGCTTGTGGTCCTAGTGGAGGGCAGCCGTCTTCCATTTTTGCATTGGGGTGTTAGAATCATCCCCCATTAGTGGTATCATAGCCATTTTGGAGGCTTGGAGACATCAGTGGCATCATATTGAAGACTTGAAGGGATAGAGATAACTCGTGGAAGCACAAGGAGGACTCATCAAAGCAAGAAGACATCGAAAGGGGGCTACGTCGATCGAGATCTTAACTAGTCAAAGGTTAGTGTTGGGGATTCGTGGACAAGAAGGAGTTTGAGGGTTTGTAGGAGAAAAAGGAGATGATAAAAATGAAATAACGGTGAGAACTTCTGTAAGAGAGTACTCCTGGAAACCTTGAATATTGATTATCTTGCCACAGTTACAATGACTGAATATAGTCCAATCAATGACTAAATACAACTTCAGAGAATATCAATTACTGAATATAGCCCAATCAATGACTAAATACAACTTCAAAGAATATCAATTACTGAAGACCAATTATCACAAGTCCTCTGTCAGCGGCCTCTCCTGCACCAATCCTTTGCTTGCTTCACACTTCCCTTGTGCACACCTTGCACTAAGCTTCCACCAAGCTAAGGAGTTGGTATCTCGGCGCGCACACACAATAGACCTTGGGACTCTTGGAATCCAACCCGCCTTCTCTGCACACCTTCCTCTTGACACCTCTTGCACTCTTCAGTCTCGTCGCACACTGGTGGCTCTTCCTTTCCTTTCTTGCTTCTTCTGAAGCTCTCTCTTGCTCCTTCTCAATGTGTTTAAGAATAGCCTTTGTCCTTCCTCTTGAATCCGCGGGTCCCGTGACTTCTAACTGCCATAGACTCTTGGGCTTCCTTTGATGTCCCAAGATTCTCTTTTTAGTTGGCGGCCAACGAATTGCCCTTTGTCCTGTAGTGACTTTAGTGTAAAACCAAAAATTTTAATGGGGGTCATACTTTTACTTGTG
Source organism: Ceratopteris richardii (assembly GCA_020310875.1). Taxonomy (NCBI): domain Eukaryota; kingdom Viridiplantae; phylum Streptophyta; class Polypodiopsida; order Polypodiales; family Pteridaceae; genus Ceratopteris; species Ceratopteris richardii. The sequence continues at coordinate 47,863,156 of CM035422.1, forward strand.
CGTACATTTTTCCGCTTCACATGCCTTCACATTCCCTTTTAATTCTTCCTTTGTGTACTAAAGGGGTTTCACCTAAACCTTCCCAAATACTTTAAAACACATTCTGATCCTTAGGGAAATTAGAGAAAATACGCAACCCTCTTCTCCAATTTACCCTTTGCGGGACAATTAATTGTCACTTAGGCACTTTGACTTTGCACCTGTTGGCTTGTTGACTTTGACCGGTTGGCTTTGACCAACATGACTTTTATGGGCTCAACAGATGCCCACCACCTAAAGGACTCTCCGACCCGGAGAGACAACACACTGGAGACAAGAACTGCTTAAGAACCAAAATGAACATGTATATGAACAGAGAGAAATGAAAGCCGAAAAAGAGAGAAAAGGTACTTTTATTGATTACTAAAGAAAGGAAGAACAATATCCAATGATTATTGAATTCTGATTGGCATAAGCAGAAGGATGATACAATTATTTTGAAGCTAGAACAGAGGCTGAAGCCATGTAATTCATTGAAAAGTGGCCAACACATTATTAAAACGGGGCTAAGATTATTGCGGATGTGGCTGAGGTGAAGATGGGAGGGGAACGGAAGCTTGCTCAATAAGGTGTTGGACAGAACTAAGGCAATTGCGAAGATGGTCCCGTTCGCGCTTGATACGCTGACACGCTGCATTATCACATAAACCTAACTGTAAACGAGTTTGAAGATCCTCTAAAGTTTGGAGCGCAGAATCCGCAATGTCGCGATACCTATCTCGCTCCTCCTTGAGCAAGCGGGCGGATTCAGTGAGAGATTGCCACTGTGAGGTGGCCATGCGATTTATGTTGTCTATAGTCGAGATATATTGTTGATGAATGCTGGCTGCAGCTGAGATGGAATCCATGGACAACTTGGAAGCGTCAGCACTTCCCTGAGCGATGTTACTGGCTTTGCGAAGTAATAGGAAAAAGGAGGGTTCAGCCTGGGTATCAGATGGAAGAACAGGTACTACAGGCGGAGTTTGAGAATTGGTTGGAATGGTAGAGGGACCGGATGTGGAATGAAGATTGGAATGAAGGGGTTGGGTGGGTGGTGCATTACTGGGAGTTGGAAATTGGGAAACAGGGGGACGTGGGGGAGTACAGGTAGGGTTGAGCGGGTTCAGCTGGGTTTGAATGAGTGGGCGGAATGAAGAAGAGCTATGTGGGGGAACAGGAGTAGGAGGATGAATGGGGGCCGTGGCAGGAGATGTGGTGAGAATAGGGGAAGGAGACCGTGGATTAAGTGGAGGGATATCCGGGGGTGCAGAGGGTTGGGTGGAAGCGGATGTTGAGCCAGTGGAGAGTGAAGGGGAGGGGGGAGGCCGGGATATGGAAGGGATAGGGGGAGCGCTGGGCGTGTTGCTAACAGGGAATTGAGGGGATGGGGAAACAGCGGAAGGGTTAGCCAATTGTGCAGGGATTTGATAGACCCAAGCTAGGAGGGGAGCAGAATATATGTTAAAGGTACGAGAGCGGCGAGGGACAGCCTCACGGAGTCTACGGGAGCACACGCTCAAGGAACTATAGAGGAGGGCGGCGTAAAGGTAGGGGCGGCTAGTGAGGAAGCAGTACAGTGGATCTGCAATACGAATGTCTGAGAGGGGAAGCGCAGCGGTGGGGCTTCTAAGTAAAAAGAAGAAGATAAATGAAGTCAGAATTGCTTGCATGCGGATGGAAAAACGGGCTTGGTTAGCAAATCGCTCTTTACAAAAAGCAATTGTGTCCGCGGGTGACACTCCCGAATATAAGAGTTGAGGACTGATGAAGTCGATGAGGGAGGATCCTATACGGTTGGCAATGTCCTGGATGGTAAGAGTGCCGGTACGAAATTGGGGGAACAGCCGAAGAGCTTCGTAGACGTCAGTAAGGTTGCAAGGGTCCTGCAACAGAACGTCCGCCAAGCCTAAAAGACCTGCATATCGAAGATTTTCTGTCGAGAAGAGATTGCGGAGGTCAATTGGAGGTGGAGATAAATGGATTTTTATTTGGATAGGTAGATCAGGTGGGAGGAAAATGCTCATATAATCGCCTGTAGGGATCGAATTATGGGAAGCAGAAGGAGATGGAGAAGGTGAATGGGGGCGAGGTAACGAAGGGGGAGAATAAGGGTCGGTTGATTCTGATGGAATTGAGTAAGTAGGAACATTAATAAGGGGAGGATGAAGAGCGGGAGGCGATGCAGATGCTATAGGAGAGTTGGTGATGGCGGATGGTGGAATCAGTGGGGTAAGAGAGGCGGGCACTGACGGGACCGGGTGGATGAGGTTGGGAAGGGTTTGGGTATGCGATTGGTGAGCAGACTCTGAAGGTGTGAAGTCCGCAGGATCGTCCTGGGGGGGTGGATTAGCCATAGAAGAAATGGAGAATGCGGATAAGGTGGAATTCCTCGGATTTAGTCGCGGAAGATTCTTGGAGTGATGGGAATTATGCTTGGGGATAAGGGGAAGTGGGGATGGCGGAGGGTCCGGGGGAGGGGATGAGGGGGTCGGAGGAAGAGAAAGCGGGTTGGGGGGCGCCTGTAGGGAACTGAAGGTAGTGCGGAGGAGAGGGAGTGGAGGAGAGGGATATGTGAGGGTTCGGAGAGGGGGAGAGGGGTGGAGGGGTGGAGGGGATGGGTGAGAGGAAGAGGGGAAGAGGGCGGAGGAGGGAGGTGTGCGGGTGGAGGAGAGGAATTGGATAAGGCGGGGAATATTGCGGGGGGTGTGGGTGCGGAGTTGCGGGCGGATCGGAGGGCGGAGGGTGGCTATGGCGGACGGACGTGGGAGGCGGAGGTAGGCGGTTTGTGTGGAGGGGGACTATTGTGTGGAGGGGGACTAGGCGGAGGCTAAGCAGGGCGGGGTGGAGAGGTAGTGGTGGAGGATGTAGGGAGGGCGGAGGCGGACGGATTTGGGAGGTGGAGGTAGGCGGATGGAGTGGAGGGGGACTAGGCGGAGACTAAGCGGGGCGGGGGTGGCTGCGAGAGGAGAGCTGCGGAGGGCGGAGGCTAGTGGGCGGTGGGAGAAGGCTATGGCGTGGGAAGGTCGGCGGAGGGGGCGGAGGCTAGTCGGCGGTGGGAGAAGGCTATGGGGGCGGTGCGGACAGCGGAGGGGGGGAAAAGGGTGGCGGAGTGGGGGGATTAAGGGGGCGGGCGTGTGGTCGGAGGGCGGCGGAGCAGCGGAGCTGTGGATGGCGGAAGTACAGAGGGCGGTGGAGGCGGAGCGGAGCGGCGGCTGCGGAGCTGCGGAGTCGGAGGCGGCGGCGCTCGGAGACTGGCGGAGCGGGAGAGAAGGCGGCGGCGGGAGAGAAGGCGGCTGCGGAAGCGAGCTGCGGAGGCGGGTACCGGCGACACTGGATGGCGGATACTGTGAGGCGGAGCGGAGCGGCGGCTGCGGAGCTGCGGAGTCGGAGGCGGCGGCGCTCGGAGACCGGCGGAGCGGGAATCGGAGGCGGCGGCGGGAGAGAAGGCGGCGGCGGGAGAGAGCTGCAGAGGAGGCGCCGGCGGAGCTGCGGAAGAGGGTGCGGGGCGGAGGAGGCGTCGGCAGAGCTGCGGAAGAGGGGGGTCGCGTGCAGGGTGGGAGGAGGACTGATGGCGGGCGGGTGGAGGACTGATGGCGGGAGGCTTCGGCGGTGCGGTGGCCGAGGTGACCTGCGGAGGGAAGGAGAGGCGGGGCGGCGGGGGCACCAGAGGCGGGGTCAAGAGAGGCGGGGGAGGGCGGTACCGCGGAGAGGGGCGGGTGAGTATGGCGGAAGAGGGAGGGGTGGTGGGTGGTTCGGCGTTCGAGGGAGGAGAGGGTGGCGGATGGGTAGGGAGGCCCGCCGGGTGGGAGGGGGGTTTGAGTGGAGGAGAGGGGTGGAGGAGGGGGTTTGTGGAGCTCCGGGGGATGGGGGAAAGACCGTGGAGCGAGGTGTGACCTGCGGATGGTAGAGGAGGGGAGGGGTGCCGGGGCGGAGGTAAGCGGAGGCGGGGGTGCGGGGTTGCCTGCGGGTGGCTGGAGAGGGGTTTTGGTGGGCGGGTGAGGGGAAGGAGGGAGTGTGTTTGCGGGTGGTAGGAGGAGGGCGGAGGGAGGCTGAGGGAGGCGGGTCGGAGGGACGGAGGGCTGGTGGTTGGAGGGGGGTGTTGGTGGGCGGGTGAGGGGAAGTAGGGAGGGCGGGTGAGGGGAAGTAGGGAGGGTGTCTGGTGGTTGGAGGAGGGCGGAGGGAGGCGGGTCGGAGGGGCGGAGGTTATTGGAGGGGGGTGGGTGAGGGCGTGTGAAGGCGGATGAGGGGGGTGGCGGATGGGGTGGAGGGGGTGGGTGTGGCGGATGGGGTGGAGGGGGGTGGGTGAGGCAGATGAGGGGAGTGGCGGATGGGGACGATGGGGGACGATGGTGGAAGAGGGAGGGGAAGTGGAGGGCGGGGGAATGGCGGGGGCGTGGAGGTGGGTGCAGAGGTGGCTGATGGGGAGTATGGTGGAAGAGGGAGGGGTGGTGGGTGGTTGGGCGTTCGAGGGAGGAGGAGAGGGTGGCGGGTGGATGGGCGTTCGAGGGAGGAGAGGGTGGCGGATGGGTAGGGAGGTCCGCCGGGTTGGAGGGGGGGGAAAAGACCGCGGGGGCTGGGCCCAGGCTGAGCCGGGGTGCACGCCGTGGTGCACGCTCATCGATTGATCAGAGAGCACTTTCACAGACAGCTTAACTCTTCCAACAATGATGAGGATGCAAGATTGCAGATACGCGGGGAGCAATGATGAAGGAGAAGTCACATTATATAGCAAGGGGAAACAAAGAATGACCTCTCAGAAGGGAATGGATCAGCATAAAAGAGTTTCCAAAAGAGTGGAGAAGCAAACTTTAATTACCTCCATTCAAGAGATTAACAAAGTAAAGGGCCTTATTGAAAGTTATTGTGTACAAGCAATGACCATCCAAAGAAATTGGCGCAAAATTTATTTATCAATGAAATTAACTGGTTTCTAGTGGTGAAATGAGCAACAAAAATTGGCGCCCAAAAATTGTCCCATCGTGATGCCAGAACGTGCGTGAGCATTTGTTTGGTTATTTCTATTTATTAGGACAAACAACCTATTATTTGTACCTATAAAGCATTCCAAAACACTTAGGAACAAAATAATGAAAATGCAATGTTTATTACTTTTGGTGGTAACCCTTGAGTCTGGAGATGTTGACCAAGGGTAGGGTGTCGCCATCCAGTGTTTCCAATTGCACAGCACCCCACTGCAGCATTTTTGTAATGCGAAAAGGGCCTTCCCAGTGAGGGACCCATTTCCCTTTGGTTTGATTAGACAATTGTGGTCTGTGTAATAGAGCTAAATCACCGGGCTTCAAGTTGTTCTTCCATAAATTTCGGTCATGAGCCTCCTTCCTTTTTATCTGAGTCTCTATCAATTGTTTGGTCGCAAGTAGACGAATCTCCTCCACTTTATGTAGTGCTCCTAGCCTCTGAGAGATATCACAATCCGTCTTTCCCTGCATGAATGCTATCTTAGGTGATCCATGTAAAAATTCAAAGGGCTCGATAGGTAAGCTGCCATAGACCAGTTGGAATGGGGAATAGCCAGTGGCCTCTTTGTAGGCTAGCCTGTATGCCCAAAGTGTACCTAGGTACGCAATGCCCCATGAAGTGGGTTGCAACATGCACTCCTTTCTTAACATTGCAATTAAAACCTTATTTGTGGACTCAACCTGTCCATTTGCTCGTGGATAGTAAGCACAAGAGGTCCTATGAAGAATTCTATACCTGTTGAAGATTTCTTGCAAGACTTTATTGACAAAATGGGTACCTTGATCAGTACAAATTTCAAGTGGACAACCAAACCTGCAAATGATGTGACTATAAATGAAATCAGCAACAGTTTGGGCAGTGCAATCGGAGGAGGCAATAGCTTCAGCCCACTTTGTGGCATAATCAGTAGCTATCAGGAGATATTTTTCTCTTTTTGGAAACGTGGGAGGGTAGATTGGCCCTACAAAATCTAACCCCCACTTCTCAAATGGTTGCTAGGAGGTGGAAATAACCAAGGGGTTATGTCTCTGCTTTGTTGGCTTAGGTCCACACCTCTGGCAAATGTCACATGCTTTTCCCCATTCATCTGCATCCCTAAATAGTGTAGGCCACCATAGACCCGCATCCAATATCCTCTGACTCATAATATGTCCTGGGAGGTGCCCACCACCTGTACCTTCATGTGCAGAGTGAAGGACTTCCCTCACTTCTTCTTCTTCCAAACACTTCCTGAACCGGTCATCTTTGCCCTGTCTGTACAATTTATCTTCGATGAAGGTATATGGTCTACTCTTGATTAGCAGGCTCTTCTTTTGTACAGCACTAGCCTTTTCTGGATAGAATCCCGTTTTAATGAAATTTTTAATGTCGTAATACCAGCTTTGAGCTTTTACAGCAAACAGATGAGCATCGGGAAAATCATCATTGATTCCACTAGATTGATTCATCATATTTATTCTGGACAAGTGATCCGCCATCACATTCTCTCTTCCTGGTTTATGGATTACTGAGAAATCAAATTCTTGGAATAACAGTAACCACCTCCATATTCTACCAGTAGCTTGTGGTTTGTTGAGTAAGTATTTTAGTGGTTGGTGATCTGATATAATAATAAATTTTACCCCCAGTAAGTAATGACGGAATTTTTGGACGGCAAAGACCATTGCTAGTGCTTCCCTTTCAGTCGTACTGTAATTCCTTTCAGCCTTGGTCAAGATTCTACTGGCATATTGAATTGGCCTGTCCATTCTAAATTCTTCACTGGGTTGGGTCAAAACTGCCCCCACTGCATATGCACTGGCATCGACATGTATATGAAAGATTTTTGACCACTCCGGTGTGACCAAGATAGGAGCACACACTAACCGTGACCGTAATGTCTGATATGCTTTTTCCTCCTCTTCTTCCCATTTAAAAGGTACTTCCTTACCTGTAAGTCTAGTCAGAGGTCTAGCTATCTCTGCATACATTTTTATGAACCTTCTATGATAACCAGTATGCCCCAAGAAACTCTGGATTTCTTTAGGGGATTTAGGTTTAGGCAACTTTAATATAGAAATGATTTTGTCAGGATCTGGGGCCATACCTTTAGCCGACACCACATGGCCTAAGAGGGTTCCTTCTGTCACAAGGAAATGACATTTGTTTGGATTGAGCTTTAACTTAGTCTCCCTGCATCTTTTGAAAACATTCTGCAGCTGTCTCAAGTGGTGGTCCAAACAATCTAGAGGAGTTTCCTTGTGAGATCCTGAAAACGAAGAGAAGTCATCCATGAAGATTCTAAGTGATTCCATCAATAGGGGGCCAAAAATGAGATTGACCGTCCTGTTAAAGGTGGCTGGAGCATTTCTGAGCCCAAATGGCATCTTTACATACACATATGTTCCCCAAGGTGTGATAAAAGCAGTCTTTTCCCGATCCTCTAGATTTGTTGATATTTGATTATAGCCACTGAATCCATCCATAAAACTATATAATGCATGCCCAGCCACTTCTTCAATGACCTGTTCTGCAAAGGGCATAGGGAACCCATCTGGAATGGTCACCTTGTTGAGAGCTCTAAAGTCAACACAAATTCTGATTTTATTTGTATTCTTCTTCGGTACTATAACCATAGGTGAGAGCCACTCTAAGTGCTCCACAGGAATGATGATCCCTGCATCCTCCATCTTTTGGATTTCCACATAGACGGCTTCGGCATACTTTGGATTGAGTCTATAGCTCCTTCCTCTGATGGGTCTGGCTCCATCAACTAGTGGGATTCTGTGCTCTCCATAAGATGCAGGCACTCCTTCTAAGTCTTTATAATGCCAGGCAAAAACATCTGCATACTGGCTCAAGAATGATTTTACCTTTTCCAGGAGCTCTGGGTGGCTCCACAACCAAGTGGCCACCAGAACTGGTTGATTATTGTTTTGAGTGCCTAAGTATATTTCTTGGACCGGATTTCTTGTTACCATATTATCTCCCTGTGCATCTGCTTCCTTTTCTTCTTCTACTAGCTTTTCGTGCATTGCTTCATAAGCAGGTGTATTTTGGATTTCGATGTGTTCCTCCTTGTCCTGCATCGATCCTGCAGGGATTTCTTGAATTGGGAAAAAACATTCAACCTCAGAATTTTTTACCTTGTTTTTAGCTTTAGAAACTTCGTTATCTGTGGTTGACACATCCTCCTCTAATTTGTGTTTGAGGGGTATCTTCTTGCCCCTTCTGTGGTCAGTGATGGGCTCTCCCAATCCATCAACCTGGACCTTTTCCTTACCTTCATCATAATCTTCAGTCGTGCCAGGATTATCAAGAAAAATTCCAAAACAAGAAGAAGAGTTGCCTGCTTGGAGCCAACTTAGAATATCCTCTTCTTCCTCAAAATCTATTTGGGGTTGATCCTCCGCTTCTGTTTCCATGCAAATGCTCACTGTTTGCATCATACTAGTGTTTCCTTGATTGTTTGGGCCTTCTTCTAAATGAATTTTTGTTAGCTCCTGCCCTTTCTTTTGTACCCACATAGTGTCCTTACCCCAATCATGAATGACACTAGCATGCCTCAGCCAAGGTCTTCCAATTAAGAGAGGAAATCCTCCTTCAACCTGAGGCAATCTTAGAACCAAAAAATCCAGAATGAATAGATTACCTTGTACTTCAAGTGGAACTTTTGGGATTACCCCCAAGGGCCTTACTTTGCTCTGATCTGCCAAAGTAACCGTGAAATTCGCAAGTCTTGAAGGGTGGAGTCCAATCCTTTTCATGGTATGTTCAGGCATCAAGTTAATGCCAGAACCACCATCTACAATAACACCTTGAAATTCATGACCCTTGATTGATATTGTAAGCCGAGGACTTCTATAATCTGTAAGGGGTGCTTCCCCCCTAATTATCCCTTTATGTAAAATATCAGTCTTGGCCACTAAGCTTGTAGTAGAAGCCTCATCAATTATCTGCAATAATTCTGACCTGAATTTCCCATCCATCTTTATTAAATCAAAAATACTAACCTCCTTCTTCATTGACTTGAGTAGTTTTGAGGCCTCTGACTCTTTAAGAGAGTGAGCTTCATTTGCTTTGCCAAACTCTTCTTGAGCCCTGTTGAAGGCATGCCCAATGGCATCACTCGTGCCTATGAGACACCAGTGGTTTGTGTCTGCACTTGTAGTATCTTTGTCTTCAATTGCAACTCTGTCTTTGTTCAATTCCTTAATTATCAATTCTTGATTTTCTACCACTTTTGCCGTTCCCTTGCTTCTTGTCTGTACTGCAAAAGATTCGAGTTCTTCTAATTGTACCACTCTAGTAGATGGTGAGGGTTCATTCACCTCAGGGAGTGTTTCCTCCTTGAATACAGAGATCATTTGGAGATGGGGTCCGGAAGTAGAGGCTTGATTCTTAGGACAACAGTTTGTATAGTGATCCCTGGCCTCTGGACAGTTCCTGCAAGGAGGTGCATTGGTGCACCTAGATTGGTAGTGCCCACATTCTCCACATCTGAAGCAAATAATTGGCCTTCTAGACCCATTTGCAAAGTTAGTTCTCGGTCTAGGATTATAGTTGATACCTTGGTTTGCTGCTGCTGCCATTACATTTGCTGGTGGCAAAAGTCCTCCTTGTGTCCAGTATGTCGTTGTCGGCATTCCCCTTACTTGGCATTCATGGGCCTCATGCCCAATCTTCCTGCATAATTGACAAGTCACATTTAGCAAAGGACATTCACTTACTATGTGCCCTTGCTTGCTGCACATGGAGCACCAGAGTCCGTTCTTAATGCCGCCTCCTTTGAGTTCTTGCAACTCCTGCCTCAGCTGAGCTAGTTCTTCTGCTTGGGCTTCCTCTTCCTTTTGGAGCTTGAGGGCTTCAATATCTTTTCTCAGCTGAGCTACAGTAGTCTCCTCCTCTCTGTAGGGCTTATTCCTTTTCAAGCCCTCCAGTTCCCTTCTTAACTGGCTCACTGGGTCCTCCAGTTCTGTACCATATGATGGTTGGGAAGAAGTTGCACCATACTGGTGCCTTATCTATTCCAAGCGTGTGGCCGTATTGATGAACTCCTCAACAGAGGCAGTAGGTAGCACTAACTCTTTTATTTTGCATTGGGTGACCACAGGTAGAGGTTTGGCTAACCACTTCTTGACAAAGAAGTCGTGTGGTGGATCTGGTAGTTTAGCCATTAGTGCTTTGGCCCTGGTCACGAACTCTGGGAACTTTTCTCCTGGACCCAATTTCAAGTTTTCCAATTCTTCTATAATGACCTCAGCCGTGTTGCCATGCTGAAATTGATTTTTAAAAGCCTCTTTCATCAAATCCCAAGAGGTAAAGTGATTTTCAGCAAACTGGCTAAACCACTTGTCTGCCAGACCTTCCAATGTGGCGGGGAAGAGTATCAAGAAAGCATCTTCCCTACCCATTAGCCCTCTAGTCTTACATAATGCAAGAAATCTTCGAATGTGCTCATCTGGGTCCTCATGGGCTAAACCTCTGAAGGAGGGAAATTTTATGTTTAATCTAGAGAGCAAGATTTCTAGGTCCACCTGTCCTGCCATGCTTCCTACCGATGAAGTCGATGAAAGTGGACTCGATGATCTTCTGTTCGTCTTTCTTCTTGTCTGCTTGCACTTGATCCTCAAGGTTTGTGACCGGGTCGCGATCATGAGCTATTCATAGTCCACTTAAAATGAGACACTTGATAAAAATATGTACCTTTTGGCCCACTGGAGTAGTGTTGTCGACACTGGAATATTGCTCTCCAATGGCAATATATAGTCTCCTATGCTCAAATCTCCTTGGATGTCCCACCGTGCGTGCCAAATTTGTTGGGGATTCGTGGACAAGAAGGAGTTTGAGGGTTTGTAGGAGAAAAAGGAGATGATAAAAATGAAATAACGGTGAGAACTTCTGTAAGAGAGTACTCCTGGAAACCTTGAATATTGATTATCTTGCCACAGTTACAATGACTGAATATAGTCCAATCAATGACTAAATACAACTTCAGAGAATATCAATTACTGAATATAGCCCAATCAATGACTAAATACAACTTCAAAGAATATCAATTACTGAAGACCAATTATCACAAGTCCTCTGTCAGCGGCCTCTCCTGCACCAATCCTTTGCTTGCTTCACGCTTCCCTTGTGCACACCTTGCACTAAGCTTCCACCAAGCTAAGGAGTTGGTATCTCGGCGCGCACACACAATAGACCTTGGGACTCTTGGAATCCAACCCGCCTTCTCTGCACACCTTCCTCTTGACACCTCTTGCACTGTTCAGTCTCGTCGCACACTGGTGGCTCTTCCTTTCCTTTCTTGCTTCTTCTGAAGCTCTCTCTTGCTCCTTCTCAATGTGTTTAAGAATAGCCTTTGTCCTTCCTCTTGAATCCGCCGGTCCCGTGACTTCTAACTGCCATAGACTCTTGGGCTTCCTTTGATGTCCCAAGATTCTCTTTTTAGTTGGCGGCCAACGAATTTCCCTTTGTCCTGTAGTGACTTTAGTGTAAAACCAAAAATTTTAATGGGGGTCATACTTTTACTTGTGCGTACATTTTTCCGCTTCACATGCCTTCACATTCCCTTTTAATTCTTCCTTTGTGTACTAAAGGGGGTTCACCTAAACCTTCCCAAATACTTTAAAACACATTCTGATCCTTAGGGAAATTAGAGAAAATACGCAACCCTCTTCTCCAATTTACCCTTTGCGGGACAATTAATTGTCACTTAGGCACTTTGACTTTGCACTTGTTGGCTTGTTGACTTTGACCGGTTGGCTTTGACCAACATGACTTTTATGGGCTCAACATTTAGCAAGGGAGAAGCTATCAAAAGGTAATATCCACACCTTCTAAAGCATACAAACACTTGAGGAGAAGCTAGAGGATCATCGTAGAGCTCAGTATGGCTGAGTATAATGCACAAATAGAGAAGTTAGAGAAAGGCAATTATCAACCATGGAAATTTAGAGTTAGCAACTACCTTATGGGCAAAGGATTGTGGGGATAAGTGAGCGGCACGGAGCCAATGGCTCATGTACATGATCCACCACTTCAAGGGTAGGTAAGGCACTTAATGAATGGATAGAAAGGGATAGGAGAGTCATATTCATTCTATCCCAGCACATAAGCAATCGCATGATAGGGCATATACAAGACGTGGACACATCCAAGAAGGTTTGGGAAACCTTGGAGAGATTATACTCTTCATCAAACAAGGCAAGGAAGATTCAGCTCAAGAATGAGCTGAATAATCTTAGGAAATCACCAAGTACTAACATAAATGAGTACATTTTGAAGGTTAAGGAGCTTGCAAATGCTTTACGCTCAATTGGGAGCCCAATCAAAGACGATGATCTTGTTGCACACACTCTCAATGGCTTGAGAGAGGATGAAAGGTGGAAAACATTCACCACATGAGTTCATGTGAGGGATTCCCTAGCAGAATTTGATCAATTAGTCACATTGATGGTGACAGAGGAGATGAACCAAGGAGGTTCATAATCAAAGGGCAGCCAAGCCCAAGTTTTCTATGCAGGTAGAGACGAAGGAAAAAGAAGTGGAAAGAACTCCCAAGGCAGAGGGAAAGGAAAGTCAAGCTCAAGCTCAAGCAAGCAAGAAGGCTCCAACCAAAGCTATGGATCAAGAGGAAGAGGAAGGAGTAGAGGAAGAGGAGGAAGATCACATGGAAGAGAAGCATCCAATGGAGAATGCTACAATTGTGGAAAATCAGGCCATTATGCAAGAGATTGTTGGTCCAAAGGAGGAGGCAATCAAGGATACAAAAGGAACCAAGGTAATTATGCTATTACTTCAACAAATTCAAAAAAATGAGAACTTGCTTATGATGTATGGTTCAAGTGAAAGAGTCAATTGAGATTTTACATGGTACATTGATAGTGGTTGTAGCAACCATATGAGTTGCAATAAAGATGTTTTCTTTAATTTACATTCATCCATCACTCAAGGACATGTAGAGACAGGGGATGACACTGAGCACAAGATTACACATGTGGGAGATGTTGCATTGAATGGATCTCAAAGCTCCAAGGTGTTGAAGGAAGACCCCATGTAGGATTACAAGCTCATAGAAAAAGGAAAGAAGCAAGGAAGACTCTTCACCATGGAGGTAAAGCCATCAACCCCTCACACTGTCTACTTGTCAATTGGAAATAAAGCAATTGCAGAAATCGACTTATGGCATAAAAGAATTGGGCACACTAACTTACAGAGGATGAAGTACATGCAAAGGAAGGGCTTGGTGAGTGGTCTACCTGATCTTACATCTCAGAATATGCAACATTTGTGCCATGCTTTTCAATTAGGAAAACAAAGCAGATTGCCATTCAATAAGGGAGCACATGTGAGTAATGAAGTGTTGAATCTCATACACACAGATGTATGGGGACCTACAAGGGAGCCATCCATTGGAGGTAATAGATATTTTGTCACATTTATAGATGAACATTCAAGGTTTGTTTGGATGTATTGCATGAAGTCAAAGTCAGAGGTGTTTTACCACTTCAAGAGGTTCAAAAACCTAGTGGAGAAGGAAACAGGGAAGTATATAAAGACTCTCAGATTAGATGGAGGGAAAGAGTATTTTTCAAATGAATTTTCAGATTTTCTACATGATCATGATATCAAAAGGAAATCCACTTTCAGGTATACACCTCAACAAAATGGGGTGGCCAAAAGGAAGAATAGATACATAGTAGAAGTGGCTAGATCTTTGATAAATGAAATGAATGTTCCTAACTCTTATTGGGTTGATGCAGCAAATACAACCATATACATTATGAATAGGTGTCCAAACTCACGAGTACATGGAGTTACACCTTATGAATCTTGGTGTGGTAAGAAACCCAACCTTTCACATCTCAAAGTATTTGGTTGTGTGTGTTATGTTCACATACCTCAAGAATTGAGACACAAGTTAGACCCAAAGGCAGATAGGTGTATATTTCTTGGATATTCTTCATAACAAAAGGGTTTTAGATGCTATAACCCTTGCACCAAAGCGCTTAAGGTATCTAGGGATTTAATATTTGATGAGTTGCTGCCTTGATATGGTAGCAAAGATGTGTTACAAGTTGACGATGCATATGAAGTTGAGAAGAAGTTCAAAGAGCAACAACAAAGCATGGAGATAAGTTGTCCAACCAGTTTAAGCACACCATCAGAGGAGAGTACTACATCAGCTTGGCATGGAAGGACAAGGAATGAAGCTCATTCAAGTGAAGGAATTAGCAAAGTAAAGGAAAAGGCAAATGACGAAGACCATCGACGGGTAGACATGGAATCTACAAGTGATGAAGATATGGAAAAATTAGAAACTCCAGGATTTAAAGCATCTAAACCAAGTAGGAGGAGATTCTTACCACCTAATGGTGAGGTGAGGTCATCCAATAGGGCTAAATAACCTGTTCAAAGTTTAACTTAGAATTCATTCATTGCAAGACATTATGCCTACATGAGTCAAGTTATAGCTTGTGAAGAACCTAACTTTTTTGAAGAAGCAAATAAGCATAGGGAATGGATTGAAGACATGGAGGAGGAATTCAAAGCACTTGAAGAAAATGATACTTGTTCATTGGTGCCAAGAACAAAGGACATGAAAGTCATTGGCAACAAATTGGTGTACAAGGTAAAGAGGCATGCAAATGGGAGCATCTCTAGGTATAAAGCAAGGCTGGTTGCTAAAGGTTTTGCTCAAACCTATGGCATAAACTTTGAGGAAACATTTAGTCCAATAGCTATAATGTCCACCATCAGAAGTTTGAATGCAATTTCAGCCTCAAAAGGTTGGAAGATGTACCAGTTGGATGTGAAGAATGCTTTCCTAAATGGAGAGCTTGAAGAGGTAGTCTTCATGGACCAGCCCCAAGGCTTTGAAGATCAGAGGTTTCCACATCATGTATGCAGGCCAAAGAAGGCTCTTTATGGACTAAAGCAAGCCCTAAGAGCTTGGAACCAAAGACTTGTGGACTACTTGGTAAAATGTGGATACAATCAGAGTCATGCAGACCCATCACTCTTTGTGAAGAAGGAAAGTAGCAAAATTGTTTTCCTTTGTATATATGTTGATGATTTGATCATTAGAGGGGATGATGAAGCCAACATCAAGGACATAAAGGGGAAGCTTGGATGTGAGTTTAAAATCTCAGATTTAGGGATTTCAAGGTACTTCCTTGGGATTGAAGTACTATATAAAGAGGAAGGTATATACTTGATGCAAAGGAAATACATTCTTAAGCTTTTGAAGAAGTTTTCCTTGTGTGATTGCAAGCCCATTTCAAATCCATTAGAAATAAATGTTAAACTAAGTGCTCATGAAGGTGAAGAAGTGAAGGACGTGACCATGTATAGGTCAATAATTGGTTCTCTCTTGTATGCTACTATGACAAGACATGATATTGCACATGTAGTTGGAGTGTTATCTCAATTTTTGCAAGCACCAAGAGGACCTCATCTTGTTGCAGCCATAAGGGTACTTAGGTACCTCAAAGGATGAGTGAATGAAGGTCTATATTATCCATTTGATGATGGATTAAATGTACAAGCTTATTGTGATGCTGATTGGGCAAGTCCCAAAGATGAGAGGAGGAGCACTAGTGGATATGTTATCATGCTAGGGAAGAAGACCATCTCATGGATGTCAAAGAAACAACCAATCGTGGCTCTTTCATCGATCAAAGCTGAGTATAGAGGCTTAGCACAAGTCTCATGTGAGCTTATGTGGCTCAAGAAGTTGTTTTTTTATCTTGATTTGCAGGTTAAGCAAGTACCTATTTTTTTGTGACAACATAAGTAGCATATGCTTGGCTCAAAATCCGGTGTTCCATGCAAGGTCAAAGCATATAGAAGTGCATTACCACTTTATTCGAGAGAAGATCATGTCAAAGGATATCAAGGTGGAGCATGTCAATAAAAAGGACCAATATGGAGATATGTTTACCAAAGCATTGGATGGAGTAAAGCTACAACACTTCAAGCCATGCATTGGAATGAAGGATCTAGGCATTGAGACTTGACACGCAGTGTTGAAAATCAAGTCTCAATCATGCAAAAAGGCTCAACCACGAATTTTGCAAGTGGACCAATAAAAAAAGAGGACCGAACGTCGTGGAATAAAGTTAGAAGTTTCACCAAACCCAATCAAATTCAAATCTCATCAAATCAGCCACCAAAAAGTGCACCTACACTGATTGGTGGGTTGTTAGCTAGATTGTAGGAAAAGTAAAACTCTATATAAGCATCATCTTGTCTTTGTTTCTTGAGTTGTATGCATTCCATGATTTTCCCACTTAGTTTAGTGAAGTCATAAACTCCAGCAAGCAGCCCCCTTGCTTTCTTACCTCATTTTCTCATGATTTTGCTTCTCTCTATCTAGAGGTATTTAGGATTTTCCAAATCTGATTGTACCAGTTGTAGAGCATTGTTTGCTCTTTCATTGTACTCATTTTCATTGATTTCAAGCTTCATTTGGTCTCTCATATTGTGCCTTGAACTTTTCCAAAGTTTCAAGTTATTGGGTTGACTGAGATGTGAGAAATTGCCAACTTTGTGAAGGTATATCTCTGCACATAGGCAGAGAGTGTTGCAAACAGGTAGCCTACTTTGCAGAGGAAGCTTCTCCCAGCTGAAATATCCATTTGGGATAATTAAAAGCTTTTTGGGTAGCTCATATAGTCTACTACAAGTTCACAAAATTTCATTTTAAGTCTTTGTATTGGTGCAGAGAAAAGATCAGAACAATGAGCATATATCATTGCATGTGGACCTAGTGGAGGGTAGCCATCTTCCATTTTTGCATTGGGGGTGTTAGAATCATCCCCCATCAATTCGATCTAGATGGGATTCACATACACAAATTTCCACTTTGAACAACCATAAATTATAATGACATGCCATCATTTTCAAATTGGAGTACTACATAGAGATGCAACATGATAAATAATCATTCTTGCATGCAAAATGATTGATAAGTATCAATAGGCATGAAAAACAAATTAAAGGTACATAATTATAGCTATCTCAAATTGATAAACATAAGTAGTGCAAGGTGCAACATGATAAGAAATCATTCTCACATGCAAAATGCCTGCAAAGTATCAATAGGCACTTAAACAAATTAAAGAGTACATAATTATAGCTATCTGAAATCAATGGATGTAAATAATGCAAGGTACTAATCAGTAATTTTCATGAAATGAGAGCTTAGGCAAATAGAAAAATTTAAGAGCATGTAATTATAGCTCTGTGAAATCAATGAAGATGAGTAATGCAAGGTACTAATAAATTGTTTGTATGAACATGAGAACTTAGGCATGTAAACAAATTAAAGAGTACATAATTATAGTTATCTGAAATCAATGAATGTAAGTAATACAAGGTATTAACCAGTAATTTTCATGAAAATGAGAACTTACATTACACCTAGGTCCTAGTACTAATACTAGTCACTAAAACCTAGGTACTTATCAATACTTATCATGAAAAACAATGAAACGTTGGAAAACTAGACTAAAAAAACATGACAACCAACACCAAGAAATAATCCTTTTTGAAAATCATTGAATATACACAATAGAGTTTATGATAACTATAATAGTGGATTCATGTTGAATACTTGAAAGGTCTCACATGCATCTCTCTTAAAACCATCCTTTATGATTGTAACCAATAGCTTTCTTGGTGTACATAAATTAGACAAATCCATTTCACCCAAGCCTTGATTACACAACTAACTAAACAAAACTATAACTATAATTTCGCAATAAGTTCCATTTTTTACAGATAAGAACATAAGCAAGCTTTCTGAGTATGAAGCCTTATTAATACTTATCATGAAAAACAATGAGATGCTAGCATGGCAAATGGTAAAAAGTTGTAAAATTAGACTAAAAAAACATTATAACCAACACTAATAAATAATCCTTGTTGAGAATCATTGAATATACACAATAACTTTTATGATAAGTGCAATAGTGGATTTAGGTTGAATACTTGAAAGGTCTCACATGCATCTCTCTTAAAACCATAACCATGCTTGGTGTACATAAATTAGACAAGTTCCATTTCACCTAAGCCTTGAAGTAACAACCGACTAAACAAAACTATAACTCTATAAAGAAATTCATTGAAGATAAAACTAACGCAAAAACCCAATCTTACAAAAAAAAGTGCAGCAATCAGACTCTTGTGATAAAATCATTTTTTACATACAAGAACATAAGGAAGTTGTGTGAGTATGAAGCCTTATCAATACTTATCATGAAAAACAATGAGATGCTAGCATGATAAATGATAAAAAGTTACAAAACTAGACTAAAAGAACATGAGAACCAGCACCAATAAATAATCCTTGTTCAAAATCATTGCATATACAAAATAGAGTTTATGATAAGTGCAATAGTGGATTCAAGCCGAATACTTGAAAGGTCTCACATCCATCTCTCTTAAAACCATAACTAGTAGCACGCTCTGTGTACATAAATTAGACAAGTTCCGTTTCACCTAAACATTGAATTAACAATAGACTAAACAAAACTATAACTTTGTAAAGAAATTCATTGATGATAAAACTAATGCAAAAACACAATCTTACAAAAAAAAGTGCAACAATCAGACTCTTCTGAAAAAATCATTTTTTACATACAAGAACATAAGAAAGTTGTGTGAGTATGAAGCCTTATCAATACTTATCATGAAAAACAATGAGATGCTAGCATGATAAATGATAAAAAGTTGCAAAAGTAGACTAAAAAGACATGACAACCAGCACCAATAAATAATCCTTGTTGAAAATCACTACATATACACAATAGAGTTTATGATAATTGCCATAGTGGATTCAAGCTGAATACTTGAAAAGTCTCACATGCATCTCTCTTAAAACCATAATGAGTAGCCTATCAGCGTACATAAATTAGACAAGTTCCATTTCACCCAAACCTTGAATTAACAACAAACTAAACAGAACTATATCTCTGTAACAAAAATCATTGAAGATAAAACTAATGCAAAAACACAATCTTACAAAAAAAGTGCAGCAATCAGACTCTTGTGATAAAATTTTTTACATACAAGAACATAAGCAAGTTTTGTGAGTATGAAGCCTTATCAATAATTATCATGAAAAACAATGAGCTGCTAGCAGGATAAATGATAAAAAGTTGCAAAACTAGACTTAAAAAAATGACAACCAGCACCAATAAATAATCCTTGTTGAAAATCACTACATATACACAATAGAGTTTATAGCTACAATAGTGGATTCAAGTTGAATACTTGAAAGATATTACATGCATCTCTATTAAAACCACAACTAGTAGCATGCTTAGTGTACATAAATTAGACAAGTTCCATTTCACCCAAACCTTGAATTAACAATAGACTAAACAAAACAATAACTCTATAAATAGATTCATTGAAGATAAAACTAATGAAAAACCACAATCTTACAAAAAAAATGAAGATTCATTGAAGATAAAACTAATGAAAAACCACAATCAGTTTTAATAGACAATAACATAAGAAAGCTTTGTGAGTATGAAGCCTTGTGAATATGTATCATGAAAAACAATGAGATGCTAGCATGACAGATGATAAAAATTTGAAAAATTAGCCTAAAAAAAATGATAACTAGCACCAACTCCTTGTTGATAATAACTGAATATACACAATAGAGTTTATGATAATTGCAATACTCGATTCAGGCTGAATACTTGGAAGGTATCACATGCATCTCTCTTAAAACCATCCTTTATGAGTGTAACCAATAGCTTGCTTGGTGTACATAAATTAGACAAGTTCCATTTCACCCAAACCTTGAATTAAAAACCAACTAAACAAAACTTTACCTCTGTAAATAGATCCATTGAAGATAAAACTAATGCAAAAACATAATCTTACGAAAAAAAAGTGGATCAATCAGGCTCTTGTGATAAAATCATTTTTCATAGACAAGAACATAAGCAAGTTTTGTGAGTATGAAGCCTATCCATAGATGGACATTGACCGTAAAGGATCTTTCAAAATAGGTCAATAGATTAGATTGTAGTATGTACTCACACACAAAGCTACAAACCAATTGCATAAGTGGAGACAATAGAATAATTTCTCCCACATGAGCCATAGATGGACAACAAGTATAAAGACTCTTTCAAGATACAAGAATAGATTAAGTTGCACTTACACACAAAGCTACAAACCAACTGAATAAATGGGACAAAGAAATAATTTCTACTACGTGTCATTTGCTTACAACAATTATAAAGACTCTTTCAAAATAGAAGAACAGATTAAGTTGCATTTACACATAAAGTTAAAAACCACCTACATAAGTGGGACAATGGAATAATTTCTACCACACATCATTTGCTTATCATGGAGATAACATACACATCCAACACTCAAAGCAGACATTCTAAAAAAACATTCTTTGCACAAACTCCAAATTCAAAAAACCTTTTCAAAGTGGGCAAGAAAAAGGGCTCCTATAAGTATCTCTAATATCTAACCATGATTACCTTACCCACCAACTAATATCCATGGAAAAATTCTAAATGTACACCTTGAGAGAGTTCTCTAAAGTACTCATGTACTTCAAAGATCATAACCAAAGCTATTATGAAATCACTTAGACCAGCTCCATATACGAATAATCATAATTGAAACTTCAATGACTTTGAAGTTCATAACCAAAACATCAAAGATCATAACAAAAAAAAGACAGGAAAAAATTCTCCCATACAAAAAAAGAAATCCATACTTGGTTAATGTGAACTTTTACAAAAAAGCCATAACATATATGTATATTCACTATGGTGCATAGTGTAATCAACATTCCAAAAATAAGTAGCAACCCATAGCTTTTATTGTATTAGATTGCATATACCTCTACTAGGTGACAATTTCCATATAGCATGCTCATTAATGAATAATTAGAATCCAATGTCACCATTTTATATACAACTAAGTGTCATTAAAAAAACTTAAACATAGCTATGTAAATCTTTTACCTAGCAACAACCTATTTACACTACAACATATGGGGAGGCATACCGATGCTCATGCCCCGATGTCAGTATGATCATTGAAAATGCCTGAATGGGGGGGCATACCGACGCTAAGTCCCCGACGTCAGTATGATCATTGAAAATGCCTAAATAGATCATGATAGGGTTACCTATAGTCACTTGATCGTCTGTATAGCCATTTAAAATGGACCATCGGTATATGCGGCAGGCATAGGTATAGGTGCAAGTATAGGCATTTGTATACACATCGGTATAAGTGTTGGAATAAGTGTCAGTAATCTACTAGAAATTACTCGCACTTATAGTGATGCCTATAGTGATAGTGTCTTTTATGAAAACAAGACCTGAAAATGAAAATTTGACATTTTGAATTGAGTAATGCTTCTATCCAGTTTGCAAGTGATTTGCATTGTCTTATACACATACACATATCTCTCTCTCTCTACAAACACTCTCTCTCTAGATCAATAATCTTGGTTAGTGATGCACATAGTCTTTCACCCTTTCTCTTTCTCTATGTTTTTTGTTTTCTAATTTCTCTTCTCTTTGGTTTTGTAGGAGCCTTTTGGCATCCATTCTTTGGAATTTGACGAGAGACGATGTTGATTGAGCTTTGATGACAGTGATTCGAAAACTTACACCGATTTAAGTGATTGTTTTGTTCTCTATTGATAGAGAGTGAGAAAGAAAGAGAGAGAGAGAGAGAGAGAGAGAGAGATCTAGAGAGAGATGAAAGAGAGAGAGAGAGAGATCTAGAGAGAGATGAAAGAGAGAGATAGAGAGATGAAAGAGAGAGTGAGAGAGAGAAATAGATGAAAGAGAGAGAATGAGAAAGAGAAAAAGAAAAGATAGAGAGAGAGATAGAAATAGAAAGAGAGAGAGAGAGATACATGTTTTACATCTAGGTCTTTAGGATTAGGGTTTTAGGATTTTTACACATGCATGCACACATATAAACATATACACACATACACATATATATACACATGCATGTGCACATATACATGTTTTAGGTCTAGGTCTTTAGGATTAGGGTTTTAGGCTTTTTACACATGCATACATACATATACACATAAACACACATAATACATATACACATACACATGTATATATATACACATGCATACACAAATTGAGAAGTTTTAGATCTAGGTCTTTAAAATTAGGCTTTTAGGTTTTTTACATACATACAATAAAAATAATACATATAATTAAATATATAAAAAATAGGTCTTTAGGATTTTAAGGTCTTTTACATATCTATAATAAAATATACAAAAAATAAGGTTTTAGGCCTTTAATTAAGTTAAATATATAAAAAATAGCTCTTTAGGATTTCTAGGTTTTTAACATATATATAATCAAATATATTAAAAAATAGGATTTTAGGGTTTTTAATTAAATAAATATATAAAAAATAATTCTTTAGGGTTTTTAGGTTTTTTACATGTATATAATCAAATATATGAAAAATAGGGTTTCAAGGGATATTCGTTATATTAAATATATATATAAGAAACAAAAATTAAGAAAAAAATACAAAATATAAATAAATATATGTAAAAAATAGGATTTTAGTATAGATAAATAAATATAGAAAGAGCTAGGTTTTTAATAAACATATAAAAATAGGATTTTAGGATTTTATATTAAATTAAATATATAAAAATTAAAGTTTTAGGTTTAATATTAGTATTTATAATCATATATATATATATATATATATTAGGAAATTAAATTTAATTGAATCAAATATAGATAATTAAATATATAAAAAATAGTTTTTTAGATTTAATATTAATATTTATTATCATATATATATATATATATATATATATATATTAGGAAAATAAATTTATTTAAATTAATATACATTTTAACTAGGGTTTTAGGTTAATACTAGGATCTTAGGTTTTGAATTAAAGTAAATATACATAATATAATATATAAAAAAGGATTTTTTGTTTAATAAAAAATTAGGGTTTTAGAATTAAATATCCCAAGATGTCCACATGGTATGAGATGGTATCTTTGGATTAGAAGGAGAGAATGGCATGTCTTTGCACTCAGTGCAAGTATCAAGTTTATAAAAAATGACGGATTTGTACTGCACATGTTAGAGAATATGGATCCTTTGATAAAAATCGACTACAAAACCTACACTACCATTTACATGGTCCCCCTAGTGAGCAAGTGGACCCAAATGACATTGCATTGGTAACCTCTTCTGGACAGAAAAGAATGATGAGGGAGGTAGAAGTAAAAGGTACTGGTAGCATTACACAGAATGAACACATGGAAGAAATGCTTGAAGCATTTTATGAGATGGATGAAGATCGAGATGGTGGAGAAAATGTGGTGGGTTCCATGGACACGACAAAATTTCCACCATCAAGAAGTTGAGGAAGAATTCTAGAACATGCAAAGACTAGCCCATTTACCACTATACATTGGGGCAAAGATATCTATACTACGTGTGTCACTCGTGATGCTCAATCTTCACTTTATGGATGGTCAGATAGTAGTGTCTTTGAATTGTTCAGGTAAGTGGATTTGAAATAAACTTTCATTGTTGTATCAA
This sequence comes from Ceratopteris richardii, assembly GCA_020310875.1. Taxonomy (NCBI): domain Eukaryota; kingdom Viridiplantae; phylum Streptophyta; class Polypodiopsida; order Polypodiales; family Pteridaceae; genus Ceratopteris; species Ceratopteris richardii. The sequence goes on from CM035422.1 coordinate 47,886,751, forward strand.
AATAACTTTATTTACTAATATCATTCAAATTGCTTATCATAGGCTTCTTAAAGATCAATTTCTACTAGATGGTAATGACATTCCTCCAACACGTGGAGATGCAAAAAAAGTTTTACAATCCAATATTGGAATGGACTACACCAAGATTCATGCCTATCTGAATGATTGCATTCTCTTTCAGAATGAGTATGAGCATCTCCACATATGTCCAAAGTGTGGAGCGAATACGTTTAGAGAAGACCTTATGGGCAAAGCAGTCCTAGCAAAGGTTCTTTGCCACTTTCCTATCATTCCAAGAATTAAGAGCATGTGCAAATGCAAATCCACAGCTGTGTTAATGTCATGGTATGTAAAGAGAAGGTCTACAGATGGTGTAATGTGAGTTCCTGTTGACTTTGATGCTTGGAAACACATAGATAATAAGTGGCAAGCATTTTCTAGTGAGCCTCAAAATTGTCATCTAGGCCTAGCTATGGATGGAGTAAATCCATTTGGTTTATGCAGCTCTTCATGGTGCACATGGCTTGTATGTTTGGTCAACTATAATATCCCACCATGCTTGGCCACAAAAAAAGGTCATTTATTATTAGCTCGCATTGTGTCAGGTAAGTATAAGGTTAAAAACATGGATGTTGGACCACTTATGGAAGAGCTATGCACTTTATGGGATGGGATTACTATGCGCGACATGTCTCGACCTATAAGAAGACAAGACGTGCAAGTGCAAGGTATGCTTATGTGGATGATGCATGATTGGCCTGGTTATGGTGGATGTTCAGGTTTATTGATTTTGGGTTACCATGCTTATCCCCTATGTGGATCACACGACTCGAAGCATGCTACTCCAAAGCACTTTGGAAAACTGTCTATGAGGGACATCATAGATATTTGTTTGATGGATATGTTTTATGTGAAGGGAAAATTGGCCGACAAGTGCAATGCCAAATGAAAGAAAGTGATTGGAAGCGTCTGAGGATGCAGAAACATCAGTTCTTGGCATGAAACAATTGTTGATCTTGCATGAACTCCCTTATTAGAGCGAGTTATTGATTAATCATTTGGTAGACCTAATGCATATTTTCAAGAATGTGGGAGAGATTCTCTGGAAGACTGTAATCAGAAAGGAAGAAAGAAATGCACAAAGGGAGGTGATGAGGTCCTACACCCAAGGAAAAGATATGGATATGTGCTTATGCTTCGCCCAAATTACTCAAAGTCAGTCCACTTGCCTTGCTCTAAATCACCAATTACTACTCAAATGTATCCATGGAAAGAGAAGGGAATGGAACCGAGTACATGAACAAACCAATACAAACTACAATGATCAACCCACGCAATCTCACTCTCTCTCTCTCACTCACGTTCCCTCTCATACACTTTCTCTCTTTTTTACTCTTACTTCCTTTCTCACATACATACCCACTCCCTCACACACATTCACCCCCTTTCAATCATACACATCCTCTTTTTTTTTCCTCTCTCTCTCTCTCTCTATCCTTCTATTTTTTCTCCTACTCACTTTCTCCTCCCTCACTTCCACTTTCACTTTCTTACCCACACATACACACACATGCACTTACATGCACAAACTCACACATATATATTCAAACACAGACACACACACACACACACACTCACTCACACACTCACTTCCTCACTCTATTCTTTTACTCTCACACTCTCTTACACACACCTACATACACACACTCTTACTCTCTCACACACTTTCTGCCAAAGTCCCACATATACCAGCATACTCGCTCACTCATACAAGCATAAACACACACACAAACCTTTCATGAACACTTCCCCCCACTAATTTCCAAGCACATACATATACATTCTATTTATCTGTCACTTATCGTCCCTCTTCTACTCACGCTTTCCGCCGCATTCAACTACTATATACTCATGGCCTCACTCTAAGAGAATAATATCTTTACATTGCAGTAGTCTGATATCCTTTTCGGTTCAATGACCTGACATAACCCTCAAGGGATGCTAGCTAGGGCTATTAGAAGCTAACAAGAGATCTAGAACATCTGAGCATGGATCACAAGATCTAGAAGCCTACCCTTCATTCCTTTGGTCAAAGTAGTTTATACCTTATTCCTTCCATGACTTCTTTCTTGCATTCACTTCAGGCTCCCAAGTAATCCTTGAAACTACTCCCTTTTATTTCAATGCACTATGCCTTTCCTAAATGTTCATGGCTTCCATAGGACATTTTAAGTGTTCTTCATAATCACTACAGTCCTATTATGTAGAGATAGCTATCAATGAAGCATATATCAATGCATCAAGGGACACACATCAGGGCCTACTGAATCATGCGCAGCCCACAAAATCTTCCCCGCTTTGCGCAAGGAATATCACTGCATCTACGGAAGTACACTTGGGGGGGGGGGGGGGGTTTCTTAGATGTCTTTGCTCTCTATTCATAGGAGACTCCAAATCCAAATATGGTGTTCAAAGGTTATATTCACTCATCATAAAGGAACTCATCTTCCCCACAGCCATTAGATGACGAAAAACTCAAAAACATGGAAGGAAAGCCTAAAAATTTTGATTTTGAGATAGGGGCTGGGATGAACACTCAATTGAATGGGCTAAGCACGAACGCGGTGATCAACATGTATCTAGTGCTCTGAAGAACAAGAGCCTCTCTTCCACTACAAAATCAACATTCCAAAAACAAAAGGACATGCATGAATGAAACACATGGGTGTCAACATGTAGCAACTGTCAGTAGTTCTCTTTAGCACTGTTTTATGTTCATTGGTTTTACACATGAGAATTCACACATAAGCAAAAACTTATTCCACAATCAACAAGGGAACCAATGAAGGTAAAGAAAAGGAATCATGTGTGATCCATGCCACCTATCAAAAAATGTATGCTGCACTTTCTATATTTCTTCGATCTGATTCATTCGCATCATAGTCACAAATAGCTATGTTGAAACAAGTAGTCTTTCACTAATGAAAGAATAGAATACCTATGAACAATTTTTGCTATGAGGCAAAGGAATAAAAATCAAGCTTGAAATGCAAGGAAGCTTCACTAAAAGCTATTTCCAGTCTAGTTGATGAGCTTACATCACATAGTTATTTCCTCTTGGTAGAAGCCCCAACATAGTTATTTCCTCTTTCGCGAGTTATTGCCCCTTAGACTGAACTTCTGTTGGGTCAACTACACTTCTATTGCTCCCTACCAACTCTTCTCATCCTGCATGAGCTTCCCCAAAATGAACAGAAGAACACTCCCACTATCATCTAAATCTTGGACTTCCCCTCCTAAATCTTTTCCTTTGTCACCTACCCTGAAGGAAGTGGGCGACCACCCTCCTTCGACTCTCCTGCACACACACACACACTCCTCTATGGTATTCAACAAAAAATCCCCTTCAAACGAGAGCTTTCCCCTTTGCTAGCTGCTTGTGCACACCTGCACACCACCACAAAAAAACAATAAAAAAACCCCTTCACTCTCCTTGAGTGTCGGCAAAAACTTCCTCACCCCTTGCTTATATCAGTGCCTAAACCAATGCACATACCGGTGCCTATACCAACACTCTTGTAATGTTTCCTATAATGAAGCTTACACCGTTGTTAGGGAAAAATGGCACCGGTGCATTTGCACCGATAGAAACCTCAATATATCCCTGATATGAAGAAAAAAATTCACTTCTTACTCTATCAAGTAAAAAATAGGCAAAAAAACTTCAAGGCAAGACTAGATAATGGACATGCAAGGAAAAGGAAAACCTCCGACAGAGGAATGGGAAGGTATAGAAACTATGCTAAGAAGTTAGGAATATAGAAAGAATCCTATTCACCACCTTATCTTAGTTGATTTGTTGCGGATTCATACACCACTCGGCTCAAGACCTTTGGTCGATTCCCAAAAGTTATGGCAAGCTTGAGCTTCAATGTCCATCATGATCAGGATGATGCATCGTTCAAATAATAAAGAAACACACCTATCAACAATAAATTGAGGTTACCTGTGAGAGACTATGAAGAGCTTCAAGTTTCCCACTCATGAGTCAGTCTCAAGCCTCACTCTCTGCGGGACATTGAGAAGTCTCACACTCTACTTGAATCTCTCACTAGTACCCCTTGAATCACATG
>CM035422.1:47895883-47913383 GCA_020310875.1 Ceratopteris richardii
GAAGAGGAGGTAGACAAGGCAGGGGGAGATCCCAAGACTCCAACTCATGTTCTATTTGTGGATTAACTAATCATACAACTGAAAATTGCTTTAGGAATTCCAGGAATCAAAGAGGCAGAGGATACAATAGAGGAAGTTATGGCTACTCAAGAGGAAGGTTCAACAACTACCATGGCAACTACAACAACTACAATCATTCAAACTATCAAGGAGGCTACAAAGGAAGGAGAGACTACAATAACTACACAGAAGACTCAAACAAAGAGGATTCATTATTGATCATGAACATGGCTATGCCACAAGGTAAATCTGATGAGCATATTTTCTACATAGATTCAGGTTGCTCAAATCATGTGGCAGGAAATGTGGCACTCCTATCAGATTTAGAAGATCCAAGGAATAAGCATGAGGTACAAACAGGAGATGATACAAAACATCCTGTGGAGAAAATAGGCAATGTCAAAGCACCTGATGGAAACATCAATCTACTCAGTAAGGTACTCTATGTCCCTACCATTACAAAGAATTTGATAAGTGTTGGGCAGATAGTAGAGAAAGGGTTGCAAGTCAGGTTCACAAAGGCAGGAGCATTTGTTGAAGATCCAAGTCAAAGATTCAGAAGAATTGCAAAAGGTGAAAAGACAGGTAGATTGTTCACATTTGAATTACAGGACACTAGAAACATTGCTCTCTTTAATTATGGTAGTCAGACACTCACAGAATTGGAAGTATGGCACAAAAGGTTAGCACATATTGGTGAAAGGTCATTAAAGCAAATCTGCAGGGACCAAAGTGTACTTGGACTTCCTAATTTGTCAAAACAACATATGATTTATAAGTGCAGTGCATGTCAATTTGGAAAGTCTCACAGGTTACCATTCATGAAGAAAGGTTATATGCATGGAGATATCTTGGAGTTGGTTCATACAGATGTATGGGGACCTAGCAAGGTCAATATCTGGATCAAGGTATTATGTCTCCTTTATTGATGATTGCAGCAGATGGACTATCCTATTCTTTATGAAACACAAAGATGAAGTTTTTTCATGTTTCAAAAGATATTTGGCTCTTGTGGAGAATCAAAGAGGTAAATCACTAAAAAGGCTAAGGTCAGATGGAGGGGGAGAATATTTCTCCCATGAGTTTGATTCTTTTCTTCAAGAAAGAGGAATCAAAAGAGAGGTAACTACAAGGTACACTCGTGAGCAAAATGGAGTGGCAGAAAGGAGGAATAGGACAATTGTTGAAGCTGCAAGGTCTATGTTAAATGAAAAGCATTTACCTAATTACTTATGGGCTGAGGCTGTATCTACAGCCACTTACTTGATTAACAGGTTGCCTTCAAAATCCCTTGATGGGATGACTCCATATGAGGCTTGGAATGGAAGAAGACCAAGCTTAGATCATTGTAAAATTTTTGGATGTATTGCTTTTGCTCATGTTCCTTCACAGGTTAGAGGCAAGATGGATCCAAAAGCAGAAAGGTGTGTATTTATTGGATATGACAACAATCAAAAGGGCTACAGGTTATACAACCCTACCAACAAAGGATTCTTGGTAAGCAGAGATGTAGTTTTTGATGAGAACAATTCATGGTATGAAGATTCATGCAGGAAGGTCAATTTACCATATAATCTTGAAGAAGATTTTCCAAAGCTTGGTAGAGAACAATCAAAGATTGAAGAACAAGACACCTCGGAGGATGATGAAGAATCTCACATGGAAAAGGTCAAAGCATGGAAGTCTAAAGGTAAAGCAAAATTGCAGGAACTTGGACATGAGGCAGAATCATCACATCATGGCCTAAGAAGATCTATGAGGGAAAAGAAAAAACCAGAAAGGTATGGGTTTGACACCTCATTAGTAACTAACCATTCTATCTACATAGCACAGGACATAAACCAAGAGGAGCCATCATCATTCGAAGAGGCCAAAGCAAAAACAGAATGGAAGCATGCAATGAAGGAAGAGATTGAAGCACTTGAGGAAAACAACACTTGGGATTTGGTGCCCAAGACTTCATCCATGAAGGTAATAGGCTCAAGATGGGTCTATAAACTCAAGAAGAATTCTGATGGTTCAATTAACAGGTATAAGGCAAGGTGTAGCTCAAGCGTAAGCACCACCTCCTTTACTTGTCAATCCGCGGAGACGTGAGGACCGGTATGAAGACCACGAGCAAGTGAAAGCACAAGTGCGTGAGTGAAAGCACACAAACATGCACACACATACACACACACGCGCACAAAGTAAGATCAAAGAGAGGAACAATGGAAAGCTTAGATTGCAAAAGAGTTCTCTTACAAAAGTTCTATTCTCTAACAAGCTAACCCCAAAAATGAGCTCTCTAGCTCTTTTTATAGTTTTTTGACTAGTTTTGGCCCTGTCCAGACCTAGTGTCCGGCCTAGTTAAAAATTAGGTTCCAGGGCTTATTTGAGGGCTCAAACGAAGTCTAAAAATTATGAAAATTGGTACGATGGTACTTCTAATACTCCTCAAGCTCGAGGACTCCTCGGCTTGAACAAAATGGAGTTACTAAAAATAGATAATGGTATTTACAATGGTTTCTAGTGATGAAAATCACTATTTTTGTAGGGGATTCTTCTGAAAATTTGACATACACTTCTTGGAGCTCCCTACTTGCTCTCTCTTCTTCTATGTCCACTTCTTTGATGTGCTTCCATGCTTTGTCCTTGACCTTTATGTCCACTTCTTTGATGTGCTTCCATGCTTTGTCCTTGACCTTGAGCTTCAACACTCCCCCCCCTCTCGAGTCTGTCGTCCCTGACAGACCCTTGTTGTAGTGATTGTTCCAAGTAGTGCCTTGAGAGGGAGTGTCCCTTCTGTATGAACACAAGTCGTCCGACGTTCTTCATCTATCACTGTGAGTCTTTGCAGGTTGTAGTCTCTTGGTATGTGCTTCTGCCTTGTATTCCAGCATGACTGTGTCGTTGTGAGTCTCCGTTGATGTTTTCTAGATCTTCCAAAGTTGATCTTCATAGTAGTCAAGCCAAGTACTCATAACCCATATTGAGTGATGGGTAAGTGTGTTCGTGCATGGGTTGAAAAAAGTATGTGCCTTGTGCACGGCCTTGTAATGTAGCCCTACGCATGCTTACTTGGAAAATGCATTGGAAGAAGTATGGTGCAAAAATTGCGGGTCTTGAGCTAAGTGCTCAAGGGTAAGCTGACGAAGAGGTTTCCTAAACTATCATGGTTATGGTGTTTCCAGAGTAAAGATACTTACCATGGCGAAGGTTGATGGATGTTTGCCTCTTCGTGTGGTACACTCAGCCTTTGGGATGGAACCTTGTTGATGAATGTCCATGTTGATTGTCCACTGATGAGATCTTTTGAGTGGTGGATCCCCTCTCCTCTTTTCAAAGCAACATTTGTCACTAACAATGTGCATTTCTGAGCTTGGGCTCATGCACGTTCACTTCCCTATATTGACACTCAGAGGAATATTGGACACGTGCCGGTTTCTAAGAGATTACCATGCTTATTGACATAGACCATTCACCAGTGCTACTGTTCCATACTGGTTCAGGAAATACTGAGAATTGAATTGCTTTATATTCCTTGGCAAGCAACATCGGATAACTACACCAAGCTGTGTTTCACATATACTCTTTAGCTCACCATATGCAGGAGTCTTCTCCTCCAGAACTACCTTTTGCAGATATCTCCTTGGATGCTCTGGTACATGAAGTAGTTAAGCATCACGCAAGTTGCGGACCTTCAAGCTCTTCATGGTAAGAGAAAATCATAGCTGTAGATGCCATGTTCATGCCAAATGCTTGTCCTCTACCAGATAAGGCAGCAATAATCTCACTGCTGGCTGAGACACACTGGGAACAAGCTCTCTCCCACTTCTCTCTTTTTTTTTTTTTTTTTTTTTTTTTTTTTTTTTTTTTTTTGAGGAACAGGATATCACAAAACAAGAACACAAAAGTTAGTATCAATAGAAATGTTCGACATATGTCACTGTGCTCTTGTGCATGGGATTCTCAAGTGTGTCTATGCACGGCCGTGTAATGTGGCCCTATATTAATGCATACTTTGGAAATGCATGACCTGAATGGTGCAAAAGACAGGGTTGTGCAAGGAGCACATGGTTGTTGCTCGTTCGAGGCTTTCGATGTTATTTGTGGAGGTTGATGCCGGCCTTAGTGGAGGTATCCATTGAGTCTCGAACTGATGTAATCCTCCTTATTGGAGTCCATTTTAGAACATCATTTGGCACTGTAGAGGTCACTTCAGGCGTCTTTCTCTTTGGATGCTTTCTGAACTGTGGTATCCAGTGTGGTTGATGCTTTGGTTCGGTGGAGGCTACTTGCACTTTTGGCTTCCAAACCCATATCCTTTTTGCATGTCTTCCTACTAATGTTGAAGAGCTGATTTGATCTTCCTTTGGTCTCTGTACGTGGTTCTTACCCTTTTCTCTTTTTGGCCTCTTCGTTGAAACCTTTTGCATGTGGGAGAACAAAGGTTGTTGTGGGTGTAGGATCTTCTTAGGTACCCACATCTGTAATTGCCCTTGTTGAGCTGCAGCTAACTTCTTAGGCACCCAAACTTGTTGGATATCTTGTGACGGAGCTTGTCTGAGCTGCTTCCTTCGTCTTCTGGCTTGGTTAGTGTGCATGGATGGGATTTGTGGGGGTAAGGCTGGTGGTTGCTCTCCTTTGCGTACCCAGATCTGCTTCATGCCCGGAACCGCTTTTTTACCGAATGGTGTCTTTCTATTTGATGTAGCAGTTGTCGTGAACGGTGGTGTTTGCTTGTGTGGTGGGCTCACTACTGTGGCTACTTGAGTCTTTGGAGAAGAAGAAAGATCCACCCGCCTTCGAACCTGGTCTTCCACGACTGACTCCTTCTGCATCATAGAGCTTTTGACACATACAACATCTTCTTTCATATGATTAGTCTTGGAAGAACTAAGAGAGTGTGTGGTGCCATGATCTAGGAGCATGCAGTTCTCTAATTCTAATGTAATGCATTGTTCATGTACCCAAACTTGAAGAATTTGACTTCTTAGGTTTAAGTTAACTGCATGGTCATAGATCCAATCTTGACCCAAGACAAGTGGTTCTGTAAGGTTCTCATCTTGACATACTAGCGCTTTGACTTTCATTGGAACATCTTGAAGGTAGATGGGAAGTTCCACCTCGCCCAAACAAGGGGTTTCCACACCTCCCAATCCTATGAGATAAGCTTCTATGGGATTGATGTTCAACCCCAAGTCTTGGCAGTAGGAAAGTTTAACTGCACTACTTGCTGCACCTGAGTCAATCAATGCTTTCACCGTCCTTGCACCCTTCCCTTGTCCTATCTCTATGGTCACAAAGGGTCTTCGGTCAATGACCTGAGAAGTCGCAATGCCTGACTTTTGACACATATCCATGTGATATTTTGGGGCTTTTGAGTTGACATCTAGGCCTAATCGCCTTAACTTATTTTGCCTAATACGCTCTCTGGCCTCTTCCTGTGCTTCTTCTCTCACTCTTAACTCTTCTTCTTTTCGCTTCTTCGCAGTGTTGAGTCTCATTAGCATATCCTCAGTAAGAGGTTCTTGATATAGCTTGACTCTACAGCCACTAATATAGTTTGGCAAGATATCTCCTTCTAGAGTGGCCAACTGAACTGCACCACTAGTGGAAATTCTATTAATGATCATGGGTCCATAACCTCTTTTTTCCAACTTACGGGCATGTTGTTTTAGTGTGTATACCAACACTAGATCTCCCTCTTTCAATCCCTTATCCTTGATGTGTGCATCAAAGTATGCCTTTTGCCTCTTCTTTGCAGCGTAGATGCCTGCTGCCGCTCGTAGCCTCGTTTCACCCAAGCGTTCGAGATCAAAGATCCTAGAGGACAATTCATGCCCATTCCACTCATACTCTTGTGCTACTTTTAAGGCAGGGATTAAGAAATCTAATGGTAGCACAGCGTTCTGTCCGAAGACCATCTGAAATGGGGTGGCGTTGAGTACCGTTTTGTAGGCAACTCGATAAGCCCAAACAGCATGATGAAGTTGTTTGTCCCAATCAGAGCGTTTATTATTTACCAATTTTGTCAATACGTTACAGAGGATCTTATTGGTACTCTCGGCTTGTCCGTTGGCTTGTGGATGATAGGGGGCGGATTTCTTATGTATCACCAAGAATTCTTGGAGAAGATTTTCAATGACTTCATTCAAGAAATGTGTGCCTCTATCGCTCACCAACTCTATTGGTAGTCCATATCTTGTGAACACATTCTCGAATAAGAACTTAGCCGTAGTCTGAGCATCATTCTTTGTTGTGGCTTTGACTTCTACCCACTTTGTAAGGTAATCTGTGGCTACAATGATGTACTCCGCATGGGAGTTTCTAGCTGGGGGGTTAATAGGACCTATGAAGTCTATGCCCCACTTCGAAAATGCACGTCCTCCCATCATTGGCCTCAAGGGCATCTCGTCTTTTCTCACTGGATATTGTGCACGTTGGCAAGTCTCACATTTCTTCACATAGGTATGTGCATCCATATGAAGAGTGGGCCACCAAAGTCCTGAGAATAGAATGGTTTTAATCACTCGGTCAGGGCCAAAATGTCCACCTGCAACACCACTGTGTGCAGTCTCTAAGACCCTTAAATAGTCTGATTCATGAACGCACAGTCTTAAGTAACCATCTTTACCTCTTCGGTATAGGTTTTCTCCTACTAAGGCATAGCCTTGAGCCTCTTGCTCCATATTTCGTCTTCTTGCTAGACTGGCCTCTTTGGGTAATCTTCCCGATCTCATAAACTCTACCAATGGAGTACTCCAATCTGGAATTAATGATACTTGATAAAGGGTCGCATGCTCCACTGGTGGTTTCTCTCTACACATTGGACAATTCTTGATCCACTCATGTATTTCTTTGTCCATGCTAGGCCAATACACTCCTAAACATTTCAAATTCTGCAATGTTCGTTGTTTAGAATAGTGATTTCCTAGCAATCCCTCATGAGCTTGCTGCAACCAACTACTATGTTCATCATCCTCGACACAACAAGCTAACACACCCTCAGTATCTTGTTTGTACATGCTTCCTGCCAATATGTGATATTTTTGTGATTTTACAATTTCTTCTTGTGATGTTTTCACATTCTTATTTGCAGGGCCGAAGGTTAGGACTGGTACCAACTTATTTGCCCATTTAGGAACAACTTCCAAATTGAACAGATAAGCATCAGGTAGTTCATCAGACACTCCTTGTGGTGACTCTCCTGAAGTAATGCGAGAAAGGTGATCTGCCCGAAGGTGGGTTCTACCTTTCCTGACAACAACTTCAAAGTCATACTCCATTAGTAAGAGGAACCATCTTACTAAGCGTCCAGTGTTGCAAGGTTTATTGACCAAATATAACAAAGCTTGATGATCAGTGAAGAACTTGAACTTGTTGGCCAATAAATAGTGTCTAAACTTCTTTACAGCATATACCATGCCTAACCCTTCTCGCTCGGTTGTGGTATAATTTCTTTCGGCTGGGTTTAGTTGTCTACTAGCATATGCTATGGGCAAATCTAAATTCCCTTCACCTGTGGGTTGTGCCAGCACACATCCTATGGCATGATTGGATGCATCCACATGGACATGGAATGGTTTATTCCAATCAGGAGTGGTCAGTATTGGTGCTGTGCACAAACGTTTCTTCAGTTCATTGAAAGAATTCTCGCATTCGTCGTTCCACTCAAAATTAGACAACAAGGCATAAAGGGGTCTAGCTATGATCGCGTACATGTGGATAAACCTACGGTAATATCCACAATGGCCCATAAAGGCTTGTACCTCTTTAACATTCCTTGGCCTTGGCAGCTCCGCTATGGCTCGTACCTTATCTTCATCCGTTGAGATTCCATTCTTAGAAACAATATGACCGAGGATTTTACCTTGACGCACCATGAACACACACTTTTCTGGGTTCAGACACACTCGATATTCTCTACACTTGTTGAAGATTTGTCTGAGTTCAGGGATGTGAACCCGTCTTTCTTGGGAATGAGCACATAAATCATCCACATACACCTCTAAGCTCTTTCGCAAGAACTCTTTGAAGACATGACACATGAGCCTTTGGAATGTTGCAGGTGCATTGGTGAGCCCAAATGGCATCACCCGAAATGCAAAGATTCCCCACTCTGTAGCAAAAGCTGTTTTGTGTTGATCTTCTGGGGCAATGGCTACTTGATTGTAACCTGAAAATCCATCAAGGAAGCTATAAACTTCCTTGCCTGCAACACGCTCCAAAAGGTGTTCTGTGATTGGAAGTGGATAACTATCTCTAATCGTAGCGGCATTAACTTTTTTAAGGTTAATACACACTCGCAACTTCCCGTTCTTCTTGGGTACCACAACAATGGGGGACACCCATTCGGTATGCTCAATCTCATAGATGAATCCAGCCTCAATCAACCTATCAATTTCTTCTTTGATTTTGGCTGCATAGGTATCATTATATGTGTAGGGCTTCTGTTTGGTGGGCTTAGCATCAGCAGTCATGGGGATAGTATGAGAACAAATTCTTGGATCTACCCCTTTCAAGTCTCTATAGTGCCATGCAAACACATCCCTATATTCCCTTAATAGAGCTATGAGCTCCATTTCTTCTCTTGCACTTAGATCATCTCCTATATATGTGCATCTCTCTTCGTTCTCTTCAATGGTCACTACAATCTTCTTGGTCTTTTCTTTATTATCATAGGATTCTCCTATGATGGCCTCTCTCTTAGGCATTCGTACCAGAATTTTGCGGTCGTCAACTTCATATTTCTTGAAGTTTTCTGGTACTTCAAACAATGATTCCTCCTTTTCTTGTTTCACTGCTTTCCTTTTCTTTTTCTTTTGACTACTCTCACTTCCATCCTTTGAGTTTACTGTTTTAATACTTGTGAGAGGTTCTTCTTCTTTCTGGGTGAACACTCCTATATCTTCTAGATAGTGCTGCTCTGAGTTAAAGCAACTATCCATCACAATAGACTCCAAATCATCGTCATTCTCTTCTTCTTCTATGACATCACTAGGGTCACATTCTTCTAGCAGGGGTTGACACATGAACACTGAGATATCATAACCCTCCTCATCACAATGAGGTGTCCATTGTTCCTCATTGACAGCAATGTCCATGGTGGCTAAGATTTCTGGCCAGCCATGAGGCTCAAACTCCTCATCTGGAAAGATCATCGGTGTGTAGGCTGGGTCCCTAACTGGTCTATCTCCTAGCGAAGTTCCTTCTTCTCTTGCCTTTAAACGTTTTTCCTCTTCCTTTGCGACCTTGCACATCCACAAATGAGTATCTTCATGCAGCCATGATGGATCAGGTGAACTTTCAGAATGCACAGAGATGGAATCTTCTTTCGCTTTGTGGATAGAATTCCACTGTAGGGGTGGTACATCTCTGAAGGTGTAATCCTTCAAATTGACCTTAGTGGTGACCCCTAAGTGCTGTAAGTACAAGGAGTTAGTTCCCCAATCCTGTACTATTTGCAATTGTCGTAGGAAGGGTCTTCCTAGGATCATCTCAAAGACATTATTTTTCTCAAAGTCACATATAGCAAATGTGTGCTCAAATTCTACACCACAAGTGGTTAGAGTGATCCCTTCTAGCAATCCTAGAGGTCTTTCAAAATGACCATCAGCCATTTGAAGCTTCATTCTAGTTGGTCTTAATGTGGGCTTGCCCCATTGCTTCCACAAGGAGGTGGTCGCAATAGCAACACCAGCACCTGAATCTATGATTGCTTTGGTTGTGTAACCTTGGTAGGTGATGGGAAGATAAGTATTACCTTCTTCACCCTCACACATGTCCCCTATTTTGTCTAGAGGTATCTCTGGTACCCTTTGCTTGGAGCCTGCTTTTGGCATGTTGGAATCAAGTTCTGGAACCTGATCCTTCACATGATTCCAGAGCTCAGGTTTTGCTTTGAGCAGCTCTTCTACAGTGAGATGACACTGAACCTTAGTGTTCTTCACGACATCAGTGTTCCTTGGAACCACTGAGTCTTCATTTCTTACCAGTATTGTGGGAGCTCTAATCTGGAGTGATTCAGATTCCCATGGGCCTGGAAATTGAGGCAGTTCTTCTAAGGTATTAGATTCAAAATCTAACCTTTCGTCCTCTTGTTGTTCTGCTTCATCTTCGTAAATAGATGGGATGTCTTGGGGAAATTGATCATGAAGATCATCAATCTCAGGAATAGGAGGGGAATTACCCTTCTCCTTGGCCCATTTCTCCTCTTGTATTTCCCGCAAGAACTCTTGAGAGTACTGTTGAATAGAAGGAGGTATTCCAGCATCCGTGGAATTAGGAACATAAGCTCCCCTTGGTGGTGAGCTTCCTCTTTCAATAACTGGTTGAGCCTGTGGAGGTAGAGAAACTTGTGGTTTGTTTACCAACTGCTCTAATCGTTCTAGTAAGCCCTGGAAATGCAAATCCGATTTGATAGAGTTTGTCTGATTGAACTTTTGACTAGTCTCAAGTATGGCTTGAGCTTGTTCTACCATTTTCATGCACATTTTCATCCGTTCAATCTCTAAATCTGCTCTAGGGTAACTCTTGTCTAGGTTTGCCGCTGTAGGCCCTTCTTGAAGTCGAGCCTGGTAGGCCTTGAACATCATGTCCAAGCCTTCTGGGGTTGGATCTGCAAGAACAGACCCTGGTTGCGGTCTATTTACAGTGGGTGGTGGGGTGGGATGAGGTGGAGTGGATGGAGTTTCGGCATGCGAGGGGCTTTGAGATGCAATGTCTTCTATTTTTGTTTTCGCTTCTTTTAAGCCTTCTTCTAGTTCCGATAACTTTTTATTCCACTTGCGATTGGCCTTCTCTCTGGTATCCTTCCATGTTCTTGTTTTCCTCTTACTAGGCTCTCCCGATTCACTCGGCTCTGATTGTTCTACTGGTTTATCCTGTTTTAAGGCTTGTGCTCTAGTGACAGCTTGTATAGGAGCCACATTGCTACTACTTGAACTTGGATCTGCCACTAAGCCTACCACATTAATGGGTGTAATCTTGGGTGCACTAGAGGGGTTTCTTGGACAATCTCTGGGGAGATGGTCTTTGCCACAATCAGGACAAAAAGCCTGTATTGTGATAGCCTGTCCTTGACTTGGAGATGGTGGGTGGGGACAGTCACGAATGAAATGGTCACCATGACATCTGAAACAAGATCCTCTAGGGGCTTGTGGTCTCATTTGTCTCAACTGGGGCCTAGGGTTAGGATTTGTGTACATGACCTTGGAGTATTCTGGCTCCCAATTTTGCTCCATAGGCGGTGCCTCATATTGATACGAGTAAATCTCACTATGTTCAGGTGACTCTGTGTAATAAGCATGTGGACTACCTTCATGGGAGTAGTCTGAACTATGAGCATGAGAGTCATTATCTGGTATCAATGGGGTTAGTGGCACCAAAGCTCTATTTGGATTTTCCTCTCCCACAGCATACTTGACTGGAATCACGTTGGCTGGAGCTGGTGGTTGGTTTACCAAGACAGGTTGTGGCCTATATGGTACCTGATATTGCTGTTGTGGTCTGTAATATGGCTGTTGGTATTGATTCTGATACCTACCTTGTGGGTAAGGTTGTTGATAATTTTGTCTAACAGCCTGCCTATTGTAGGGACAATCTTGAGCCGTGTGGTTTGTGTATTTTCTCTCAATAGTGCAATATGGAGCATTCCTTTCTCTAATGTTTTGGTTTTGCATTGGGCATACGTTAGCCATGTGGTCACCTCCGCAAGTATAGCACCGATTCAATGAAGTGACTCCCTGTGTTTGTTTATTTTGGACTCCCAGCTTCTTGGCAACTTGCTCAGCTATCTCTTCTATTTCTGTGGAGATCTTTGAAGTATGGCTAGTAGAACTATCCGAATCTTTGTAGAGTTTGGCCAATCCTAACTCCTCACCCAAGTTATCTTCTATGTCTATGCACGTCCGCACACACTCTTCTATGGATCTAGGATCTTTCAAGTATACATAGGATCTTAACTTTGTGCTCAATAAGCCATCTAAAAACAAAGCCACTTGTTTGGCTGGTGTGGGTAGCTCTGGAGCAGGGCATCTTTCTAGGTACTGTCTGAACCTTCTACCTGCTAGTCGCACTGTTTCTTGGGGTGTCTGCTTGAAACTATGGATCAGGGACGATGTGTTATGCCTGATACCACTCTTGGAAAATTCTACAATGAATTCGTCTAGCAGTTGACCTATATCGCGATAGCTGCTTCTACTCAATGGTTGAAACCAAGCTAAGGCCGTGCCTTTAAGGGTCAAACCAAATGCCTCGTACTGGGTGAACCAGTCCTCAATTTGTTCGGCTCTCAGCACTTGTTTGTACTCGGCCACATGATCATAAGGATCCCCTGTCCCATCGAAATAGTTCTTCATTGCCTTGATCACGTGACTGGGTTTAAGGGCTCTTGGGTACTCCCGGGGTCTAGGCAATGGAAAATCCTGTTCATCTCTTTGTTGCCTATGTGCTTGATGTCTCTCTCTTTCAGGTCTTTCATTTTCAAATCCTGACCTATTCCTGCCCACGGTGTGTGCAAAACTTACCTCAGGTCTCTCTCTAGTTCTTTCTCTCTGGGCTTCATGAGCCTGGGATGATCCTACCCCTTGGAGGCCATGGGAAACATTGGATCTTGGTGGGGGGAAAATCATGTCATTCTTCCATGTATATGCATGTCTATCATGTTCCGTTACCAAGAAAATTTTCTCTGATGTGTTATCCAGGTAGACAACTTTGCCTGGTATCTCAGGATCTTTGAATTCATAGATGATAACTATGCCCAATTGGCTAGGTTGATCTGGCTTGAACCTCCAAAAGGCTTCCTCTGTTTCTCTATTCAAAAATAGTTCTATGCTTTTGTTGTCTTGAGGGATCCAGTCCGGAGTGATCACTCGGGTCAAAACTGACTTACCTCTAGGAGTCTGGGGTCCTTGTCCTACGTTTCCTTGTTCTAGGTCTCCTATCTCATTCTCATGAATGATATTTCCAAACTCATCGGTCCTATCTGGTTGGTTGGTAACCACATACATGGTTCCTTCCTTATCAATGTATGAACCCTCTTCGAACTTGACCACCGGGTGTTCAAGTCCAAAGGATTGATCTGGATTTTTGAGTTGGACCACTGATCGCCTCAGACCATCCTCATAGATGCGAGCACCTAATTGGTTGGTCCGAATATATTCCAACTGTGTCTTATAGGGACCTTCCGGTGTTTGTAGATGGGCAGTCCCTGAGCCACCTGCAGGTTTTCCCATACTAAAAGACATTTCTGAATCACTTGTGTCCGATCTGAGTAAAAGATGACCACTTAGTTGTTGTGCCCAAGACTTGGATGTATGGTTGACACTAGCCTCAGAAGATCTAATGCTTTGTTTATCCTTGCCTAAGTGTCTACCAGATCTCAGGTTCATAAGCTTTTAGTCAGGAGTCCAAAATTTCCCCTTGGTATGGTTCAAAATTCTTTGGAGTCCCCTTGGTTCCCTAGTCCCACCTGAGGGTCAACTTCAAATTATCCTATCTCAAAATCAACGCATTATTCTTGAAAAAAACAGTTGAGATCGTGTAGGATTTGAAACGAGCTTTCCAACAAGCTATAGAGCTCAAAAAATGGACTTTGGATGAGAAAGTTATGTCAAATCAGGCTCCTGGGGGTCAAAACAGGCAAACAGGACCTTTGGAGAAAATCGCGATTTTGTGAACTTTCTGAAAATTGCGATGCTGTGAAGTAAAAAAAAATCGCGATTTTGAGCAGAAAATCGTGATTTGAAAATCGCGATGTTGAGCAGAAAATCGTGATTTGAAAATCGCGATGTTGAGCAGAAAATCGTGATTTGAAAATCGCGATGTTGATCACAAACTCGTGTTTCTGAAAATCGCGATGTTGATCACAAACTCGTGTTTCTGAAAATCGCGATGTTGATCACAAAATCGTGTTTCAGAGAATCGCGATGTTGATCACAAAATCGTGTTTTTGACTGAAAATCGTGTTTTCTCAGAATCGTGTTTTTGACATGAAAATCGCGATTTTGAGCAAAAATTCGTGTTTTCTCAAAATCGTATTTTTGGCTGAAAATCGCGATTTTGTCCCACAGAATCGTGTTTTTCTCAAAATCGTATTTTTGGCTGAAAATCGTGATTTGTGAGAATCGCGATTTTGAGCAGAAAGTCGTGTTTTTTTCACAAAATCGTGTTTTTTTGCTGAAAATCGTGATTGGTGAGAATCGCGATTTTGAGCAGAGAATCGTGTTTTTGAAAATCGTATTTTTCACCTGAAAATCGCGATGTTGAGCACAAAATCGTGTTTTTGAAAATCGCGATTTTGAGCAAAAAATCGTGTTTTCACAGAATCGCCTTTTTCACAAAATCGTGTTTTTGCTGAAAATCGTGATTGGTGAGAATCGCGATTTTGAGCAGAGAATCGTGTTTTTCAGAGAATCGCGATTTTGAGCAGAGAATCGTGTTTTTTTTGAGAAAAACACAGAATCGCGATTGTTTTCAACCAACTTTTAGGCGAGAAAACTGAAAATCGTGATTTTTCAAAAAATTTTGAATTTTCACAGAATCGCGATTTTCATCACAGAATCGCGTTTTTTGGCGGGAAATTCAAATTTCTGAGCGCCGGCTATGGCGAGCTCCGTATGAGCAGAAAATCATGAAAAAAAATACAGCGCTTGCTCTCCCTTGCACCTCCTAACTCCTTCCCACACAATAATGCATGAAAAATGGTATGAAGATGGTGAAAATGCACTAAAAAACAAGAATTTTCTAGGAAGAAGAAGATGGAAGAAGGTGGAGATGATGATGATGATGAAGATGAAGAGGAAAAAACAGAAAATGAACTGAAATGACAGTTTTTTTACCTTCCAACGTCGCAAATCTACGATCTTACCATCACAACGCTCGTCCTCGAAGCTCTCTCCCCGGCAACGGCGCCAAAATTTGGTGTAGCTCAAGCGTAAGCACCACCTCCTTTACTTGTCAATCCGCGGAGACGTGAGGACCGGTATGAAGACCACGAGCAAGTGAAAGCACAAGTGCGTGAGTGAAAGCACACAAACATGCACACACATACACACACACGCGCACAAAGTAAGATCAAAGAGAGGAACAATGGAAAGCTTAGATTGCAAAAGAGTTCTCTTACAAAAGTTCTATTCTCTAACAAGCTAACCCCAAAAATGAGCTCTCTAGCTCTTTTTATAGTTTTTTGACTAGTTTTGGCCCTGTCCAGACCTAGTGTCCGGCCTAGTTAAAAATTAGGTTCCAGGGCTTATTTGAGGGCTCAAACGAAGTCTAAAAATTATGAAAATTGGTACGATGGTACTTCTAATACTCCTCAAGCTCGAGGACTCCTCGGCTTGAACAAAATGGAGTTACTAAAAATAGATAATGGTATTTACAATGGTTTCTAGTGATGAAAATCACTATTTTTGTAGGGGATTCTTCTGAAAATTTGACATACACTTCTTGGAGCTCCCTACTTGCTCTCTCTTCTTCTATGTCCACTTCTTTGATGTGCTTCCATGCTTTGTCCTTGACCTTTATGTCCACTTCTTTGATGTGCTTCCATGCTTTGTCCTTGACCTTGAGCTTCAACACAAGGCTTGTGGCTAAAGGCTTTGCACAAACTCAGGGAATTGATTATGAGGAGACTTTCTCTCCTGTGGCAAAGATGCCTACTATTAGGGTTTTGCTTAGTATTGCCTCTTCCAAGAATTGGAAGATACTTCAACTAGATGTAAAGAATGCATTCTTGAATGGTTGGATAACAGAAGAGGTATATATGGCACAACCACCTGGTTTTGAGAATCAAGTTTATCCTAATTATGTGTGTAAACTTAACAAAGCATTGTATGGTCTCAAGCAAGCTCCAAGAGCTTGGAATTTCAGGCTTGTTTCATTCTTGCAGGACAAAGGCTTTCAACCAAGCAAGGCACATCCTTCACTCTTTATTAAAAAGAGTAATTCCGAGGTCATCTACCTATGTGTATATGTAGATGATATTATATTGACAGGAAATGATGCAGATGGTATGAAGAAGATCAAAGATCAGATGAGAGAAGAGTTCAAGATAAGTGATTTGGGTTCACTTACCTACTTCCTAGGTTTGGAAGTTGTCTACAAAGATCATGGTTTGTTTCTCACTCAAAGAAAGTACATTAAGGACATGTTGGCAAAATTCAAGATGCAAGATTGTAAGATTGCAGGTACTCCAATGGAGGTCAATCACAAATTGAGCTCACATGAAGGTGAACTCATAGAGGACATCACATCATATCAAAGTCTAGTGGGTAGTCTCAACTATGCCACATTGACAAGAGTAGATATATGTTACAGTGTGAGTGTGCTAAGCCAATTTATGCACACACCAAGGAAACCACATATGGATGCTGCCAAAAGGATTCTCAAGTATCTCAAAGGAACCATAAATGGACTTTATTATCCTTATGTATCTGATTTAGGTTTGAAGCTATTTTCTGATGCAGATTGGGCTGGCTCCAAGGAAGATAGAAGGAGCACTTCAGGTTATCTTACCTTTGCAGGTTCAAAGCTTATTTCATGGTCATCCAAGAAGCAACCCACAGTTGCTCTCTCTTCTACTGAAGCTGAATATAGAGGTCTTGCCATAGCTACACAAGAAGCTATGTGGATGAAGACATTGTTCAAAGATCTTGGATTGGAGTTTGGAACTCCAACTATTTTTTGTGACAATATGAGTTCTATTCACTTGGCTGCTAATCCTATTTTTCATGCAAGGACTAAACATATTGAAGTTCATTATCACTATGTACGAGAGAAGGTTCTAAGCAAAGTGATATTTGATATGTGTCCACTCATCAACAATGTGCAGATATTCTAACCAAAGCATTGGATGGTACAAAGCTTTGCAAATTCAAGGCTATGATTGGTTTGCAGGTAATCTTGGAAGATTGAAGACCTCAAGCATACTTGGCTTGAGGGGGAGCTGTTGGAGCAAGTCTATGACAAGCCTAAGTATTGGCTTGAGTCCCACAAAGTCATAAAAGAAGCTTTAAAATGAAGACTATGTAAAGTTCACTTGTGAACTACCTCTTGTAACTTTTGAAGAGTTTACTTAATGTAAAAGTAAGAGAATCTTAAGTGGTTGAGTCCACTTGATCAAGAATGGAAAGAGGAGCCACGAATTCGTGATTTGTGGTAGGTAGAGAATCAAATCAATCATTGATTGATTGGAGAGTGATTGAGGGAAGTTAGCCTCCCAAACTCAACTATAAATAGATGGCAGTTTTAGTCGTGGTTAGAGAGACCTATGTGAAGACCTCCAAGAGCTGAGCTTTATGCCATATCAACGTGTGATTACAAGGCACACATATGTATCAGTAAGTCATTGTATTGTACAAGCAATATACTTTCATTTTCATGATTATTTGAGTTCATCTTTCCATGTTCTTGTGAAGTGTACTACTCACTGCCATTACTCTCAGTTTTTCTTAGT
>CM035422.1:47918383-48160883 GCA_020310875.1 Ceratopteris richardii
GCATGTAGATGACTTTGAGCTGAATCCAACACTCTTGCTTTTGTTACTGATTCTAGTGGAAGAAGCTGCACCTCTTCCTGCTGCGTAGATCCTGAATCAGTAGACGCCATCTGCACTCAATGTAGAGCATGAATTAGTTGCCATATGTTATCATAAATCCTCCTTTATTTGTTTGTCATAAGTTTGATATTGCTCCGAGTGAATGGTGTCGTCCCTTTCCCGTGTGTGTGAGAAAGGTAATACCTGGGTTTTTTCACATTTTTATGTATTTTTATATTTTCATCTGAAAAAGGAAAACAGAAAAGTTAGTTTATAGCCGAAGCGGTTATTAAATTTTTTGGAGTATTTTTCTTAGTATATGTACAAGTGCTCTCCTATTTCCCAAGAGGAAAATGTGCTTGACTATCCAGAAATAGAAGAAGGCTACTCGAAATGCCCATAAAGCATGATGTAACTGCTTATCCCAATCTGATCTACCATTGTTAACGATTTTGGTGAGAACAGTACACAAGATTTTATTTGAACTTTCTGCTTGTCCATTTGCTTGTGGGTGATAAGGGGCTGATTTCTTATGAATTACTAAGAATTCATTCAATAAGGCTTCTATCACTTCATTAACAAAGTGCGTACCTCTATCACTCACAATTTCTATAGGTAGTCCAAATCTAGTGAAAACGTTCTCGAAGAGAAACTTGGCTGTGGTTCTTGCGTCATTTTTCTTTGTTGCTTTTGCTTCAACCCATTTGGTCAGGTAATCTGTGGCTACAATTATATATTGAGCATGGGATCCTTTTGCTGGTGGGCTAATAGGTCCTATGAAGTCTATTCCCCATTTTGTGAAAGCTCTAGCACTCATCATGGGTCTAAGTGGCATCTCATCTCTTTTAATTGGATATTTCGTTTGTTGACAAGTATCACACCGTTGCACATATGTTATGGCATCTTGGTGTAGAGTTGGCCACCCCATTCCAGCAAAGAGGATCATTTTTACTGTTTTCTCTGCAGAGAAGTGTCCTCCTGCAGCTCCTGTATGAGCCATCTCTAAAACAGAAAGATATTCATTTTCGTGAATGCACATTCGTAATTGGTTATCTTTCCCTCGTTTAAAGAGTTGTTTTCCTATGATGGCATAATCCTTACTTTGTTCTTCAAGCGCACGTTTCCTTGCTAAAGTAGCTCCGTCAGGGTATTCTTGAGTTTTCAAGAACTTTACTAGAGGCATGCTCCATCTTGGTGCTATTGTAGAATAGCATAAGGTGGAGTTCTCATCTGGGATTTGTTCTTGACAGGTTTGACAGGTTGACACATAGTTATGTGCATCTCTTTGCATGGTTGGCCAATATATGCCAAATCTCTTGAGTGTTTGCCACGTTCCATTTGCATTCAAATGAGTTTTCCATTGGTTTATGTGTGCTTTCTGAAGCCACATTTCTTGTTCCTCTTCTTCCACGCATCTCATCAATAATCCACTTGAATCCTGGTGGTACAAACTTCCCGCAATGATGTGAAGGTTTTTAGTCCTCCAGAGGTCTTGCGTTTGGTTTGGTGTGATCCCATCTTTAGGTCCATGTGTAAGTATAGGGATCAATTTTTCTGCCCACTGAGGACATACTTCCAGGTTAAAAAGGTAAGTATCTGGCAGATCATCCGGTACTCCTATGGGTGGTTCTCCATGGGTCATTCTTGACAAGTGGTCTGCTCTTATGTGGGTATTTCCTTTCTTGACTATTACCTCAAAATCAAATTCCATTAGCAATAAAAACCATCGTACTAGTCGTCCTGTATTACAAGGCTTGTTGACTAGGTACAATAGGGCTTGATGATCAATGAAGAATTTGAATTTGTTTGCCAGTAGGTAATGTCTGAACTTTTTGACTGTGTATACCATTCCTAGGCCTTCTCTCTCCGTGGTGGTATAATTTCGTTCCGCTTGATTTAACTGTCTACTAGCATAGGCTATAGGGTGGTCTAATTTTCCTGTGTCAGCAGGTTGAGCTAAGATGCAACCAATGGCAAACTTGGAACCATCCACATGAATGTGAAACGGTTTATTCCAGTTAGGGACTCGAAGGATTGGTGCTGAACTCAATCGATTCTTTAACTCATTAAAAGCTTTTTCACATTCTTCGGTCCAATTAAATAGAGTCAATAATGCATAAAGAGGTCTAGCAATTATGGCGTACATATGTATGAATCTTCGATAGTATCCACAATGTCCCATAAATGCTTGAACTTCTTTAGCAGTCTTAGGTCTTGGTAAATCCAGAATTACTTTAATTTTGTCTTCATCTGTTGAGATTCCGTTCTTAGAGACAATATGTCCTAAGATTTTTCCTTGTCGAACCATGAAGACACATTTTTTAGGATTGAGACATACTCGATATTGTCGACATTTAGCAAAAAATTTTTCTAGTTCAGGGATGTGCTCTGATCGTATAGCTGAATATGTACAAAGATCATCCACGTATACCTCCATACTTTTTCTCAGAAATTCCTTGAACACATGACACATCAATCTTTGGAAGGTAGCTGGGGCATTCGTTAAACCAAAAGGCATGACTCTAAAGGCGTATACTCCCCATTCAGTTGCGAATGCTGTCTTATGTTGGTCCTCAGGAGCAATGGCTACCTGATTATACCCTGAAAAGCCATCCAAAGAGCTATATACTTCCTTCCCTGCTACCCTTTCCAAGAGATGATCAGTGATTGGTAAAGGATAACTGTCCCTTATGGTTGCGGCATTTACTTTCTTCAAATTGATGCACACTCTTAACTTTCCATTTTTTTTTGGTACAACCACCAAAGGTGACACCCATTCTGTGTGCTCAATTTCATAGATGAATCCAGCATCTAATAACTTGTCTATTTCTTCCTTTATTTTGGCTGAATACACATCATTGTAAGTATATGGTCTTTGTTTAGAAGGCTTGGCTTCGGATGTCATGGGGATTCTATGCGCACATATAGATGGATCGACTCCCTTCAAATCCTTATAGGTCCAAGCAAAGACATCCCGGTATTCTCTTAACTCTTGTTCTTCCTCTAATGAGACATCCTGTCCTATGAAGGTACATCGTTCTTCTCCTTCTTCTACAGTTACAACTATCTTCTTGGTTTGTTCCTTATTATCATATGCTATTCCACGATGTGCTTCTCTTTTCGGCATTTGAATAGCGATTTTTCTCTCCTCCACTTCATATTTTTTAAAATGAGCTGGTACCTCAAATTGGTCTTGGGGTTTGTTTTCTTCATCTTCTGATTCTCTTTCAACTTCTAATTCCCCTTTCTGTGTGAGTTCCTAGTGTTTTCCATTGGCGGTGATGTTTATGTCGGTGGCACTATTCCCTAGATCCATTGGTTCGGGTTCCATTTCAATGCTTCGTAGTCCTCCTTCCAGTCTTTCTCGATCACTTCTCCTTCTTCAGCCTCCTGAAGGACTACCATATACAGGCTAACATCATAACCCTCCTCATCGATACATTCGTTCATGGTCACTACTTCTTCGTTTACACAGACGTCGAGGGTCGCTAAAATTTCCATCCAACCGTGAGGTTCAAATTCTTCATCCGGAAATGCTTGTGGCATGTAAGCTGGATCTTGTACAGACCTCGCTATTCCTTGTTTCTGCTGCCATCCTTTTCTTCTCTCCTCTTCCTTCTTTGCAGCTTGACATATCCACAGATGAGTGTCCTCGTTCATCCAGGATTGATCACTAGAACCTGCACTATGAATCGATTGATCGTCTTCCTCTTTATGGATTTGATTCCACTGTAGAGGTGGAACATCTTGATAAGTGTACGTATGTAGGTTTATTCTAGTGGTGGTTCCTGAGTGTTGTAGGTAAACCGCATCTTTTCCCCAATCTTGTACGACCTTTAGCTGTCTCATGAAAGGCCTTCCCAGGATCATTTCATAATTGCTTGGCCTTTCAAAGTGACATATTGCTAAAGTGTGTTCGAATTCCACTCCACACGTAGTGAAGACTACTCGTTCCAACAATCCTAAGGGTCTCTCCGTATGACCATCTGCCATTTGTATTTTCATGCGTGTTGGTCTTAATGCTGGTTTTCCCCATTTCTCCCAAATTTCTTTGGTAGCAATACCAACACTAGCTCCTGAATCTAGTATGGCTTTGGTAGTGTAACCCCTATAAGTAATTGGAAGGCAGGTATTTCCTTCATCTCCCTCACTAAAGTCTCCTACTTTATCCACTGGAATTCTCACTGTGTTTACTTCATCTGCTATCTCGTTCTTTTCCTCCTTGACTTCCCATTGATTGATTAATTTCTCTTTTAAATGTGGTTTTACCTTTAATAGTTCTTTGAATGTTAGGGTACATGGGATTTTTACCTCTCTAAGGTGTTGTATGATCTCCGATGTTTGGACTGATGGGTTCGTTTCTCGTTTCCTCATTGATGGAATGCGATACAATTCTGAATTGTGTTCGTACTCCCCTGTGTAATTGGGCAGTTCCTTTACATCTTCCTCTCCGTTGTCACTTGCATCCATTGGAAAAATTTCTTCGGAATTTAGTTCAGGTATTGATCCCTCTATTTCATTCTCTGCTGCTAATTCTTCAAAGGGCGGTTCGATTCCTTCCACTTTCTTCCATTTGTCCTCTTGAACTCGTGCCCATAGATCCTT
Organism: Ceratopteris richardii; assembly: GCA_020310875.1. Classification (NCBI taxonomy): domain Eukaryota; kingdom Viridiplantae; phylum Streptophyta; class Polypodiopsida; order Polypodiales; family Pteridaceae; genus Ceratopteris; species Ceratopteris richardii. The sequence goes on from CM035422.1 coordinate 47,923,028, forward strand.
AGTCCATTCTCCTTCTACTTCAGGGACTATGGATCCTTCCCTTCTCTCAACACCACATTCGTCATTCTGTGTTCTATTTACTTCAGGCTTTTCATGAGTGTTTACACACTCTTGGAATTCTCCTTCAGAAATTCGGGTATTGGGTAAAGGCGATGCAAGTTTTTCTAAGGTTTGTTGTGCAACTTCTATCAGTTTCTTGCAGATCTCCAGTCTTTCCTTTTCTAAGTCGCCTCTTGGATATTCTCTCTCGTGTTGCTCTATGGTAGGTCCTGCTCTTATTCGTGCCTTATATGCCTGAATCCACATGGCTAATTCTTCAGGCATAGGATCTGCTAACACTGATCCTACCTCTTCTTTTTTGTATTGTTCATTTTTAATTTCTTCCTTCTTTCTCTGCTCCTCTTTTGAATTTTGTTCGGTCCTTTCATTTTCCTTTTTCTGCCGTAATTTCTTTTCTTTTAGCCTCTCTCTTCGGTGTTTCCATCTCTGGCACCTTTTACTTGCAATACTTTTCTCCGGCTCTTCTGAGTCTTCAACTCTTTGAGGGATGGGTGTGTCCCTCTCCTTGTCGCTTTGATTGTTCTCATCCGTTTTATCAGGGGTCTCTCTGGCTTTGGCTCTCGTTATTGCTTTCAATGGTACTGTGTATTCTTTATCACTCCCTGATGATTCAATTACTTCTATTACGTTGATTTGTACATTAGATGTAACCTTGTTGGGATTCTTGGGGCAGTCTCTGAAAAGGTGTTCCTTACCACAATCACTACAGTAGCCTTCCCAGACTCGTTGTGGTGGGGGTGGGTTTGGCAATGTGCATTCCCTGATATAGTGATCACCTCCACACCTGTAACATGGTCCTCTGGGTACAGGCGGTCTGTTCATGGGTCGGGGTGGTATGGTTGCTCTAGGAGCTGTATACATCAATGACACATAATCCTGCTCATAACCGTATGAACCATCTGGTGCTTCCATGCCATAGGCATATGGTTCATACAATTGTCCATATTCCATCATTGAGCCTTCATAATTAGGGTATGTTCCTTGACTAGGGTCATAAAATGAGTCATATGGTTCACTACTAGTCAAAGGTGTGGCTGGCACTATAGCTCTCTCTAGGTTTTCTTCAGGTTGGGCAATCTTGACTGGGACAACGTTCTGAGGATGGGGCGGTTGTTGTCCTAGTACTGGCTGTGGTTGTGTGTATCCCTGATAAGCATATGGTCGTGGTGCTGGTGCCTGCGGCTGATAAGAGGGATACCTAAAAGCCTCACCTCCCTGATGATTCTGAGGGTATCCGTACGGTCTCATGTGTTGCTGTGCAGGTCTCGCTTGCCTATTGTAGGGACAATTTTCTGTGCTATGATTTGTGTATTTTTGTTCCATACTGCAATATTGTAGAGGTCCTGGGACAGTAGGTCTATTATAACCATAAGCCGGTGGTGGAACTACTCCCCTAGTACACAAGTGAGAAGGATGATCTCCTTCGCACTGCATACACCTTCTGAGCATGGGTACTCTCATTGGATTATTGGGGTAGTTCCTTTGTCCTTGAACATTCAACTTTTTCGCTAACAATTCGGCTATTTCCTCTACATTATTTTTAGGAATTGATGAGTTACTGGCCGAATCTTCACTTTTCAAGTTTCCTTGAGGTATTTTCAAGTCCTCTGCTAGGTTGTCTTCCAGATCTATGCATTCCTTCATGCATTCTTGCAAGGTCTGAACCCTTTTTACATACACCAATGATCTCAAGGATCCGTTCAATAATCCTTCCAAAAATAATGACACCATTTTATTTTGTGTCGGTCTCTCTTCCACTGGGCATCTGTCTACATATTGCTTGAATCTTCTGGCAGCCAATCTCACTGACTCGGTAGGGACTTGCTTGAAGCTATGGATTAATGATGAAGAATTGTTTTTAATTCCTGATTTAGTAAATTCCTCAATCATTTCTTGGTATACTTGCTCCATGTTCTGAAAGGTATTAGGGTCCAATGGCTGAAACCATGCTAGCGCAGTGTCTGACAGTGTAAGACCAAAGGACTCATATTGAATCAAAAAGTCTTCTACCTGTTCGGCTCTGATTACTTGTTTAAATTCCGCTATATGGTTGTAAGGTTCACTAGAGCCATCATAGTGATTTCTCATACATTTGGCAACTTGGATTGGCCTTAGTCGTCTTCCTGCTTCGGGTTGTCTAGGCATCACTAGGAAAATAGGTCTTCCTATAGGTATGCCTGGTCCTCTTACTACCGGCGGTCTGACTGGAGCATGAACTCCATGTCTTGGGTCATTAGTTGGCTGAGGTCGGTAATTAGGGTTATTTGCAGGCATTGTGAACTGTACAGGAGGTCTGAAGGGGATTTGAGTTTGTTGAGTCTGTTGTGTTTGTTGTGTTTGGCCTGACTGTTGGTATGAATCATTATGGGAAGTTCCCAGTGGGTTTCTTGATGTAGTGGCTTGGTCCCTATGAGGGAACACTGGGATGTTTTGATATTTCAACTCAGCTCTTTCCGCTTCTGTCATGGGCCAATATCTTCTCTGATTTTTATCCAGATAAGTGATAATGGTGGAAAAATCAGGATCTTGCAACTCATAAATGGTGACTGGATTAGGAGCAGCTTCCCAAATTGAGGAATGTGCTCTAAGGAGATGCTCCATCCCATTGATCAAATATACATCCATTAAGGTGTCATCCTGGGGAATCAGATCTCCTCTCCATATCCTCGCAACTGTAGATCTCCCTCTAGGTGTGGTTACTTGCTCTTCATTCCCTCCTCCATTTAAGTTTGAAGCATTATTTTCTTCACCAATTTCATTAATGTTCTCTGGGTGTTATGTGACAACATATTGGATATCTCTTTTGTCCATGTAAAGTCCTCCTACGTATTTGACTGCGGGTCTAGGCACTATGTAAGCCTCTGACGCTTTCTTTAACCTGGCCACAGATCTGTTTAGACCATCCAGATAAATGGGGACCTCATTGTGGTTGGTGTTCACATACTCCAAGGAGGTTTTGTACTCTCCCTCAATGATTGACATCATGCCAATCATGGGTACTGTGTTCTGCATATCCTCTGAAGCCATGGGAATTTCTTCCTCTGACTCACTGGAGGTCTCAGAATAATGTGAACGGTTACTTGGCTCTGCTACACTACCTACAGAAGAGATTACACTTCTTCGGCTTCCTAGGGTTCTTCCGGATCTCAGGTTCATCCACTTCTAAACTCTGATCAGTCTGTGCTACCCTTGGGCCTTTGGTATTCTTCACTACAGGTCAAAAATTTCTAGAAGCCTTTGGCTGGAAAAAATGACTGAAGAAGAATTTTCTACAAATCACGATACTTGACCTCCAATTTCCGTGATACACGATCTCTGGGTTTAGACGATACCCGATACTTGGGTCACAACGATACACGATATTCGAAGGAAAACGATACTTGTTACTTGGGGGAAAAGATACACGATACTTCAATCCCGACGATATTCGATACTTGCAGCAGGCGATACTCGATCTCTGAATTGGAACGATCGACGATACACGATAGTTGGTAAGTATCGCGATCTCTGAGAAACGATACACGATACTTAGCCCAAACGATATGCGACCAACGATCGCCGATACTTGGACGAGACGATACTTCAGACAAACGATACTTGGCACACGCGATACACAATCTTCAAACAAAACGATACACGATCGGCAACAAGTATCGCGATCTTGAACAAAACGATACACGATACTTGGACTAGCAAGCGATACACGATACTTCGGCACAGACGATACTCGATCTCTCGCAAACGATCGCTGGCAAAATGATACACGATACTTATTAGGTATCGTGATCTTTGACCAAACGATACTTCTCAAGTATCGCGACCGGCACGAAACGATACACAATCAACGATACACGATAGACGATCGTTGGCAAAACGATCTCTGACCAAGTATCGCGATCGGTATGAAACGATACACGATCGACGGGAAATATCGCGATACTCGACCACAGGAGGTCACGATACTTGCTAAGTATCGCGATACTCGACCGCGGGAGTAAAACGATACTTGACCCCTAGACAATTTTTGAGAAATGTTTTTTAAGTTTGGTTTTGATTCCCTTGTTCTCCTAGTTCCTCTCTCCTCTCCTCACTCTCTGTATCAATAAATCACTCTTTTTACCCCCTGAAAGCTCTAAACGATACCTGACGTAGATCGTTTGACACAGATATGGAAATATTTGAGTGATCAAAAAGATCTAGCTACTGAGTGGCTCACCTTTGATGCTCTTTCTCACTCTTCTAGCACCTTTTCTTGCTTAAAGCAGCTCCACAAGCTCAGACACGACACACGATACTCGGAAGCTCGTGATATTCGACAGTCTCTCTCACAATACTTGCTCAAAACAAGTGATTTTCAAAATGATACTTTTTGGCTTTAATACTTGGTTTTTTTTTTTTCTATCTACTGAAAATGAAACAACAAGACAAAAGATGAAAGTTATTCTAATCTACTCCCTCACTCTTCCTACTCTTCCCTCCTCCTAAACCTAAACCTGAAACTTATCACACACACCTCGGGGATGTGAAGTAACAAGTGCTGAAGTGACTGACTACTTGCCACTGGACAATTTTACCTCTACAAGTACGATTCTATCACACTCGATCTATAACCATCACGAAGGCACCTTGGTTGAGTGTTCCCCGGCAACGGCGCCAAAAACGTGTGTACTCGAGCCGAGATGACTCAAGGACTTGTGCCAATGAGACTATACCTCAATTGCCACACAAGTGCATATAGTGGGCACTTTAACACACATCTAATTGTCAATCTTAAGGAACGACGTACCAAGTGTATGAAGACGTGTGCACGTGTGATGGAAAATGAAGTGGTTTAGCTAGCATGCATGAGAAAAGACTACTACCTCTCACACTCGCTGAAATACTGAAAGTGTTTGCCGCAAGCCTCTTACAGCAGTTTTTAGTATTTTGAGGTTTTCTCCCAGCTTAGAACTCCGAATATAGGCAATAGGGTACTCGTTTCGAAGCTCTCGACGAGACGTATCCAACGGTGGTGGTTTCACTCAATTCTGACCACTCTGCTTCAAGTTATGGCAAAAACAGTGAATGACGGGAATCACAAATACCCGCGCCACAACTTCTCGTAGCTTGCGCACGCACTACAGCAGCTCAAAACCAAGGGGAAGGGGTAGACAACAGTCCTACACATGCATTACAAGCATAACACACACATACAAGAGCGAAATGAAGATCAAAATCAGCAAGGAAGAGGCAAACTCGAAAATTTGAAGAGCTCCTTCTTCACAATGGCAAGAAGTTTTTTACAAAGAGTCACAAAGTGACTTATATACATGAGCCCTAAGTTTGGTCCTTTCACACAAGAGACCGGCACTTTATTCACTAAAAGACTAATTTCCTACTATTTTACATGGGTAGATCTCTAATCTTCTGTGGGGATGCATCTAGAGGACTCCTCTAGTGCATTTACAAAGGAAAATATATTACAAGAGTGGTTATGATACAAAATATGATGTCCAAATCGGAAAAATTTTAGGGCCCGTCATTTTCTCTGCTTTGTGCTCTCTTTAGCTCTGCAACACCTCCCTTGGCCCTGCTAGGAGTGATGGTACTAAGAAAGTAGGAGCAGCGAAGGAAATCTGGCTTAGGCAAATGTGCTCTGAAGTAGCTATCCAATCCCGCTTTGGTCCAAACCGATCGCATTACTTCTGCATTCTGATAGTTTTCAAATTCACGAGTGAAGAAATGGTAGCGTCCCCATTTGCCATTGAATTCAATTTCTGCCTCCCAGAAGTAGGTGCCATCACCCAATGGCCCTGCGACATCACTAAACCAATGAGCGTGTTTCCCCACTTGAGAAGTGTGTCCCTGAGGAGGATCCTGAATCGGGAGAACATGCACAGCTTGAAGTTCTTGAGGTCTTTCGGTGAGTGGTGGTTCCAAGAGGAGGGTTTCAATGTCCACAATCTATGCGCTAGACCCTGCCTGGGAACTGGTGCCTCCTGCTTCTGCCATTGTTATCGCTTTCTTGCTGGTTCTGTGAGAATATAGAATCATGCGTTAATATTGTAATGGACAAGATAGGACACTTTTTGTCCTCGTTACCACATTATCATGGGGTAAGTAATGGGTTAGTGGGTCAGTGAGTGCTCGATGACTGTGTGTGTAGTTAATGAATGGATAGTCCTAGGAGCTAGATGGAAAGATGCAATGTATGAGTAATGTAGTTAGCAAGTGGAGATGAATTTACAAATGGGATTCGGGGGGTTTATTACTAGTCTTAGGTTGCCAAACACAATGGATGACTTTCGGTGTTGGTTTTGTGGAGACTCTGGAGGGTTTTATGAGTAATTTTGCTTGGGGATGATGCGTTTTTGGGACCCATTTACAAGTGAGTCTGTGCGTGCTTCTAGGCGACTGTGTGTTCGTGCGTATTAAACAAGAGTGGGTAACAGCTCCTTGAGTGAGTGAACCCTGTCGTGTATGATGTGATTCGTGCGGGACTAGTTGAGCCCGCCAGCAAGCCTTAGGCACCCAAATTTGTCTTGATTGTGGGCCAGCCTTCATCGACTTCTTGGGTACCCAGATAGTTTTCACTTTCTCAAAAGAAGTTTTGGAAGTCTTCTTATTAGTATCATGTCGTTGATTACTAATAGGAAGTTGAGATGATTGTTGCCGCTTGACAGTCATAGGCCGCTCTCCTTTTTGCACCCACAATTGTTTCAGTGGCTGAGTCATTCTGATTCGCATGTTCTTTTGGCCTCCCGCATAGGTAGTCTTCAGTGGTTGATCTACCTTTGGTTGCTGCCTCCCTCTGGCCTTTGAAAAGAAGGGAGTTCCGTCGAGGCCTTGAATTCTTTATTGAGATCTCCATTCCTCTGCATCACATAGCTTTGGACAAGAACAGCATGGTCAACTTCATGTGTACCCCTGGAAGGACCAGGAGCTTGTGCCTTTTCTAGTTCCTTGAGTGCTCCATTATCTAACTCAACTGTAATTCGACCCTCATTCACCCATACATGAAGAAGTCCACTTCTTAGGTTTAAGTTGACTGCATGGTCATAGATCCAGTCTTGACCCAAGACCAGAGGCTCAGTGAGATCCTCATCTTGACACACTAGTACCTTAACTGTCATTGGAGCATCTTGAATGGAGAGGGGAAATTCCACCTCGCCCATGCAAGGGGTTTCCACACCTCCCAATCCTATTAGATATGCTTCTATAGGATTGACTTTTAATTTCAATTCTTGACAGTAAGAAAGTCTCACCGCACTAGTGGCTGCACCTGAGTCAATCAATGCTTGCACAGTTTTTGCACTAACTCCTTGTCCTATTTCTAAAGTCACAAAAGGACGTCGATCTATTATCCTTTGGAAACTTATTCCTAAGACTTCACACATTGCCACATGATATCCTGGATCCTCATAGGCACATGTCCTAGGTTGATCCCTACCTTGCCGTCTCAACTTCATCTTTCTGATGCGTTCTAAGGCTTCTGCTTGATCTTCTTCTCGAACTCGTTTTTCTTCTTCTTTGCGTTTCTTAGCAGTGTTGAGTCGACTGAGCATTTCTTTTGTGAGGGGTTCCTGATACAGCTTGACTCTGCACCCACTGATGTAGCTAGGGAGAATATCGCCTTCTAAAGTGGCCAGTTGTACTGCTCCACTAGTCGAAATCCTGTTTATGATCATGGGTCCATAACCACGTTTTTCTAGCTTCCTCGCATGTTGTTTCAGAGTATATACCAACACTAAGTCTCCGGCCTTTAATCCTTTATCCTTAACATGGGCATCAAAGTACGGCTTCTGTCGTTTCTTGGCTGCATATATTCCGGCTGCAACTCTTAGTCTGGTCTCACCTAATCGTTCAAGGTCAAAAATTCTCGAAGAGAGTTCATGGCCCGTCCACTCATGCTCCTGTGCTACTCTCAATGTGGGAATCAAGAAGTCCAAAGGTAGCACCGCATTTTGGCAAAATACCATCTGAAAGGGTGTGGCTTGGAGTACCGTTTTATAGGCCACTCGATATGCCCAAACAGCATGGTGTAGCTGTTTGTCCCAATCAGAGCGTTTATTATTTACCAATTTGGTAAGCACATTGCATAGAATCTTGTTTGTGCTTTCGGCCTGGCCATTAGCTTGTGGGTGATAGGGGGCAGACTTCTTATGTACTACCAAGAATTCTTGGAGCAGATTTTCAATAACTTCATTCAAGAAGTGAGTGCCTCTATCACTTACTAGCTCTATAGGTAGCCCGTATCTAGTGAACACATTCTCAAATAGGAACTTAGCAGTTGTCTGAGCATCGTTCTTTGTCGTAGGTTTTAACTCTACCCACTTTGTTAGATAGTCTGTGGCAACAATGATGTATTCAGCATGTGAACCCTTGGCTGGGGGATTAATAGAACCTACAAAGTCTATTCCCCACTTAGAGAATGCACGTCCACCCATCATAGGTTTTAGTGGCATCTCATCTTTGCGTATAGTATACTGAGTTCTCTGACAAACATCACACCATTTCACATAGGTGTGTGCATCCATGTGAAGGGTCGGCCACCAGAAGCCCGCAATTAGTATTGCCTTGATCACCCGATCTGGTCCAAAGTGTCCTCCTGCTACCCCCTGGTGAGCAATTTCCAAGATCTTGAGATATTCACTCTCATGGACACATAGTCTCAGGTAACCATCTTTACCACGCTTGTAGAGATTATCACCAATGAGTGAGTACTCTAGGGCTTCTTGTTCTAGACTTCTTTTCCTAACCAGAGTCATGTCTGGAGGGAATGTTTTCGTCCTCAGGAAGGATACTAGTGGTTCACTCCAATCTGGCACTATGGACACTTGATAAAGAGTGGCATGTTCCACAGGTGGTTTAGTGCAACAGATTGGGCATTCCTTGCACAACTTTTGGACATCAGCTTCCATAGTCGGCCAATGCACTCCGAGTCTCCTTAGTGTCTGTAGGGTTCGTTGTTTTGAATAGTGTTGCTCTAATGCACCTACATGAGCCAATTGCAACCATTAGCGTACTCATCCTCTTCCACACAACAAGCCAATATCCCTTGGTATGTCTGTTTGTACATGCTTCCTGCCATGATGTGGTACTTCTGGGCTCTTACTACCTCTCTACCTTGAGTGTTTATGACTGGGTGGTTAGGCCCGTATGTCAATACTGGCACTAATGGCTTAGCCCACTGAGGGACAACTTCCAAATTAAACAAGTAAGCATCAGGAAGGTCATCTGATACTCCTTGTGCAGCTTCTCCAGATGTGAGCCTAGAGAGGTGGTCTGCTCTTAAGTGGGTCTTCCCTTTCCTTACCACAACCTCGAAGTCGTATTCCATTAGTAAGAGAAACCATCTTACTAACCTACCTGTATTGCATGGCTTGTTTACCAAGTACAGCAGTGCTTGATGATCAGTAAAAAAATTTAAACTTATTTGCAAGCAAATAGTGTCTAAACTTTTTAACTTCATATACCATGCCTAATCCTTCTCGTTCAGTGGTTGTATAGTTTTGTTCAGCCGCATTCAACTGTCTACTAGCATAGGCAATTGGAAGATCCATATTGCCTTCACCGGTAGGTTGTGCAAGTACACATCCAATAGCATAATTGGATGCATCCACATGAACATGGAAGGGCTTATTCCAATCTGGTGTGGTCAAGATTGGTGCTGAACACAATCTTCTTTTAAGCTCATTGAAGGAGTTTTCACATTCAATAGTCCACTCGAAGTTAGTCAAAAGTCCATACAGAGGCTTTGCTATGATGGCATACATGTGTATAAACCGTCGGTAATAACCACAATGCCCCATGAAAGCTTGTACTTCCTTGACATTCTTTGGCCTAGGTAACTCGGCTATGGCTCTTACTTTCTCTTCATTGGTGGATATGCCATTCTTTGACACTATGTGTCCTAGAATCTTGCCTTGCCTGACCATAAAAACGCACTTTTTTGGGTTCAGGCAGACTTGATATTCTCTACATTTGTCAAAGATTTGTCTGAGTTCTGATATATGTGTCTGCCTAATGTTGGAATGAGCACAGAGATCAAGGAAGTTGTACACTTCCTTGCCTGCTACTCTCTCTAAGAGATGTTCTGTGATAGGAAGCGGATAGTTATCTCGAATTGTGGCTGCATTGACCTTCTTCAAGTTAATGCATACACGCAGCTTTCCATTTTTCTTGGGCACCACTACGATGGGGGATACCCACTCAGTGTGCTCAATTTCATAGATGAATCTAGCTTCAACCAGTCTATCTATCTCCTCTTTGATTTTAGCAGCATAATTATCATTATATGTGTATGGCTTTTGCTTAGAAGGTTTGGCATCTGAGGTCATGGGGATAGTGTGTGAGCATATGTCAGGGTCCACGCCTTTCAAATCCTTGTAACTCCAAGCGAATACATCTCTGTATTCTCTTAGCAAGGCTATCAATTCGTGCTCTTCGTCTTCCGTCAGGTCATGGCCTATGTACGTGCATCTCTCCTCTCCTTCTTCCATGGCTACCACTATTTTCTTGGTGGTTTCTTTGTTATCGTAGGCCTCTCCTGATTGGGCCTCGCGTTTGGGCATTCTTACCATGACTCTTCTATCATCTATCTCATATTTCTTAAAATTTTTCGGGACTTCAAACAAAGATTCTTCCTCTTCTGGTGTGACTTCTCTCTTCTTTCTTTTCTTTCCTTCTTCCTTCGGGGTCACATGTATGGCTAGCCTTACATCATTTATAAGTTCTCCATACCTCTGGGGTTGAAATTCTACTTCATAGAAGTATTCTTCATCTGATGCAAAGGGTGGGTCCATAATGATTGACTCTAGATCGGAGTCACTCGCATCCTCGAATGCATCAGGGCTAGGTTCGCACTCTTCTAAAACTGCCTCTCCCATGATCGGCTCTATGGAGAAGACTGAAATGTCATAGCCATCTTCATCACAATGAGGTGTCCATTGTTCTTCATTGATGGCTACATCCATTGTTGCTAGGATTTCTGCCCAGCCATGGGGTTCAAATTCTTCATCAGGAAATACTACAGGTGCATAGGTTGGGTCTTGAATGGATCTATGTGTTTCGTTTGCACCTATCTCTCTGGCTTTTTCTCTCTTCTCCTCTTCTACTGCCACTTTGCACATCCATAAGTGAGTGTCTTCATGCATCCATGAGGATCCTGATCCTATGGAGTGCACCGACTCTGTATCATCTTTAGCTCTATGGATGGGATTCCATTGGATAGGAGGGACATCTCTATGAGAGTAATCCTTGAGATTAACCTTGGTCGTGACACCTAAGTGTTGCAAATACAAGGAATTGGTTCCCCAATCCTAGACCACTTGCAACTGCCGCATAAATGGTCTTCCCAAAATCATCTCATAGGCATGATTCTTGCTAAAATCACAGATAGCAAACGTGTGCTCAAACTCTACACCACATGTAGTGAGAGTTATTCCTTCAAGTAGTCCTAAAGGACTCTCTATGTGGCCATCAGCCATTTGCAATTTCATCCTCGTGGGCCTGAGTGTTGGCTTGCCCCACCGCTTCCATAGGGAAGTGGTAGCAATAGCAACTCCTGCCCCTGAGTCCAGAATTGCCTTGGTGGTGTACCCCTGATGGGTAATGGGAAGATAGGTGTTTCCTTCTTCACCTTCACTCATATCTCCTATCTTGTCTAGAGGAATTTCTGGCACTGTCCTCTGAGAACCTACCTGGGAACGAGGTTTTGCTATCTCTGGTACTTGTTTGGCTGCATGTTTCCATAACTCTGGCCTAACTTTGAGTAGCTCTTCTAAAGTGAGGTTGCACTGCACTTTAGTGTTTTTCACTACTTCCGTATTCCTAGGTATGACTGAGTCTTCGTTTCTTACCATGACAGTGGGTGCTCTCATACAGGTCGACTTGGCTTCCCATGGGCCTGTGAAATGGGGTAATTCCTGTAAAGAATTAGACTCAAAGTCTAATCTCTCTTGGGACTGGGTGCTCTCCTGCTCTCCATAAATGGATGGGATATCTTGTGGGAATTGATCCTGCGTGTCATCCACAAGTTCAATGGGAGGAGGGGCTTCACTTTAATTAGCCCATTTGTCTTCTTGAATCTCTCGTAGGAATTCTGGAGTGAACCTATTCATAGAAGAGGAGGTGTCTGGTTCAGTGGAATTGGGCACATAAGCTTCCTGTGGGGGATGGCTTATGTTTTTGCTTGCCTCATCTCTTTCTTGATTTTTTTCTTCCTTGGCAAATCGTGCAATTATACTCTCTAATTTCTCTAGGAGTCCATCCAAGTGCAATTGTGTCTTAGCTGAGCCTGAGTAGTTGAAAAGGCGACTGGCTTCAAACATGGTCTGCGCCAATGCGACCATTTTCGCACACAGCTTGGTTCTCTCTATCTCTAGGTCAGCTCTAGGGTAGCACTTGTCATGATCCGTCACATTTGGCCCTTCTTGGATTCTGGCCTGATATGCCTTAAGCATCATGTCTATGTCTTCAGGAGTGGGGTCAGCTAACACTGATCCTACTCTAGGGGGTGGTGGGATGGTCTGAGGTTGGTGGACAGATGGTGGGTTAGATGGTGATGGAAGTGAGGGTGGTCGTGGTATGTGAGAGTTTGTTTGAGAGGTGAGTTCAACAATTTTGGCTTTTGTTTCTCTTATGCTTTCTTCTAAGTCGCTCATCTTTTTAGACCATTGTCTCTTCATTCTTTCTCGACTATCCCTCCAGGCTCTCGACCGTTTCTTGGCTATGCTCTCAGTTTCACTAACCTCTGCACTCTTCTCTTGACCTATTCCTGGGTTCTGTTGCAAAGCCTGGGCTCTAGTGACTACTTGTACTGGTGCAGTGGACGTCACACTTCCTGTAGAGTCTACTACTAACCCAATAACGTTAATTGGAGTTATTTTTGGCATATTATTGGGATTCTTAGGGCAATCTCGTAAGAGATGCTCCTTCCCGCAGTCTTGACAAAAGCCTTGTATTGTTATTGACTGGGGTTGTGTAGGTGGAGGTAAGGGGCAATCACGAATGAGGTGATCTCCCTGACATCTGTAGCATGGTCCTCTAGGGAATGGGGGTCTTACCTGCCTAGGCTGGGGCCTAGAGTTAGGGTTTGTGTACATTACATTTGTGTACTCTGGCTCCCAACTAGGTTCGCCTGGTTCTTCACTGTAGTAGGACTCACCATGTTCAGGAGATTGCATGTAGTAAGCCTGGGGACTATCAATATGTGTAGAATCAAAGCTATGGTCACTAGGATCACTTTCTGAAAGCAGTGGTGTTACTGGCACTATAGCTCTATTCAAATTTTCCTCAGCTGCTGCATACTTTACAGGAATCACATTAGCTAGGTTTGGAGGTTGTTGAGCTAACACAGGTTGTGGTCTTTGTTGGTTTTGGTAGGGTTGTTGATAGGGTTGCTGCGGTCTACCATATTGTTGTGGGGGGTACTGGTTCTAGTATCTTCCCTGTTGTGGATAGGGCTGAGGGTAGGTTTGTCTAACTGCTTGCTTATTGTATGGGCAATCTTGTGTTGTGTGATTTGTGTATCTCCGTTCTATGGTGCAATATTGGCTGCTAGGATTCACTTGGGGTTGAGCCATGATGGGACATGCGTTAGCCATATGGTCACCACCGCAAGTATAGCACCTTTTTGCTGGGGCAAATCTAGGAATTTGTCTACTAGAGACACCTAGTTTTTGAGCTACTTTCTTCGCAAGCTCCTCAATTGATGTGGATTGTGAGGAAGAGAGGCTAGAAGCACTATCGAAATCTTTGTAGATTTTTGAAAGCTCTAGTTCCTCCCCTAGGTTATCCTCAATGTCAATGCACATGCATACACACTCTTCTATAGTCCTAGGGTCCTTCAAGTACACATATGATCTCAATTTGGTACTTAGCAATCCATCCAAGAACAAAGCCACTTGTTTGGCAGGTGTGGGTAACTCAGGAACAGGGCATCTCTCAAGGTACTGCCTAAATCTTCTTCCTGCAAGTCTCATAGTCTCCTGGGGGGTCTGCTTGAAGCTGTAGATCAATGAGGAAGTATTATGCCTTATGCCACTTTTAGAGAATTCAGTGATGAAAGCTTCTAAGAGTTGGTCTATGCTCCTAAACTGTCTCTCATTCAATGGTTGAAACCACGTAAGGGCTGTGTTCCTAAGTGTTAGACCAAAGGCATTATATTGCGTGAATAGGTCCTCAACTTGTTCAGCTCTCAAGACTTGCCTAAACTTGGCCACATGATCATATGGGTCTCCTATGCCATCGAAGTAATTCTTCATGGACTTAACTAACTGGGTCGGTCTCAAAATCCTGGCGTGTTCCCTAGGCCTTGGCAGAGGGAAGTCATCCGTATTCCTTTAATTCCTTGGGGCTCTAAATCCTTCAGGTTCCACTCTATTTGTTTCCATTCTCGCTCTGTCTCTTCCCACTGGGTTGGCAAAGCTTACCTCCGGTCTATCTCTATGTCTGTCTCTCTGAGTTCCATGAGTGTGGGAGGTTCCAGCTCCTTGGTGACCAAATGACACATTCGATCTTAGTTGGGGGAAAATGAATTCACCTTTCCAAGTGTAAGCATGCCTATCATTTTCTGTAACCACAAAGATCCTCTCTGAAGCGTGATCTAAGTAGGTCACTCTACCTGGGCTATGAGGATCTTTGAACTCATATATCATGATTGTTCCTACCTCACTGGGCTGATTAGATCTGTATCTCCAAAAGGCTTCATCAATCTCTCGGTTCAAGAGTAGATCTATGCTCTTATTATCTTGGGGAATCCACTCTGGTGTGATAATTTTAGTGAGAACAGATTTGCCTCGGGGGGTTCTAGGTTCTACACCCATGTTTCTTTGCTCTAGGTCACCTAAGTCCGTTTCTGGGACCACATTCCCAAAATCATCTGTCCTATCTGGGTGGCTGGTGACTACATATATTGTCCCTTCCTTGTCTAAGTAAGCTTTGTTTTCAAACTTGATAGCTGGGTGCTCTAGTCCAATGGATTGGTCAGGGTTTTTAATCTGGACCACAGATCTTCCTAAGACATCCTCATAGATGCTAGCACCTAATCAGTTGGTCCTAAGGTATTCGAGTTGCATCTTGTAAGGGCCTTCCACCCTATGTAAATATGGCACCCCAGAACTTCCTGTAGGTCTCTCCATACCGTGGGACATCTCAGACTCGCTCGTCTCAGAGCTAGGGTAGTACGAATGATGGCTCAACTGTTGGGCCCAAGACCTAGCAGTATGATTGACACTAGCCTCTGAAGATCTAAGACTTTGTCTATCTCTCCCTAGGTGTCGACCTGATCTAAGGTTCATAAGCCCAATTGAATAATCCCAATTTTTCCCAAGTACACTTTGCGTTGCTGAGTTCTTTTGTATCAGTCACTTGTTCTTTTTTTTTTTTTTAATTGCTCTTAGGGTGTCACTTCTTGTCCAACTAATCTTCGTTGCAAGGAACACTTAAGTTTTTAACGTACTTGAGTGCGGTCACTCAATTTAATTTCTTTTCCCTTAAGTTGTTTCGCAATTGTAATCTCCTAGCACTTGCACTTGAGTGATTAGAGTTCTTGGACTTGGTAGTTCTTAACGTGTTCCTAATTAATCAAAACCTCTATCCGTACTTAGCCTATGCTAGGGATTGACAGAGGGTGTTGAGAAGTTCCAACCTTAAGTTTCTTCCCTTGGTTGCCCTTGTATGCCCAGGAAGCGTGTTCCCAAGCTCGCACTTACTCTTGCTTTGAGTACCCTTCAATGCTCTCAAAGAACCTGAAAAAGTCCACAATTAGCTCAAGAATTGAGTTTAGTTGACAGACTGATCATTTTCATGCATGTAATTCACTAACCAATTGCCTTTTGCCTTTATGGAAAACAATCCAAAGGGACCCTCAATTTTTTTCTACCCCGGGATATGGTCAACTTCAAATTATCCTATCTAATAATCCTGATATTAATTCTACTGTAGTCCCCACGAGCTTTCCAACAAAACAAAAATCACTGCAATTGGATTTCGTATGAGGAAGTTATGTCCGTTCAGGGTTTTGGGGCTAAAACAGGATTTAGAACAGGTTAACAGGCAAACAGGACTTCTCAAAATACTTAGTGTAATGGCCTCACAATGCAAGGATGAACCCTAGTATTTGTCCAACAATTTGTCAAAAATAGACCACTCTTTTTTGCCCTAAAATATTAGCCAAATTTGCCCGTCTATCGCGTTCACAAGCTCTATCAGTCGCGATTGATAGGTCAATCGCGATTGACGTGTCGGTCGCGATTGACAGGTCCGTCGTGGCTGTCAGTCGCGATTGATGGGTCAATCGCGATTGACACGTGGCCTGGATTTTTAGTCGGTCGTGGTCAAAGGGTCGTTGACTCTGTCAGTCGCGATTGATGGGTCGATCGCGATTGACAGGTCCTTCGCGAGGGTCTATCCGTCGTGGTCAATCAATTGTTGATTTTGTCGGTCACGATTGACAGAGCCGTCGGGGGCTGTCAGTCACGATTGACTGGTCGATCGCGATTGATGGCTCGATCGCGATTGACACGTGTCATGCGTAGGGTCTGTCCGTCGTGGTCAGTCGGTCGTTGACTCTGTCGGTCGCGATTGACGTGTCGGTCGCGATTGATAGAGCCGTCGGCAGTTGTCCGTCGTGGTTTGTCGATCACGATTGACAGAGCGATCGTGATTGACAGAAATCTGAGGAATTTTAAAATTTCAAGCACACATTTGGGAAGCTCTAGGCATGTAGATCATGATTATGTACTTTGTTTAGCAAATAGAGCATTTTTTCTGTCGGTCGCGATTGATAGAGGTCAGCGCCTCGAGACCTGCACAGTCAGATTTTTACCTGCTGGAGCTGGTGCAGCTGTTGGGGATGCTCATTCCTACAGAAAATCTCAGAAAACACAAAAACTCACAAGCACACAAACGCTCTCTCGCTCTCTCTCACAAGTGAAATGAGGGGAATGGTGTGGGTGTGGTGATATGACCAAAAATTGAAATTTTTCGTGATGATGGAGATAGATGTGGGAGATGGTGAGGATGATGATGGTGAGGATGATGATGGTGATGAGAAAAACAAAAGAAAATAGATAAAAGTGAAGAAAATACCTATAACTCCAATGCGTCAACTCTACGTCTTACCATCACACGCTCATCCTCAAAGCTCGATCCCCGGCAACAACACCAAAATTTGGTGTAGCTCAATGATGAGTAGCACCTCCTTTAATGTCAATCCGGGAAGACGTAAGGATGGTATGATGACCTCAAGCAAGTGATGGCACAAGTGCATGAGTGAGAAGCACACTAACATGCACACACATACACACACACGTGCACATACGGCAAGACAAAGAGTGAGAAGCAATGGAGTTCTTAGATTACTTTCAAAAAGCTCATACAAGTTCAATTCAGTTACAAGCTAACCTCAAAAATGAGCTCTCTAGCTCTATTTATAGTTTTTGACTAGGTTTTGGCCTTGTCCAGACCTAGTGTTTGGCCTAGTTAAAAATTAGGTTCTCTACCCTATTTGGAGCTTCAAACGGAGTCTAAAAAATGTGAAAACTGATAGGTAGGTGCTTCTAAAGCTCCTCAAGCTCAAGGACTCCTTGGCTTGCACAAAATGGAGCTACAAAAATATGAAATGGTATTTACAATGGTTTTTAGTGATGAAAATCACTATTTTTGTAAGGATTTCTTCTAACATTTTGACATACATTTCCTGGAGCTCCCTACTTGCTCCTTCTTCTTATGTGCCCAACTCTTTGATGCCTGAAAAATTTAAATGGCCTACTTGCCAGATCTTCTTTGACTACTGTGTCTACTTGTGCTATCTCTTTGCTCCGACTCCCTTCGTAGGCTTCCTTGTCTTGTGACTCCTTCGGTTCCTTGACTACTGCCAACAAGTGCACCTACTTTGATAGTGCCCACATTCTCCACATCTGAAACAAATGATTGGTCTCCTAGGCCCATTTCCAAAGTTATTCCTCTATCTAGGGTTGTAATTGTTACCTTGATTGGGTGTAGCCACCATTACATTTGTTGGTGGTAGGGGTCCTCCTTGTGTCCAATATGTTGTTGCAGGCTTTCCTCTTGATTGGCATTCCTGGGCCTCATGACCAGCTTTCTTGCATAATTGGTAACTCACACTTAACAGAGGACATTCACTTACTATATGAGCTTGCTTACTGCACATGGTACACCAAAGTCCACTCTTGATGCCACCTCCTTTGAGTTCCTGCAACTCCTATCGCAGCTGAGCCAAATCCTCTGCTTGGGCCTCCTCCTCCTTTTGGAGCTTTAGTGCTTCAATCTCCCTTCTCAACTGAGTAACAACATTCTCCTCCTCTATGTAGGGCTTATTCCTTTTTAAGCCCTCCAGATCCTTCCTTAGCTGGATTATTGGATCCTCCATTTCTATAGAATATGGTAGTTGAGAAGAAGTTGCTCCATACTGTTGCTTTATCTGTTCCAATCGTGTAGCTGTATTGACGAATTTCTATATGGAGGCTGTAGGCAACACTAATTCCTTGATTTTACATTGGGTGGCCACTGGAAGTGGCTTAGCTAACCATTTCTTAACAAAAAAATCATGTGGTGGATCGGGCAATTTAACCATTAGTGCCTTGGCCCTATCACAAACTCTGGGAACTTTTCACCTGGACCCAATCTCAAATTTTCTAGATCCTCTATGATGATCTCTGTAGTATTTCCATGCTAGAATTGATTTTTGAATGCATCTTTCATTAAGTTCCAAGTTGTAAAATGGTTCTCAGCAAATTGGTTGAACCATTTATCTGCTAATCCTTCTAATGTAGCACGTAAGAGTATTAAAAAGGCATCCTCTCTTCCCATTAAGCCTCTAGTTTTGCATAGTGCTAAAAACCTTCTAATATGCTCGTCCGAATCTTCCTGAGCTAGGCCTTTGAAAGAAGGAAATTTTATATTTAATCTTGATAGTAGGGTTTCCAAGTCTACCTGACCAGCCATGCTCCTTACAGATGAAGTTGATGAAAGTGGACTAGAGGAACTTCTAACAGCCTTCCTTCTTGTTTGCTTGCAGGTGACCTTCAATGTTTGGGACCGGGTTGCGGTCATGGGCTGCTCATAGTCCTCTTAGTATGAGATAATTGATAAGAATATGTACCTCTTA
The DNA here is from genome assembly GCA_020310875.1 of Ceratopteris richardii. Taxonomy (NCBI): domain Eukaryota; kingdom Viridiplantae; phylum Streptophyta; class Polypodiopsida; order Polypodiales; family Pteridaceae; genus Ceratopteris; species Ceratopteris richardii. The sequence continues at coordinate 47,942,202 of CM035422.1, forward strand.
GTCCACTGAAGTAGTATTGTTGACACTTGAATATTGCTTCTCCAACTGCAATATATGTTCTCCTATGCTCAAATCTCCTTGGGTCCCACCGTGCGTGCCAAATTTTGTTGGTGGATTCTTGGACAAGAAGGGATTTGAGTGTTTGTAGGAGAAAAGGGAATGACAAGAAGAAAGATACACACTAGAAGCCTCTGTCAATTGGTTATAATAAGACAAATACAATGTTGAAGCACAAATACAATCCAATGCTTCTGTGCAAAATCCCACAGAGTACTCAATTACAAAATACCAAATACCCAAGGGACTTGTTGTTGCGGGCCTCCTCTGCACCAAACCTCCACCTTCTCCAAGCTTGCACTTGTGCACACCTTGCACCAAGCTTCCACTAAGGGGGAGGGATGGGTACCTTCTGTCGGCACGCGCACACTTCAATAAGACCTTGGGATTCTTGGGGGACTAGCTTAGCACTTCTCTACACACTTCCCTTGGTAACTCTTCATGCACACCTTGCACTTCACTTCTCTGCGTCGCACACTGTGTGTCTCTTGCACTTCTCTCTCTTGCCTTGCTTAGACTATGCTTACTCTTGCTTACACTTAGAATTGTCCAAGAATAGTCCTTGCCTTCCCTTGAGTGTCAATTCACGTACGCTCCTAACTGCAAGAGTATCTTGGTGCTCACTTTGATGTCCCAAGATTGACTTCACAAGTGGCAGCCAACGAATCCCTGTTTTGTCTTGTAGTGACTTTAGATTAAAAGAAAAATTTTAATTGGGGGGGCATACTTTCACTTCTGCGTATGCTACCGCTTCACATACCCCCACATTTTCCTTTTAAGTCTTCACTTTTGCACATAAGAGAGGGTTCACCTGAATCTTCCAAAACACTTTAAAAACACTTTGAACCTTAGGGAAATTAGAGAAGTACCTCTACAACCTGCAACTCACTTTCTCCAATTTACCCTTTGTGGACAATTAATTGTGCACTACCTCTGCACTTCGACACTTGCACTTTAGCAATTTGACTTTGCACCAGTTGACTTTGACCAATTTGACTTGGATTGTGGTTGACTTTGATTGTGTGACTTTTATGGGCTCAACAATTCAGCGCATCTTCTTATCCATTGGATGTAGTGGAGAGAGAGAGAGAGAGAGAGAGAGAGAATAACCCTTGAGCGTTTGGAGCGATTGAATAATCAACTGAATGTTGGTAGCCAAACAATTGATATACGCAAATGTATCAATGAGAGAGAAGATTTTGTTGGTACATTGTATTGTATTGCAAAGAATAAATATGTGCATGATGCTTGGGAATTCTGCAGGTCAAATAAATCATGGTGAAACATGTTTCCAAAAATGATCTAATTATCATAGATAGCACATACACATATACACACATATAGTTACACATGCACATGCACATACATACATATACACACACATACACATACATACACATATACACTTACACATGCACATGCACATACATGCATATACATATATACATATGTACATACATTCATATACACACACATATTACACACATATACATGCACATATGTACACACACATGTTACACATATATACATGTACATACATACATACATATACACACATACACATGCACATACAAATACATACACATATACACTTACACATGCACATGCAGATACACATATACATATGCACATACATACATGCACATATATACATAGATACATACATATACATGCATATAGACACACTTACGCATATAGATATATACCTACATGTGCATATATACATTTTATATACACACAAGCACACATAAATATGAATGAATTATATAATTAAAGTAATAAAACACATGCTTAATATAAATAATAATAAAAATCAATAGAACAAAACTTTTCATTACTTAATACCATACACACAATTCAAAACAGAATTAAAATGAACAATATATAGATTATATATATATATATATATATATATATATATATATATATATATATATATATATATCAATGTAAATACATATCCAATGTCATAATCAAGAATCCTAATCATCATCATCATGATCATCATCATGAGCATCAGCATCAGCATCATGATCATCCTCATCCTCATCCTCATCATCCTGATCATCCGCATGATCTGATGTATATATGTGAGCACCCTATGACGATCGAGATCGTCCCTCCTATGTTTCTCTCTCCACCTCATCCATATCTGCCTCTCCATAATACTCCTATATTACATATAACAAACATAAATATGCAAAACAATTAAAACAACCATAAAAAAAAATAATTATATAAAATTTAATAATACTCACAAATGCATCCGGATGATCTCGCATATACTCGCTCAAATGTCGATATCTAAAATGTGTAGCATACTCGATCTCATGTTTCATAGGATATGGACCATAATCCTTTTGCTGGATTGAAACAAACAAAAAAGATTAGTTTCTTGCATTTTAACTAAAATAAAAAATATACTCACAATAACACATATACTTACAAATGTAGCTACAAAACCATGATGGCCCATTTGGCCTAGGTGTGATGTGTGGCCCGAGTCAACTCTCTTCTTTGTAGCAGTCTATTTATTTAAAGAAAAAAGAAATACATAAATTAAATATACAAAAAGTGATCCTCTGAAATATGCAAGATTGAAAGATCTATATTCAAAAGAAGATAAAGTACAAGATTTGTGCGACAATGATGAAGATGATGGCATGGTAGATTTTATTGGGGATTGGTATCAAAATGACAGTGAGAGGATTGATATTTCTAAAAATGAGAAATATGTTCGAGAGGAATGTCTAAAGCATGTATATGAAGGAAGTCGTTTGACATGACTAAGTGCAATCTTACTTATTCTCAATCTTCAAAATCATTTTGGATGGAGTAATGTATCTGTTTGGGCACTATTAAGGTATAATTTTCAATTTTCTATCTATTTATATATATACATACATCAATATATACATATAAATACGTGCATATATAGACATACACATAATTATACATGAATGCATACACACATATAAACATACACACACATATACACACATACACATGTTATGAGAGTAAGGTCAAATTATACATACTTGTATGGAATGAAGATGTTTTGTCCATCTAGCCTTTAGAATTGTCCACCCAACCTTTAGAATCCTCCTGACATATCTGTTTCTCCTATTCTAGTCGACCTAATACCTATGCTGCTAACTCTTTTATGAACTTTGCGTACTTTGTTCTTACTTTAACTAAGGTAAGAACAAGAACTTGCATTGAATGGACACTTTCTATCTGCCCATCCTTTAAAACTATTCATGCATCTTTCAAAATCTTTGAGATAAATTTGGTTCTCCTATTTTCCAAATGACCTAATACCTCCATAGCTAACCAATACTTTATATTTGTAAACAAATATGTAAGCCTTATTTAGCATGGTAGGTAATAGATTGACTATAAAATGAGATATAGCCAGACGATTTAGTGGTCTAGATATCTATATGAAAGTCTATAAACCACAATAAACAAAAAGAAAATTAGAAATGAAATCAAATATACATAGCTACACATGCATACATACACATACATACATACACATATATACACACATAAATATACATATGCACATGTTATGAGAATAAAGTCAAATTATACATACCTATATTGAATGAAGATATTTTGTCCATCTAACCTTTGGAATTGACCACCCAACCTTTAGAATCTTCCTAACACATCTGCTTCTCCTATTCTAGTCGACCTAATACCTGTGTTGGTAACTCTTTTATGAACTTTGCATACAAATATTAAGTATGAGTTAGTTATGGAGGTATTAAGTCGTTTGAAAAATAGAAGTAAAGTTACCTCGAAGAATTTGAAGGATGGAACAATAACTTTAAAGGATGCGTGGACACAAAGCATTCATTCGGTCCACGTTTTTGTTTTTACCTTAGCTACGATAAGAACAAGAGATTGCATTGAATGAACACTTCATGTCCGCCCATACTTTAGAATTATTCATCCATTCTCCAAAATCATCGAGAGAAATTTTCTTGTTTTATTTTCAAATAACCTAATACCTCCATAGTTAAGTGATACTTAATCCTTGTAAACAAATATGTAAGTCTTAGTTAGCAAGGCAGGTAATAGATTGACTATAAAATGGGAGACAGCCAAAGGATTTAGTGGGCTAGATATGGAAGTCTGCAAACCACATATACAAAAAGAAATTAAAAATGAAATCAAATATACACAGCTATACATGCATACATACATACATATACATACATACATACACATTCATACATACATACACATACATACATACATACATACATACACATATATACACACATACACATACATATATGCATACACATATGCATATATATATATATATATATATATATATATATATATATATATATATATATATATATATATATACATACATACATACATACATACATACATACATACATACATACATACATACATACATACATACATACATACATACATACATACATACATACATACATACATACATACATACATACATACATACATACATACATACATACATACATACATATACACATACGCATACGTATATGCATGCACATGCATATACACATCCACATACACATACACATACACATATATAAAATTATATGCATATATATATATATATATATATATATATTTATTTATTTATTTATTTATTTATTTATTAATATGTCTTTTTTATGACCTTACAGGTTATTATCTGAAAAGTCTTTACCAAGTTGGAATATTCTTCCTACTTCACATGATGAAATGAAGAAGATATTCAACAATCTTGGTATAGATTATCAATGTATACATGCATGTACTAATGATTGTATTTTATATGGAGGTGAATATGCAGACTCTTTGACATGTCCAAAATGTCAATCTCCTCGATATAAGGACAAAGAAGGTAAAATCCCAAAAAAGGTATTGAGACATTTTCCATTGGCTCCACGGATTAGACATATGTTTCAAAGCCCCGAATTATCAAAGCTTTTGACATGGGAACATGATCATAAAAGTACTGGTGGAATAATCCAAATTCCTCATGATAGTATTGCTTTTTAGCAAATTGATTCTACATGGCCTGAATTTGCACAGAATCCACAGAATCTCAAGTTAGGAGTTGCATTAGATGGGGTTAATCCATTCTCCATGAAATGCAGTAAATGGTCAATATGTCTAGTGGTAGTCATAAACTACAATCTTCCACCATATCTTAGCATTAAAAAGGAACATTTAATGCTTTCACTTTTAATCCCGAGAAAAAGACAAGTAAAAGATATGAATATATATCTTGCTCCTCTCATTGACGATCTCCAAGAGTTATGGAGAGGTATTAATGTCATTGACATATCAAAATTCATCAATGAAAGATATATTACGGTTCGTGGTATTGTGGCTTGGACTATTCATGATTTTCTAGGATATGGTGTTTGTTTAGGTATTGATGTAATTTTTTTTTTTCAATATGCATACAAATAAATGTGAGTTAATCTAATTATATTTTTATCATTTTCATGATGCAGGAATATCTACTAAGGGTTATAAAGCTTGTCCATATTGTGGTGATTGGTTGATATCAATCTTTAGTAACAATCTCAACAAAAATATTTATCTTCGACATCCACGATTCTTGCCTGATGATCATCCATTAAGATCTAAAAGAGAAGCGATACACTTTAATTGAAAGCATGAAACAGGTCAGTGTCCAAAACCTATGACGCCTATGGATTGGTATAAAAAAAGGACACATGCATCTCTGATAGATCTAGGATCAGAAATCTTTAGTGATGATGAAGATAATGAGTATGTGAAGAGAGGTAAAGGAAAAGTGGCACTCGTAGAGAAGATACCAATATGGTATTCTTTGGAGTATTGAAAAGAGTTAAAAGTATGTCATATTCTTGATCGTATGCATATATTCAAGAATATTGGTTATTGGTTATGGAAGCATCTTCTTGGACTAAAAGATACCATAACATCAAGGAATAATTTGAAAGATCAAAACTCAAAACCGAAGTAATTATGGCCAATTTTTGATAGACATCGATAGGAAATGACTTATGCACATGCTCCTTGGGTACTTACGACAAAAGAGATACAAACTATCAACAATAGGATTCAACTGATTCGGACTCTTACAGGATATGGGGCATCTTTCGAGAACATGTTTACTATGGATGATAAGAGCTTATCTGGGTTAAAGACCAACGATTGGCATAATGTTTTGAAACATATTTTACCTTTGGTTATCGATGGGCGTACAACGAAGGAGTATGAGATGTGATCTATCATCTTGGAGTGCTTATAAGGTAACTATAATACTTTTATATTTAATATATATGAATATTTAATAGCTTTTATTTTTGAATTAACTTCTTTATAATTTTTTGTATGATATGTATAGGTGGATTACATCAAAAGAGATTGACAAAAACTCAATCCCATAAGAAAAACGTGAATGCAAAGAGCTACTATGTTTGATGGAGAAAGAGCTTCCTACTTCATTTTTTGATATTCAGGTTCATTTATCAATCCATTGTGTAGATGAAATAGATATTGCAGGTGTTGTCAACACTCGATGGATGTTTTGGGTGGAGCAATTTATGGGAATACTAATAGGTTATGTATGACAAAGAGCGAAACCAGAAGGATCCATGGCAAAGGGTTGGATGCTTGAAGAGTGCATGTATTAAGTTACTGAGTATCTTGAAAGAGTTCATGAAGAGGCTCCACATGCATGGACCAATGAGTCTTCTTCAAAAATAACAGATGAGGTATTATCAGATAAGGGAGTTCCATTTTTATTTACATTTCAAGAAAAAAATGATGTTTCTACTTTTGTAGCATATAATAGTGAATGCATGCAAGCATTTCCTTAGCGAGTATGAATAGGAACTTCAAAATCTTCAAAGTAAAAGATGAAGAAACAAAAGATATAGACGTAGTCTTGATAATAATGAGATTACAAATATATCTTCTTTCACAGATTGGCTATATAGTCATTTGGAACATGCCAACGCAAATAATGAAGAAATCTCAGATGAGTAGAGAGATTTAATGATAGGTTATGAACGAAAGTAATTTTATTTTAATAATATTTTTTTTCATATATGTATATTAGTTTCTATTTAGTAATTTAATTTCTTTTGCAGGCTTGAATGTTCACTAATATGTGAGCTTTGGATAGCATATTAAAATCAAAGCCATTGATGCTTTACGTAAAACAAAGGATTCTAGTATTGTTTCTTCTTTCAAGGAACTATCACGTGCTATCTCAAAAGGCACAAACCTTATAGATGACGAACTTGGTTACGTGGGAGCTTTTGTTGGTATCTATGAAATATCATTTCGTACATTCAAACACGTAGAAAAAGGTTTATATTTTTATGATAGACTTTATTATTTTTTTAAGCACCCAATGATGGTTTTTTGCTTTTATATATTTTGATAGGTCATTTTGAAGGTTCATTGGTTTCAACCGAGTATAAAGGTAGTAATTCCACATTAAGAAAGGAATTATTTGGGTTTTGGGCAATTAATTCTTCCAAGGTAATGCTATCTACTAAAGAACCATATATTCTTGCTAGGCATATTGAACAAGCATGTTTTTATAAAAACCGAGATGCTCATCCTTGGTGAAAAGTCATTCATGTTCAACCTAGAGATAGATCATTGTTTGAACAATTTATTGTTAGAGAGATCGAAGAAAGCCCTCTTAATGATTCACCATTAGATAATGATACATCAATATCTCAAAGAGAAATTAGAATCATTATACATGATAATGATAATAATCTTATTGATGAAGAGAATAATGCTCTACATGCTGATTCTACTGATGATGAAGAGGAATTACCAGAAATCGATATGAATCTATCAATAGATGATGTGATTCATGAGAACACAAATTTAACAATAGAAGAAATAAATGAAATCAATAAGGATAATGAAGATGAGACTATATTGATGTCTTACCAAAATGATGGCAATAATGAAAACATATGAGCAGATTAGATAGTAAATTCTACTCTAGTTATCAATCAATAACTTGGATCATTTCAATGGATATCAGATAATAGATTCTTCTTTATTCAACTAGAATATCAATGAATCCTACTAGAGAGATGAAATCATGTTCTTTTAAGTTAAAACATGAAGCTCTTGTGTATGGCTAAGTATTTTACATATAGCTTTATCTTTGAGGAGCAAATTTTTCTCATGTTATGTATGCATATGTGTGTGTATTCATGTGTATTATATGTATACATGTGTTAGTATGCACATATATGTGTTTCATGTATATGTATGTGTGTGCATGTGTGTGATATATGTATACATGTGTTAGTATGCACACGTGTATATATGCATATGCATTTGTGTAATATATGCAAGTGTTTACAATTATGTTTGCATGTATAAGTATACATGTGTGCATGTAGGCATGTATATGTGATGTATACATGTATATATGTATATGTGTCTATGTGTAAATGTGTATATGTAAATATGTATGCATGTATATATATACATGTGTGCATATAGGTATGTATGTATTTTATATTTATGTATGTGTATCTACATGATGTGTATATATCTTTATATATATTATGATCCTCATTGATTCAAGTAGCTATATATCGAGGCATAAGGTTGGGAGGAGAGACATCTCTCTAGTAGGACGTCGGAGGAATAGATGCAACGTGTACATATACTTCAATCATATGGCTAAAAATTTAGAAAAACCCTAATATCAAAATTAGTGTTTTCAAATTAGGATTTTTGAAATAGAATTTCTGAATTAGAATATTTATAATAGGGTTTTTGAATTAGGTTATATATATATATATATATATATATATATATATATATATATATATATATATATATATATATATATATATATATATATATATATATATATATATGCATGTGTGTGTATGTATGTGTATCTATATATGCGTATGCATGTGTATGTATGTATGTATATCTATATGTATGTATGCATGTGTTTGTATGTAGGTGTATCTATATGTGCGTATGCATGTGTTCTGTGTGTGTGTGTGTATATGCATGTGTATGTGTATATATGTATGTAAATATGATTATGTGAGTCTATGTGTGTATACATATGATTATGTATGTGTATGTGCATGTGAGTATGTGTATGTGTCTATGTGTGTATTCATTATATGTGTGTAACTACATGCATGTGTGTGTATCCATTATATGTGTGTAAGTGCATGCATATGTGTGTGAATTCATTATATATGTGTAACTGCATGCATGTGTATGTGTGTGCAAAAATGTGCATGTACGTGTGTGTATGTATAAATGTGCATGTATGTGTATGTGTGTAAATGTGCATGTATGATGTATATGTGTGTGTATGTGTGTATTTGTACCTCTAGTCTCACTCTTTTCTCTCTCTCTCTTTGATATACATACATACATACATAAACACACATACTCATATCCACATATATATACATAAAAGCAATGCGTATCATGCATTATCGTGACGATGAGCCATAAGTGTTCGCATCTCTTTTAGACACCACTTATGCGACCATCCTGTCCCAAACTCTATCTCAAGTGAACTAAGTACATATTTTCTATCCCTCTCATCATGCTCACTACAAAAATTAAAAAAATCATGTAAATAAAACATAAGATATTTATTTCAATTTATATGTAAAATTTATACTTACTTCCATTGCAAGTGGGCAAGGCATAGGTAAGAGTCGCATAATGCTTGCATTCTTCTCTTGAACTCCAATCCATTCCCTATGTACACTATATTCCCCTTTGTCTCTATATCGCACTCTAGCCCTAAGGTGCCTATGCATGTCCTCATAGGCACCTGTGCTCTGCTATCTTGATTTGGAGGTGGTATAGGTGTCGTGAAAATAGATAGATAAAAATATTTGTTATAATATCATTAAAAAAATTTGTGAAAAAATACATACCTATGAGCAGATAGGTGTCTTCCTGCATGTGGAGCCGCAGAAGAGCCCTCCTCTGATTGCTGGGTATGCATTTGGATCGTAAAATCCAGCTCATCATCAGGCATTTTTGAGTACTCATGCATGATGATCCCTAGAGTATCAGGTGGAACTCTTGCCCTCATAAGACTTTTTATGAGAGTGAGTTTTGCCTTTGTCTCTCTACTAGGATCCATAATACCTCTACATATATAACAAAATGGCTTAGAAATCAATATATGTATGTGTACATATGTATGTGTGTATATGTATATGAAGGTGTATATGTGAGTGTGTGTATGCATGTAAGCAAGTATGTATGCATATGCATGTGCATTATGTATGCATGTGTGTGTGTGTATGTGTCTGTATGCATGTATGCATATGCATATGCATTAGTATGCATATGTATGAATGTATGTGTATGTGTGTGTATATGTCTCTATGTGTGTGTATGCATATATGTGTGTGTACGTCTCTATGTGTGTGTCTATGTGTCCATGTGTGTGTGTGTGTGTGTCTATGTGTGTGTGTCTATGTGTGTATATACATGTGTATCTGTATATATGTGTCTATATGCATCTGTGTAAATATGTGTGGATGTATGTATGTGTGTGTGTATGTGTGTGTGCGTGTGTCAGTGTGTATGTGTCTATGTGTGCATGTGTGTGTATATGTGTGTATATACATGTGTATATACGTGTATATATATATATATATATATATATATATATATGCATGCATGTGTATGTGTGTGTGTAAATATGTGTGGATGTGTGTATGTTTTTGTGTAAGTGTGTAAGTGTGTATGTGTCTATGTGTGTATGTGCGTGTTTATATATGTGGGTGTGTATTTGTGTGTGTCTGTGTGTGTGTGTGTGCGTAAGTTTGTATGTGTCTATGTGTGTGTGTGTGTCTATGTGTGTGTGTGTCTATGTGTGTAAGTGTGTGTGTGTGTATGTGTGTATGTCTCTGTGTATGCATGTGTAAGTGTGTCTCTGTATGTGTGTGTCTGTGTCTATGTGTGTATGTGTGTGCATGTGTCTGTGTGTGTATGTGTGTGTGTAAGTGTGTAAGTATGTATGTGTCTATGTGTGTATGTGTGTGTTTATATATGTGTGTGTGTATCTCTATGTGTGTGTATGTGTGTGTGTATCTATGTGTGTGTTTATATATGTGTGTGTATCTATGTGTGTGTGTATGTTTCTATGTGTGTATGTGTGTCTATGTCTATGTGTGTGTGTCTATGTGTGTAAGTGTGTGTGTGTGTGTATGTGTGTATGTCTGTGTGTATGCATGTGCAAGTGTGTCTATGTATGTGTGTAAGTGTGTGTGTCTATGTGTGTATGTGTGTGTGTTTCTATGTGTGTGTGTGTCTACGTGTGTAAGTGTGTGTGTGTGCATCTATGTGTGTATGTGTGTATGTTTGTGTGTATGCATGTGTATGTGTGTGTGTAAATCTGTGTGTATATGTGTGTGTGTCTATGTGTGTGTTTCTATGTGTGTAAGTGTGTGTGCATCTATTTGTATATGTCTGTGTTTATGCATTTGCATGTGTGTGTGTAAATCTATGTGTATATGTGTGTGTATGTGTGTATATGTGTGTATGTGTCATGTGTGTGTATGTGTCTATGTACGTATGTGTATGCATGTAAGCATGTATCTATGCATATGCATGTGCATTATGTATGTATATGTATGCATGTTTGTGTGTATGTGTGTGTATATGTGTGTATGCATGTAAGTATGTATGTATGCATATGCATATGCATTATGTATGCATATGCATATGCATTATGTATGCATAAGTATGCATGTATGTGTATGTGTGTGTATGTCTCTTTATGTGTGTGTGTGTATGCATAATGTGTGTATGTGTGTGTGTGCATGTAAGCATGTATGTATGCATATGCATGTGCATTATGTATGCATATGTATGCATGTGTGTGTGTATGTGTGTGTATGCATATAAGAATGTATGTATGCATATGCATTATATATGCATGTATGTGTATGTGTGTGTATGTCTCTCTACGTGTGTGTGTGTATGCATATGTATGCATGTATGTGTATGTGTGTGTATGTATCTGTATGTGTGTGTGTGTATGCATATATGTGTGTGTATGTGTCTATGTGTGTGTATATGTGTGTGTGTGTCTATGTGTGTATGTGTGTGTCTATGTGTGTATGTGTGTGTGTCTATGTGTGTATATACGTGTGTATCTATATATGTGTGTATGTATGTGTGTATAAATGTGTCTCGATGTGTATGTGTGTGTGTAAGTGTGTATGTGTATGTGTGTGTATGTGTTTATGTGTGTATGTGTCTATGTGTGTATGTGTATGCATGTATGTATGCATATGTGTGTGTATGTGTGTGTATGCATGTAAGTATGTATGTATGCATATGCATATGCATTATGTGTGTATGTATGTGTGTGTGTATGTGTATATGTGTGTGTATGTGTGTGTAAATCTGTGTGTATACGTGTGTGTATGTGTGTGTATATGTCTATGTGTTTTTATGTGCATGCATGTATCTATGCATATGCATGTGCATTATGTATGCATATGTGTGTGTATGTGTGTGTATGTATGTAAGCATGTATGTATGCATATGCATATGTATACATGTATGTGTATGTGTGTGTGTGTCTCTATGTGTGTATGCATATATGTGTGTGTATGTGTGTATGCATGTAAGTATGTATGTATGGATATGCATATGCATTATGTATGCATATGTATGCATATGTATGCATGTATGTGTATGTGTGTGTATGTCTCTCTATATGTGTGTATGCATATATGTGTGTATGCATATATGTGTGTGTATGTGTGTGTGTGTCTATGTGTATGTGTGTGTGCCTATGTGTGTATGTGTATGTGTGTGTATGCATGTATGTATGCATACGCATGTGCATTATGTATGCATATGTATGCATGTGTGTGTATGCATGTAAGTATGTATGTATGCATATGCATATGCATTATGTATGCATATGCATATGCATTATGTATGCATATGTATGCATGTATGTGTATGTGTGTGTGTATGTCTCTCTACGTGTGTGTGTGTGTATGCATATATGTGTGTGTATGTGTCTATATGTGTGTGTATGTGTGTCTGTCTATGTGTGTATGTGTGTGTGTCTATGTGTGTATGTGTGTGTCTATGTGTGTATATACATGTTGATCTATATATATATATATATATATATATATATATATATATATATATATATATATATATATATATATATATATATATATATATATATATATATATATATATATATATATATATATATATATATATATATATATATATATATGTGTGTGTGTGTGTGTGTGTGTGTGTGTCTGTATGCATGTGTATATGTGTGTGTAAATGTCTGTGGATGTGTGTGTGTGTGTAAATGTCTGTGGGTGTGTGTGTGTGTGTGTGTATGTGTCTATGTGTCTATGTGTCTATGTGCGTGTGTATATGTGTGTGTGTATGTGTGTGTGTGTGTGTGTCTATGTGTGTATGTGTGTGTTTCTATGTGTGTATGTATGTGTTTATGTGTGTGTATGTAAATTAGTGTGTATATGTGTGTGTGTAAATCTGTGTGTATGTGTCTATGTGTGTATGTGTGTGTATCTATGTGTGTATGTGTGTCTGTGTGCATATACGTGTGTATGTGTATATATATGTGTGTATGCATGTGTATGCATGTGTATGTGTGTGTGAAAATGTGTGTGGATGTGTGTTTGTGTGTGTGTGTGTAATTGTATATGTGTCTAATATGTATGTGTGTGTGTATGTATGTGTGTCTATGTGTGTGTGTGTGTATGTGTGTGTGTATGTGTGTGTGTGTGTCTATGTGTATGTGTGTGTGTATCAATGCGTGTGTATGCATATGTACATGTGTGTAAATGTGTGTGTATGTGTGTGTGTGTGCGTACCTTGCTTCAAAAGAGGTGTGTGCTAAAACCGGTGTCAATCTCTCTCTCTTTCTCCCTCTGTCTCTCTCTCTCTCTCTCTCGTGCGTCCTAATCCCGGCACAAATGTGCCGAGAAAAATCAAAATTTTTTTAACATATCAGAGCGTCACGTATGCGATGCTCTAGAATACCAGGACGTCGAATATGCGACACTTCAGCATCACATCCAATTTGCCAACATCATTAAATGTTGCTGGCTAGCGACACTCTTTGCGATGCATATTTTTAGCATCGCTTATGCAACGGATCCTGTCTTTTAGCGAGAGGACCTGCTTTTTTTTTTATTGGGAGCGTGACTTATGCCCCCTATTTCTAGCAGTGTAAAAAGTTGTGCTAGTTCTGAATTTTTGGCCCTGCCGGTGAACACTTCAAGCAATACAGAGGAAAATTAACGACAAGTAACGAAATAAGGGGAAGAACCCACGTATGTAAATGAGCCGTCGTACAACTGTTCAGAAGGACATACTGCGCGGATGCAGCACACAGAGTTATTATATTATATACGAGGTGCAGACAGATTCTATAGTCTAGTACAGATGTAAAACTCTCATAAATTTACCATATCCAGCGAGAAATCGAAAACCGTATTCTGCATTACGCAGCTCTCCAGCTTGTGAATTCAGAGCATACAAGATTAAGATCGAGGATACGAAACTATACTTTAGCTCCTTTCCGGCTATATGATGTAGAGTGCGAAAGAGCAGCTCGATTGGACTGCTCCGATACAACTACAAGATTCTGCATTCCTTTCATGAAGCTGATTTTTTTTTGTTCTCTTTGCTTTTGCTTACAAACGGTGTGGCGCCTTTTGAGGGCGTCGCATCTTTCTGGGGAAGTGAAAACAAAGATGAAGTACAGGGAAGCCATGGAATCACAAGCTGTTCCTTTACTGATTTCACCTACACCCACCACGTTCGTCGCCTCTCCTCCTCCATTCTTGATCCGTGAGGATTCAGGAAGCCTTCAATAGTTCCTCTCCCTGTAATGAAAGGTAATTACCAGGATCTGTCCGATGGGACGTCCTTGTCTGCAATTTTGTTATATCTCCTTGCGAACTCCAAAATGGCAACCAGCACAATCAAAACTATCAAATGATGGCGAGAATCGTATCAGCCCATCCATAACCAACTCTCAATTTCTCTCTCCGTGACTTCTCCATTTCTGTCTGTGCTTTTCCCCTCTTACGTAGAAACAAAGAAGTTCCCGAGATTCAAATATTCAAACAATGCTCCATTGCTCTCTCCGTGACTCCTCCATTTCTGTCTGTGCTTTTCGCCTCTTACAAACTGGTCGCTTGTGATCCATCACATAGTGTTCGCGTCCTGCAAAACGATTTCGTTAAAATCTCTCTCTCTCTCTCTCTCTCTCTCTGTCTCTCTCTCTCTGACTTCTACATAGTAGCCCTTGGTGATTAACGAGAGCATTGCCTTAGCTATCATGCCGGCAGCCTGGGTCGGATGGTGGAGGATACTCTCCTGCACGGAGGACTCGTATTCATCTGCAGTATACGACCCAAGGGGCCATCACATAACCACTATAGTTGTCAATGTTGATGAGAAGAAATCCCCGTCGCTCAAACCTTCAACTTCTCCCTGCGACACAACTGACAATAATTCTCACTACCACGCTAGCAGCAAGATTAAAGTCCAACCGCATGAAGCTTCGAACGCTCCAATGAGGAAGAGAAAGAATGTCGGCTCGCCCGCCCTCGCATGTTGCAAAGATTTCAAGAACATAGTGCATGGTAACACACGGGTAGTCCACCGAGGTGATCAAGAGAGCCCCCGTTCGCACCATAGTAGCAGTCCAAATCAGCTTAAGGAACTCCTTCACGAGCCTTCCATTCTGCTCTCCAGCCCTCGTACAGAAATGCGGAAGCCCTCTCAACTTCCGAGGAAGCCTGGAAGCTGTTATAGCTGTTCCGCTGTATCATGTGAGATCTCCGATATTGTGTCTCCTACAAGCTTCCATGTGTTCCAAAGTAAGCAGAACAGGAGCGGATGTTCTCCTCCAACCTGCAATAAGTGTGGTGAGAGCGTCGCTAATGCACCGGATGCTCTCGAAGAGCACCACGCCATACGCCATTCAGGTTAGAATCAATATTACATTGTCCTAAAGCACATCGTCTTCTCTCTCACCTTCAGTGTCCTTGCAACATTGTAATGTTTCCAACCATCAAGCCAACCACTATGCAAACTCGCATCAATATGAACTGCATGGTTCTTTATATAAACTGCAGCTCTGATTCGTCCGTCGATGCATCTGCGTTTCCGAATAATTCTCTGAAATTAATATAGCACAATGGATTCTGATGTTCACCAAAGCTGAACAATGCAAATATCTTATTCTTAACCTGTCTATGATGATAGAATGATGAAACATTATTTCTCAGACGATTGACATGCGATCTGTTGTGTTATTGGCTTACAGTTACTGAACTTATGGAAGGAGATTCTGCAAGAAGCATTGTAGAAATCATCTTTCGTTCAAGCTGGTTGCATCAAACCATGGCTTACAGAAAGCCTGAGAGGGTATTCAAGGTCCACAACAGCTCCAAAACCATCACTAAATTCGAAGAGTACAGAGACATGGTGAAAGCTAGGGCCGCGAAAATCTCGAAAAGGCAGTCGAGATGTTTAGTTGATGGAAACGAACTCCTCCGATTCTACAGTACCACCGTCGCCTGTGACATGGGCAAGACGTGCTCATCAATGCCCTCATGCTCGCCTTTAACACCCTCCCTATGTGCATTAGAATCATGTGGAGTCTGCCAAATTCTGAGGCAAGGCTTTGCTACAAAGGGACAGCCAGGCATCTACACAAACGCAAGCAGCAGCCAAGCCCATAAATACTCCATGTTCATGAAGGGCAACGCGGAGTACACTGGAAGGAGCACCTCACATGCAATGCTTGTTTGCCGTGTGATTGCAGGAAGAGTAAGGAAATCCGGATATGAAAGCTCCCAAGAAGGAAGCTCAAATGGATATGATTCGGTTGCAGGAGAGCCCGGGCTGTACACAGATCTGGATGAGCTGCTTGTCTTGAGCAACAGAGCAGTATTGCCATGTTTCATAGTCGTATACAGTGTGTAAGTAGTGATCAACCTGTAATCGATTGGCGTCAGCTTGGTCTTTTTGTCTTCATGCAAGCATTCTTCCTCATATATTTCCATGGATGCATGTGTTGAGATCTGATTGCAGATTCCACCTTGTACAGGAGACCTCTAATGGATTAAGGCTGGAATCTGACTTGCCATAGCCTAATGCAGCCACTGTCTTGTAGTGTATTGTATTTGTTTCTTGTGTTGGAAATTTAAGTACTGACTTATTTCTTAAGGAAGTTGTGATATTGGTTTCAGTGAGCAAAGAAATTTCCCCTTGAATCACTGACAGAAAAGAGGTTAATTTAGAGTTTCTTCCAAGTTGTTCGGTTAACCTTGTATCTCTTGATCTTGCTGTAGAAATATCCAACGGTACCACTAAAAAAGGGCTCTATAGATCTTTTTTGCGAACTTCTCAACATTCTTACATGTTCTAGAGCTGCGTGGAATATCGACAAAGCCTTCCGAGTAGTCTTGTTGCCAGAGATAATCTCTTTTATCCTTCAGATCTTAACACATATGAAGCTTGGATGCTACTTCACTTTAGAGCTGATCAGGACTTCATTGGATCGGTCTCCTTCAACAAATATACCTTTTCTTTCGTGTTATCATCTCTATCGTTAGAATAATTTGAGATTGAAAGACAAAGAATCAAGTTCCCTATAAATTACCTTTCATCCATCTTACTTGTAGAAGATTTTGAATAATCGGGGTAATTGATAAGTATCTTGAGTTTTAGTTGGGCGTATGAAGTTAACTTGCGAGTTTTTCTAGTAGCCTCCTCACCTTCTCAGAATAGAATCTTAGCATTTGGAAATTCTTGGATTTATTTCTAAGATCATTGCTTCATTAATGCTATTCACAAGCGGCAATTTTTAGAAGAAAGATATTAGAAAATTAGCACTTACCTAGTAACATAATTAATTTCCAAAGGAAACCTAGACACTTGCAAATCTTTAATTTCCTACTTGAGGTCTCTTGAATGGACTTCATTGATGGAACATGGGAAAGAAATTCACAGTAAAGACATTTGGATTGCATATTCACGTCAGGCTCAATTATATGCAGAAGAGTACAAATAGAATGGCACTATCCAGATGGCACATCCAAGTCATAACACTATCCATGGAGGATGGGAAGGTAAAACATCTTGTTGATTTATTGCATGTTCAGATCAGCCTCAATTATATGTAGAATAGTACAAACTGAATGGAAGGTTGTTTGCCAAAGGGAACAAAATAGTTTATCCCAAGAAGTTTTGATAATAGGGATGAATGCATATGTAGGTACCATCGAATACAAGGGAATGGTTTTTTATGAGCCATTTGTGACATGAGGCAAGGATACTGAATTCGGTAGCAGCCTTTTTCCCTCTTCTTTGATTTGACACAAATAGATAACATGCAGAGTGATATTACTACCTTTAAGGGCAAATTTCAATTATCTAACCTTAGTAAAATTAGCGAACCCCAAAAAATTGAAGAAGCTTCCAAATCCATAGCTTGTTTGTCTATTTCATCCAAAATATTTTAGGCATCCCTCAACAATTCAATATCCTCTTTCACTTTATACTTTTTGTCTAGCAAGTTTCTAGCAAAATTTCCCTTTTGACAAAATTTAAATACGAATTGTGGAGGTTTTTATAGATTATCTATTGGATATGACCTATCCTTCTCAATTCGTGAGTGAGTTTAATTTTTGTTTCTAGTTCCTCTTCTAAATTGAGCTCAAAGATAATTTCCTGATTCCATATATGGTTAATACCTAGGTGCTTATATTAGTTTAATCACTTTGCCTATTTGTTTAGCAATACCTTTCAAAAAAATGAGATCATCATAGGGTAAGTGCAAGAAACTTAATCTAAATTGGGAGAGATTTAAGTTTCTTAATCAATTAATTAAAATTACAATTCATATGAAAAATGGTTTGAGTATATGTTATGGACCAATTTTGTTTTGAAAGAACTTATTCAACTTGACGTGGGACATCAAAAAGGAAATATAAGTACCCATTGGCTTGATTGTACAACACATAGATTTTCAAAGAGTCACCTTTTCCCATGCCTTTCTAACTAGTGATCAAGGATTGACCTAAAACATGTATAGTAACCTATTGTGCTTGGATTGCTCTTACTGTAGAAAAACAAAAACCAATTCTTCAATTTTTAAATCATTTTTGTTGTCTTTCATCATCACTAAAGAGTAGAAGAAAAAATCTCATAAGAATTCGGAAGCCCATTGAGATTAGGAAAAACAAAAACCAATTCTTCAATTTTTAAATCATTTTTGTTGTCTTTCATCATCACTAAAGAGTAGAAGAAAAAATCTCATAAGAATTCGGAAGCCCATTGAGAATAATCTGCACAATTGAGCTATATTGCCAAATTTCACCACAATAAATAATTACTCCAAATATTTGATTTTTATGAGAAACAATATATATATATATATATATATATATATATATATATATATATATATATATATATATATATATATATATATATATATATATATATATATATATATATATATATATATATATATATATATATATAGGATCACCTTCATTCATATGCTCACTTTATATCTCTTTTCATAGATAAGTAACATGCACCTCATTTCTTGCTAGATATGGTGTTACAAGAGTATCCCAAGCATCCATTGTTTCTTTGATGTGTGAATATGAGGGATAAGCATGCTTGATAGATGAACTACACATATTTATCATCCCATCTAAGCTACTTCAAGGTGGTCGGAGATGATGGTGGTGTACTATTACACTTATCTGTTCCTCGAGTAGCTTTGATGTGAACCTTTTCCCTATACATGGGCACTTCTTAGTCTAGTGCTAACTAGAGGTTTTTTCCCCATGTTACCACATACTTGATATTCTCATATGTGGTGGTACTTTGTATTTAGGGATATTATTTAGCTCTTACTTTAGTTCATATTATTGTCAATAGAGGGAGCTATTCTAGCCATTGTCTTCTCTGTGTCTCTTGCTACATTTGTGCTCCTTGTGTGTGCTTCTCGTGTATCTCTCGCACTTCTACACACACCTAATAGTGGTATCAAAGCAGGTTCAGCTCGTTCTCAAGTTTTGGTTTCTCCCGTCGCAGCACGCGTGCACTTTTAAGAGTGCAAATTGACTTCGGAGCATAGAACAATGAATTTTAGCAGCTAAGAAACATTTCCAGTAGGTGCCCTGACATTTTACCCCCATTTGGAAGCCATTCATGTAGTCAAAATTGCCATCAGAGTGACGGTTTGTGAGCTGAAATTTTAGCATTCATTTTAGCTTTCGTGGAAATGAAGATTTTGTCACATTCTTGCTCTTTTGTGAAATGGGGGTAGCAATGACTTGTTTGGCATACTTCAAGTTGAAGATAAGCTTGATGGGACCAACTACCTAATGTGGTCTTACATGATGAAGCATGTTCTTGTTGCTAAACAACTTTGGAACATAGTGGAAGATGTAGATCGAAGACCTGCATGTTCTTCTACTTCACAGTCTACTATCACAGCCTATGGAGCTTCTTCTTCAAGTACAGTGGTTTCTCCTTCTCCATCTTCACAGGAGCAGCTTAGATAGTATGGAAAAGATGCTCAAGCTCATGCTTTGATTGTGCTTTCAACGAAGCATCATATAGTTCCACACATTCGGTCATGTTCTACATCCCGACAAGCATGGGACACTCTTGCTTCTTTGTATGCCGTGCGTAATGAAGGACGTGTTGCATACTTGAGGAATCAACTTGAGGATGTATGTATAGCTGAAAATGAGTCATTGGATGTGTATGTGACACGCATCAAGGACTTGAAAGAGCGATTGGCAAACATAGATGGGATTATTCTGGATGCATCACTCATTTCTACATTGTTGAAAGGATTACCAGAATCTTTTCAAAGCTTTGCCACTACATTCCGTTTGGTTGCAAAAGGAAATCCTAATATGTATGCATTTGATGAGGTTGTGTCTCTTCTTTTGCAAGAAGAGCAATCTAGAGTGAATAGGAGTGTTTTGATTGAGGGAACGCAAGCACTAGCTATCTTATAAAAAGGGAAATTTTAAGCAAGTATGGTTCAGCTTTGGGTTCATCAAAACCAAAGCCTCAACCTTCCTCTTCCACTCATTCCTCTAATGATGCTGATTTGCAAAAGAAGAAGAGATGCAAATATTGCCGAAATTCTAGTCATACTATTGAGTGTAGAAAGCTTGCTAAACACAATGAAAAGAAGAAGGAATCCGACATGTCTATTACCAAAAATTCAGCAAATGTAAAGAATGATGAAGCTCATGGCTCAAGATTTTTGGGCATGTGTTGTTACATGTCATTATGATGCCTCTTTGCATTTTAAATGTATGGTTATGAGTGAGGCTGATTCGGATTGGTTCTTTGATAGTGGTGCTTCAAAGCACATAACATCATGCAAAAGATTTTTTGCCTCTTTGAAAGATGCACCCAAAGGAGGACATGTGGTGTGTGCAAACAATGCCTCTTATCCTATCATTGGAGTAGGAGAATTGAGCTTACGGCTTCAAATGGAGGTGTGATTCTCTTGAAAAATGCATTGTATGTGCCAGGTATAAAGAAGAACTTAACTTCAATTCCATTGATTGACAAAGCTGGACTTCATGTACACTTTGTTGATGATAAATGTATGGTTCATGATTTCAGCAATGGAAATGTTATCGTGATGTCCGGTACATTATGTAATGGCTTGTATCGCATGGATACATACAAGAGGGGTACCTCAAATGCCTTAGTTTCTCATACCTCTTCCATGGCTGAAATGGAGCTTTGGCATGCTCCTTTTGGTCACTTAAACTTCAATAGTTTGCTTTACTTGCAAAACAAGGACATGGTTATTGGCTTGCCTACACTTGAGTCCATTGAAAAGCATGCATGTGAAGGTTGCATTCTTGGAAAAATGCATTGTGCTTCTTTTCCACAAGATAGTAATATACACACTACACGAAAATTGCAGCTTGTTCATAGTGATGTGTGTGGTCCTGTCAAGACTCCATCTTTTGGGAAGCATGTATATTTTGTTACCTTCATTGATGATGCTACTCGCCATACATGGGTGTATGCTATGAAAGCAAAGAATGAGGTATTTGCTTGCTTCAAAGCATTTTTAGCTATGGTTGAAAATCTTTCTTCACAAAAGCTTTTGACTCTACACACGGATCATGGTGATGAATACATCTCATATGAGTTTAATGCTTTTCTTTGTGAAAGAGGAATTTCACACCAATGTACAGTGCCATATACACCTCAGCAAAATGGTGTTTTTGAGCATAAAAATAGAACTCTACTTGAAATGGCACGATGTATGGTTAAAGGAAAGCATCTTCCTCATAAGTTCTAGATGGAAGCGGTCATGTGTGCAAACTATGTGTTGAATCGTTGCCCTACAAAAGCATTGAGAGTCATCACTCCTTATGAGGCTTGGAATGGTCATAAGCTTATGGTTAGTCATATGCATGTGTTTGGTTGTTTGGCATATGCTCTTGTGCCATCACAACAACGTCACAAACTTGATGACAAGGCAAAGAAATGTATATTTGTTTGTTATAGTGTTGAAAGTAAGGGTATCGTTTGTACCATCCATTGACGAACACAATTATTGTGAGTCGAGATGTGGTATTTGCTGAAAATTCAGTTTTCCCTCTACTTGAGTGCAAAAAACAGCCAACAGTTAGCTCACAAGATGTGTTCGATACACTCATGCCTTTGTTCCAAAATGGTGCACTTGACTATGGCCATGTAGACCAGCCAACTGAGGTTCAAAGGGCTGAAAAATTCCAGCCAAATAGGGCTGAAAATGTAGAGAATTTCCAGCCAAACATGGCTGAAAAATTTCAGCAAAAATTTTTCAAAACTGCTAGAAATTTCCAGCCACATATGGCTAAACATTTGCATCAAAACATGGCTGAAAATGAGCATGAAATTCATCCCACGCATGATGTACATATTGAAGATGTATTACATAATGAATGCATGTCGATCAAGCTCTCACCATACATAAAGTAATTTTGTGGATTATTCTCTTATTGCTACAGCATGTAATGAAGAGCCACTTTCTTTTGAAGATGCATGTGACGATCCACACAGAAATGGATTCCATACATAGGAATGGTACTTGGGAGTTGTGTGAATTTCCAAAAGGAAAGAATGCCATTGGTACAAAGTGGGTTTACAAGATTAAGAGAAAGTTTGATGGTAGTATTGATTGCTACAAAGCTAGATTGGTTGCCAAAGGATATGCGTAACAATACACGCATGACTACCATTCATACCGTGGTTGCATTGGCTACCCATCAAGGTTGGAAAGAAGCGGTTTATGTGAAGCAACCTCCTGGATTTTCAATGAAAGAGCAAGAGCATATGGTTTGTCACCTGCATAAAGCTTTGTATGGTCTCAAGCAAGTTCCACGTGCATGGTATGACAAAATACATAAGCATTTGGTTGCTCTTGGCTTCAAATGTAGTTCAATTGAAAGCACACTCTATGTACGCAAAGATGGGGCTGATCTTACAGTGCTTGTTCTTTATGTTGATGACATACTCTTGAGTGGGTCATGTGATGCAAGACTTGATATTCTTATGGCTGATTTGCAGCATACTTTTGATGTCACTTATCTTGGTCTTTTGAGCTACTATCTTTGCATCCAATTTGTATCTGTTGAGGGGGGGGGATTGTTATGCATCAAGCAAAGTATGTTGAAAAACTACTTCAGAATTTTGACTTTGAGGCTTGCAAACCAGTTTCCACAATAGTTGAGACAGGATTCAGGTTCTCAGTTAAGGATTCCAGTGATGCACTAGACACTTCTTTATCAGCAAGCTATGGGATGTCTTATATATGCATGCGACACTATTGGAGATAGATGTCTCCGGAAGCACACGAACAACACAAGGAAGGAGAAGAAGCTTGGAGCACAACACACAATACTGAATGTATTACTAGAGAATGTACAAAGATAAGTAGCCCATTAGGGCAATAGGCATATATACAAGGTGGCGGAAAAAAACCTCCTAAAGAGGGAAAAAGTGTCTCGGTGGTCCTAGTGTGTTCACACACATCACTACCTAAATATATCAACGAATCCCCCCTGGGAGTGATGCGGAGAACAAGGAGCTGGCACTCATGTATAAGGAAGTTCCAAGCTATGTGGAAATCACTCCACAAAAGGAAGTAAGCCCAAAGCTTTGCGGAAAGCTTCAAACTTCTCCCTAAGTAGAGCCTTCGTGAAAAGGTGGGCAATGTTCTCCTGCGTGGGCACATATGCCAAGCTGATCTCCCCAGCAAAGAACCTCTCCCTGGCATAGTGATCCATCTCAATGTGCTTAGTGTGAGCATGGAATACAGGGTTCCTCGCAACTGCCAATGCGCTCTGACTATCAGTGAAGATGGTGGTGGCAAAAGATTGACCAACACCCAAATCAGCCATAAGGCATCTGAGCCACACACACTCAACAGTCATTGTGAAAGCTGCCCTATACTCAGCCTCACAACTGGAAGGGTCCATAATAGACTACTTCTTGCTCAACCAAGATATACATGAGCTACCAAGCATGAAGCAAAAGCCACTAGTGGACACACGAGTGTCATAGCAACCAACCCAATTAGAGTCAAAAAAAGCATGCAAATCTAGCAGTAGTGATCCCCCCTTGGGATAAAACAACCCAAGTAGCTGACTCCCACTCAAGTAGCGAAAGATGCGCTTAATAGCCTACCAATGCTTGACTCTTGGGCAATGCATAAACCTATTCATCTCTGAGACAACAAACTGATCATCTGGTTGAGTAACACATAAGTAAATCAAGCATCCAATAGCCTGCTGATAGAGAACAGGATCAAATGCATCTCCAACATCATGAAGACTCAATCGTAAACCTGTCTCCATAGAAGTGGCAATAGGCTTACAGTCTTTAAGGCCAAAATGCTGCAATAATATGTCAATATATTTCGTTTGACACAAAGCCATTCCACCATATCTTGCATAAACTGAATGCCCAAATAGTGATGCAAATGCCCCAAATCAAACATCTTAAATGAGGCATGCAAATCAGCCTTAAAAATAAGCAATATGCTTCTCAATAGGTCCAGTGAGAAACATGTCATCAACATAGACAACAATGATCAGAAGCACATCATAAGCATGCTCAACATATAAGGTGCTTTCAGTTGGACTGTTCTCAAAACCATGTGCAATCAGATAGGCATGTATCTTTTCATACCAAGCACGTGGTGCTTGCTTTAAACTATATAATGCCTTCTTTAACCTGCACACCTGGTTTTCATGCCGTTTTTGCACAAAGCCATGGGGCTGAAACAAATACACTTCTTCATGCAAGCCACCATTCCGAAATGTTGTTTTAATGTCCAACTGACATACATGTCAACCATGATGAGCTCCAAGTGCACATATGCTACGAACTGTACTCATTCCGCAAGTAGGTGCAAAGGTCTCATCAAAATCAATGCCTCTTTCCTGCACACAACCCTAAAGATAGTTGTCATCTTTGCCACAAGACTATAGGTCTCATCATAATTTATTTCATATGTTTGAGCAAACCCTTTCACAACAATTCTAGCTTTATACCTAGACACACTTCCATTTGCATACCTATTTGTCTTGTAGACCCATTTGCATCCAATGATCTTCTGACTATTTGGTTTAGGAACCAAATCCCATGTCTCATTCTCCTTCAATGCATCATACTCTTCTTGCATAGCTTTCTCCCAATTTTTCTTACCTTTTGCCTCTTCATATGTAGAAGGTTCTTCATTTGCTTTTACCATATAAGCATAATCTTTAGTAGCCAAAAAAGAAGTGTCATAGCTATACCTTGTAGCTTGCCATTTGTGTCTTGATGACCTTCTGAGTTCTCCACTTCTTGAGGTTTCTGGTTCATAACATTCTGGATCAAACCTTGGCACTTCTTCAACTTCAACATGTACTTCATTGTTCTCTTCTTCATAAAATATTTGAACCTTTGATTTACCTTACTTCTGATTCATAATTTCTTCATCACCTGCATGACTAATGATTATACATGTATACCAAGTACATTGCTCGTCAAATGTAATATCCTTTGATACAAGGAATTGTTTCATGGATGGACTCCACACCCTATATCCCATCTACATATCATCATATCCAATAAACACATACTTTTCAGCTTAGGTTCCAATTTAAGCCTCAACTGAGATGGCACATATGCATAGGCTAAACATCCAAACACTTTGCAATGATCTAAGGTAGCTCTCTTACCCCACCATGCCTCATATGGTGTCATACCCTGCAAAGCTTTACATGGTAACCTATTGACCAAATATGTAGCTGTATTTACGACCTCAGCCCACAAATAATTTGGACAATTTTTCTCTTTCATCATGGATCTTGAAAACTCAACAAGGGTTCTATTTCTCCTTTCTGCTACACCATTTTGTTGAGGAGAGTACTTGCAAGTAACTCTCTTTTTATACCTGTATTCCATAAGTAATCACTGAACTCATTAGAGAAATACTCTCCCCCTCCATCTGACCTTAGTCTCTTCAACTTTTGACCTGTGATTCTTCTGCATACACATGATAATGTTTAAATGTATTAAATACCTCTTATTTATCTTTGATCACATAGATAGTGATCCATCTGGTAGCATCATCAACATACATCACATAATATCTTGAACCATTTATACTGAAATCCTTTTAAGGTCCCCAAACATCTGTATGTACCAATTCAAGCTTCTCTGAATACATGAAACTATGCTTGGAATAAGATTGCTTATGAGCCTTACCTAGTTGACATGCCTCACATCTATATGTCATATGTTGACCTACAACATTAGGCAATCCAAGCACTAAACCATTGTTAACCATATCTTTAATACCTCTTTCATTGCAATGTCCAAGCCTTTTGTGCCAAAGATCTACCTTCTTTCTTCCCTGAAACAATTTGTTTATACCCATTGCTAGGGTCCTCCACAAAAACTCCATCATTAGTGAACCTTACTTCATATCATTTTTCAACAATTTTCCCTACACTTATCAGATTCTTTGGAATTGTAGGAACATACAAGACCTTACTCAGAAGAGTACTTCCATCCTTGGCCTTCACTGATCCAATTGACTTCACATTGTGCTTTGTATTGTCATGTGTTTGAACTACATGATTAGTTACCTTATTCTCCAAATCAATCATCCAGGCTATGTTACCACTTAGGTGATTGCTACACCTTGAGTCAATGTAGAAGACTCTTTGGTCTTAACTCTGCCTTTCACAAGTTGCATCCATAATCAAGGTTGAATCCTCCTTTTGATATGAAGCCTAATTGTAGTAGGTATTGTTGTAAGATTGGCTTTGGAATCCTCTACTTGCATTTCTTCCAAAGTAACCTCTACTACCTCTACCTCTGAAATTACCTCTTTGATTTCTACCACCTCTTCCTTTTGAATCAAAGTTCTGATTATATCCACCATTATTCTGATTATATCCACCATTATTCTGATTATTATGCCACCTCCTCTTTCTCCTAGGAAGTTAACTTGGCTAGTTGTACCTTCATCTTCACTTGCTTGTTGCTTGCCTTTGCTATTCTTCTTCTTATCTTTTGAATACATTGCTTGACCTGCACTTTTATCACCATCACCTTTGACATCCTGCTCAAAAGTTAGCATATGTCCT
The DNA here is from genome assembly GCA_020310875.1 of Ceratopteris richardii. NCBI lineage: Eukaryota > Viridiplantae > Streptophyta > Polypodiopsida > Polypodiales > Pteridaceae > Ceratopteris > Ceratopteris richardii. The sequence continues at coordinate 47,970,026 of CM035422.1, forward strand.
AGCAACGGATTTCAATAACGAGTGAAATGATCTAGTGATAATTCAGTAGACAAAATGAATGGCTTCCATTTCTCATCTCCTCTCAAACCTGTGAAGATCTGCCTTACCAATTTATCCTCCTCAATATCTTCATCAACTACTCCTAATGCATCTGCAATGTCCTTCATCCTTGTTACATAATCTGAAATAGATTGAGAGGCTTTCTTCTTGAATGTGGTAAACTCTGCCCACAAAGATGCCTTCCTTGACTTTGTAGTATTTTGGAAATGCTCCTCCAAAGCATTCCATATATCACTAGCACTTTCAAGACCTCTAATATGAGGTAGCAAGTAGTCATTGACTCCCATGTAGATAATGCTCCTTGCTTGAGCATCTCTCTTCATCCAAGTCTTCAAATCTGATAGTTCATCCCTAGTTGGAACACTAGGATCTCTGAATTGTGTTTTTTCTTCTTCACCTATAATGTAACCTATCAAGTCTTTGCTCATGAGATGAGCTTCCATCCTCATTGACCATGCTGGATAGTTTTCTCTATCCAATTTCTCTATCTCAAGAGAATCTCCCATCCTTTCTTCACTTGTGTATTAAATTCTTCAACCTTTATGACAAATAAGTGTACCTTTATTTTGAATGAAGTTCTTTTTTATCTTCTTGATTGCTCTAGGACTCCTTCTCAGGCTTTCACTTCAAACTTTCACCTTCTGTACCTTCAAGTGTTGATTTTTGTATAACTGCACCAGTCGAGGTCCTCCTTTCTTCAATTTTGATGATTCCTACTCTAATACCACTGATGGAGAGTGTTAATCTCCAAAAGAACAAGTTATTCTTGATGTTAGAGCACCTCTATATCAAGAGCAACTCAAAACCTTTAGCAATTTGGAGGATCAATACTCAATTATTAAAATCTTGAACAAACTGTGAAGTAAGTTGATACTCAGAAAGTCTGTTGCACATAATTCATTCATTGATTGTTCAAATGTGTAATGTTTTTTATAAAACTTTGCACAAGGTATCGCCTATTTGCGCACCTTCTCCAAGTTAAATAATCTCAAACGACTTAGTAGATATTGAGAAATGATCTAAACAATTCACCTATGTCTAAAACTGTACTTCTTTACAATCAAGTTTGAAACCTATAACTTTTAACACATATTTCTCCCAAAGTACAAACCATTTATTCAAATGCTTTTAGCCATAGATAGCTTACCTTCCAACTTAAAGAATGAGTGCTTTCTTGCTCAAAACTTTACACTGTGGAAGGAGAACTGACCAAAATGTTAGCATCAAATTTTGCACCTGTTGAAACTTCACTTATTCACATTTACACATCTAAATGTTCCTACTCTCAATTCTCTCAGCACCATCACAATTAGGATCTAAAAAATTGTACAGAGGTCAATCAACTATAGACTTAGACTTGTACAAAAGCATTTCACAAAAGATTCAACACAGAAGGAGTACTAAGCAAAAGAGTGTCTAATGACTCTTACAACTTCTATTTCTTCCCTTCACATGCTCTCTCATATTTTCCCCAACTTTTTACTTGTATATATAGGCATATATGTACAAGCTCATGACCATACAAAAGGTATATGTGAGCTAACTACAAAGTAATGTACATATGTATACAAGTCTTCATCTTTTGAACATGTACTATCTTCAATCTTCATAAACCAATCTTTTCTTCATTCTTTGACTTCAAGTCTTTATCCAAAACATCAATTGGTGGTTGACTTGCACCAACACATAGGTGTACAGCTCTTGATCTATCAAATGACGATGTGATTATTGCTTATGGCATTTTATGTCGTGGGCTGTATAAGCTCATAGACTATGAAAGATCTCTAAATGATTCGGCATGTGCAATACATGATTCTCAGGGTATGTCAGATGCAAAGCTTTGGCATGCACGCTTTGGTCATCTGAATTCTGCTAGTTTGCTACACCTGCAGAAATATGAAATGGTGTCCTCTTTGCCCAAACCTGAGGCACCTAGAAAACATGTTTGTGAAGGTTGTATTTTGAGCAAAATGCAACGTTCCTCATTTCCAAAAGATGGTTCAGTTCATGCTACTTAGAAATTGCAGCTTGTACATAGTGATGTATGTGCTCCTATGTAGACACCTTCTTTTGGAAATTATCTTTACTTTGTGACTTTCATTGATTATTTTTCCAGGCATGCATGGGTATATACATTGAAGGCAAAGTTTGAAGTGTTCATGTGCTTCAAATAGTTTTTGGTTTTGGCTGAAAATCTGTTAGCATGTAAAATGGGCACCCTCCATTCAGATTGATGGGGGGAATATATGTCTTCTGATTTTAATGCATTTTTGGCTGAACGTGGGATAAAACACCAATGTACAGTGTTGTATACACCTCAATAGAATGGAGTTGCTGAACGAAAGAACAGGTCACTCATGGAGATGGTGAGGTGTATGGTCAAGAGTCAGGCTTTACCACATAGTTTTTGGCTTGAGGCTGTCATGTGTGCAACATATGTACTTAACAGGTGTCCCACTAAAGCACTACAGTCTATCACTCCATATGAGGCTTCACATGATTGCAAGCCATCTGTTGCTCATCTGCATGTTTTTGGTTGTTTGGCATATGCATTACTGCTTGAACAAAATCGAAGAAAATTGGATGATAAAGCAATAAAATGTGTTTTTGTTGGGTAGAGTTCTGAAAGTAAAGGCTATCATCTCTATCATCCATAGATTAAATGCATTTTGGTTATCCATGATGTTTATTTTGTGGAAGATGCTATCTAGCCATTGCACATCATGCGTGGGCTGAATTTCATGCTTATTTTCAGCCATACTTTGATGCAAATGTTCAGCCATATGTGGCTGGAAATTTTCAGCAGTTTTGACAATTTTTGGCTGAAATTTTTCAGCCATGTTTGGCTGGAAATTCTCTACATTTTTAGCCCTATTTGGCTGGAATTTTTCAGCCCTTTGAACCTCAGTTGGCTGGTCTACATGGCCATAGTCAAGAGCACCATTTTGGAACAAAGGCATGAGTGTATCGAACACATCTTGTGAGCTAACTGTTGGTTGTTTTTTGCATTCAAGTAGAGGGAAAACTGGATTTTCAGCAAATACCACCTCTCGACTCACAATAATTGTGTTCGTCAATGGATGGTACAAACGATATCCCTTACTTTCAGCACTATAACCAACAAATATACATTTCTTTGCCTTGTCATCAAGTTTGTGATGTTGTTGTGATGGCACAAGAGCATATGCCAAAAAACCAAACACACGCATATGACTAACCATAGGCTTATGACCATTCCAACCCTCATAAGGAGTGATGACTCTCAATGCTTTTGTAGGGCAGCGATTCAGCACATAGTTTGCACACATGATCGCTTCCATCCAAAACTTATGAGGAAGATGCTTTCCTTTAACCATACATCGTGCCATTTCAAGAAGTGTTCTATTTTCACACTCGGCGACACCATTTTGTTGAGGTGTATATGGCACTGTACATTGGTGTGAAATACCTCTTTCACAAAGAAAAGCATTAAACTCATGTGACATGTATTCACCACCATGATCCGTGCATAGAGTCAAAAGCTTTTGTGAAGAAAAATTTTCAGCCATAGCTAAAAATGCTTTAAAGCAAGAAAATACCTCATTCTTTGCTTTCCTAGGATATACCCATGTATGGCGAGTAGCATCATCAATGAAGGTAACAAAATATACATGCTTCCCAAAAGATGGAGTCTTGACAGGACCACATACATCACTATGAACAAGCTGCAATTTTCTTGTAGTGTGTGTATGACTATCTTTTGGAAAAGAAGCATGATGCATTTTTCCAAGAATGCAACCTTCACATGCATGCTTTTCAATGGACTCAAGTGTAGGCAACCCAATAACCATGTCCTTATTTTGCAAGTAAAGCAAACTATTCAAGTTCAAGTGACCAAAACGAGCATGCCAAAACTCCATTTCAGGCATGGAAGAAGTATCAATAACCAAGGCATTCGAGGCAGCCCTCTTGTATGTATCCATGCGATACAAACCATTACATAATGTACCGGACATCACGATAACATCCCCATTGCTGAAATCATGAACCATACACTTATCATCAACAAAGTGTACATGAAGTCCAACTTTGGCAATCAACGGAACTGAAATTAAGTTCTTCTTGATATCGGGCACATACAATGCATTTTTCAAGAGAATCACACCTCCATTTGCAGTTCTAAGCTCAATTTCTCCTACTCCAATGATAGGATAAGAGGCATTGTTTGCACAAACCACATGTCCTCCTTTGGGTGCATCTTTCAAAAAGGCGAAAAATCTTTTGCATGATGTTATGTGCTTTGAAGCACCACTATCAAAGAACCAATCCGAATCAGCCTCACTCACAACCATACATTTAGAATGCAAAGAAGCATCATAATGACATGTAACAACACATGCCCAAAAATATTGATCCATGTTAGCTTCATCATTCTTTACATTTGCTGAATTTTCAGCAATAGACATGTCGGATTCCTTCTTCTTTACATTGTGTTTAGCAAGCTTTCTACACTCATCAATAGTATGACCAGCCTTTCCGCAATATTTGCATCTCTTCTTCTTTTGCAAATTGCTATCATTAGAGGAATGAGTGGAAGAGGAAGCTTGAGGCTTTGGTTTTGATGAACCCAAAGCTGAACCATACTTGCTTTTCCCCTTTTGCGAGATAGCAAGTGCTTGCGTTCCCTCAATCAAACCACTCCTATTCACTCTAGATTGCTCTTCTTGCAAAAGAAGAGACACAACCTCATCAAATGCATACATATTAGGAGTTCCTTTTGCAACCAAACGGAGTGTAGTAGCAAAGCTTTGAAAAGATTCTGGTAATCCTTTCAACAATGTAGAAATGAGTGATGCATTCGAAATGATCTCATCTATGTTTGCCAATTGCTCTTTCAAGTCCTTGATGTGTGTCACATACACATCCATCGACTCATTTTCAGCCATACATACATCCTCAAGTTGCTTCCTCAAGTATGCAACACGTGCTTCGTTACGCACGGCATACAAAGAAGCAAGCGTGTCCCATGCCTGTCTCGATGTAGAACATGATCGAATGTGTGGAACTATATGACGCTTCACTGAAAGTGCAATCAAAGCATGAGCTTGAGCATCTTTTCCATCCCATCTAAGCTGCTCCTGTGTAGATGGAGAAGGAGAAACCATTGTACTCGAAGAAGAAGCTCCATCTGTGACAGTAGACTATGAAGTAGAAGCACCTACCGGTCTTCGATCTACATCAGCCACTATGTTCCAAAGTTGTTTAGCAACAAGAGCATGCTTCATCATGTAACACCACATCAGATAGTTGGTCCCATCAAGCGTATCTTGAGCTCGAAGCATGCCAAACAAGTCATTGTTGCCCGCCATTTCACTTAGGAACAAGAAAGTGACAAAAACTTTACTTTGACGAAAGCTGAAATGAGTGCTGAAATTTCAGCTCATAAACCGTCACTTTGATGGTGATTCTGACTACACGAATGGCTTCAAAATGGGGTTAAAACCTCAACGCACCTGGTGGAAATGTTTCTTGTCATAGTTCTATGCTCCAAAGTCGATTTGCACTGTTAAAAGTGTGCAAGCACCACAACGCAAAAAACCGAAACTTGAGGAGCTAAACCTGCTCTGATACCACTGTTGGGTGTGTGTAGAAGTGCGAGAGACACACCAGAAGCTCAATTGCAGCAAGACACACGAAGAAGACGATGGCTGGAATAGCTCTCTCTATTGACAATGAACTAAACCGAAGTAAGAGCTGAATAATATCCCTAAGTACAAAGTACCACCACATATGAGTGAATCATGTATGTGGTAACATGGGGAAAAAACATCTAGCCAGCACTAGTGTAAAAAGTGCCCATGTATAGGGAAAACGTTCACATCAAAGCTACTCGAGGAACACATAAGTGTAACATAGTTCTACCTCGTAATTATCAATCTAGAGAGAGGGTAGACCGATATGAAGATCGAGAGCGAGAGAAGCATGCAAAGGTGATGGTGAGAAACACAAATGCATACACACACATGAGGAAAGTGGCAATGGAGATCAATGGAAGGCAAGAAAATAACTCAAATTCATCACAAACTAGTTACAATAGCTCTACTAGCCCAAAAGCTACTAGTTTCAAAGGTTACTATTTCAAAAAGTTATCAAAATGAGCTCTCTAGCTCTATTTATAGTTTTTGCCTAGTTTTGACTGGTTTCACATCTAGGGACTGGCATAGTTAAAAAATAGGTTTTACATCTAATTTGAGGTACCTAATGGCTCCCAAAAATTATGAAAATTGGTTTGAGCTACCTACTTAGACTCTTCAAGCTGAAGGATTCCTCAGCTTGCACAAAATGGAGTCGTACATGCGGTCATCGGATGTATGTACATATATTACATTGTTTTAGTGATAAAAATCACTTTTTGGGTTTATGAAATGATTGTTTTTAATACGAAGGTAAGCATCGATGCTTGTTTTTAACACGAAGGTAAGTGATTTATGAAATGATTGTTTTTAATGCGAAGGTAACCACTTATTAGCTCCTCTTTGGCCCTAGCCAACTATTAAACGTACCATAATGAAATTGCAAATGGAAACAAACATATCAAGAAACCTTTAGGATTACTAGAAGGGATAACTCTCACTAGTTTTGGTGTAGAGTTTGAGCATACATTCACCATATGTGATTTTGGCAAGAATCACTTTTATGAGATGATTTTAAGAAGACCATATATGAGGCAATCGTAGATAATGCACGATTGGAGAACCAACTCCTTATACTTACAACACCTAGGTGTGACCACTAAAGTGAATCTCAAAGACTACTCTCACAAAGATGTACCACCCTTACAATGGAACCTTGTCCATAGAACATTGGATGAAACAGAGCTAGCGCATTTTCAAAGATCAAAATCTTCATGGATGCATAAAGACAAACACTTATGGATGTGTAAAGTTGCACTGAAGGAAGAAAAGAGACCAGTGCAAGAAACATAGGTGCTAATGAAAATCCATGATCTATTCAAGACCCAACCTATGCACCTATGGTATTCTTGAATGAGCAACTTGAACCCCATGGTTGGGTAGAAATCCTAAATATGATGGAGATAGCTATCAATGAGGAGTAGTGGAAACCCCATTGTGACAAAGATGGCTATGACATCTCGGTTTTAACAATATAAATACTTATGTTTGACCTGGTTATAAAAGAGTGTGGCCATTTTGTGACTCGAAAGAAGAATACCTTTATTTGATAGAGGCTAGGACTCAAGACCTTGAAAAATGTAAACCTAACGTAGAATTAACTCAGTCAAAAGATGATAAGTGTGAAAAGAAAGAGAAAAAGAAAAAGTTTCCCACACAAGGAGAAGAAGAATCTTTGTTTGAAGTACTAGAGAACTTCAATATATATGAGATTGAGGATAGGAAAATAATAATAAGAATGCCTAAAAGAGAAGTGCTCATAGGAGAGGCCTATGACAACAAAAAAAAAGACAAAAACATTGTAGTGACTATAGAAGATGATGAAGAGAGATGCACATACATAGGACATGACCTAAGTGAAGAAGAGGAATGCAAGTTGATAGATTTGTTGAGAGAATATAGGGATGTATTTTCTTGAAATCAAAAGGACCTGAAAGGAGTAGATCTAGCTATCTGTTCTCATAGGATCCCAATGATGTCAAAAGCCAAGCCGATCATGTAGAAGTTGTACACATGCAATGACAATTATGCAACAAAAAGGAAATCGATCGTTTGATAGAATCCGGATTTATCTATGAGATTGAGCATACCGAATGGGCATCCCCCATTGTAGTAGTGCCCAAGAAGAATGGCAAGCTATGAGTGTGCATTAACTTGAAGAAAGTATAACATAGACACCATAAGAGATATCTATGTACTTCCTATCATGGAACACTTATTAGAGCATGTAGCAAGCAAGGAAGTGTACAACTTTCTTGACGGATTCTTGAGTTACAACCAAGTATCCATTGCCCTTGAAGATCAACATAAGATGTTGTTTGCCACAAAATGGGGTATCTTTGCATTTTGGGTGATGCCATTTGGGCTCACCAATGTAGTTGCCACATTTCAAAGGCCAATATGTCATGTGTTCAAGGAATTCTTAAGGAAGAACTTAGGGTCTATATGGATGACCTATGTGCTTGCTCCAACATTAGGAAAACTCACATCCAAGAGCTTAGATAGAGCTTTGACAAATGTTGAGAGTATCAAGTCTGCTTGAACCTAAAAAAATGTGTTTTCATATTTAGGCAAGGCAAGATTATAGGATAGATAGTGTCAAAGAATGGGATCTTTGTTGACATATCAAGCTCAACATGTGATGATCCACGATGACACGTATCATTTTTTTCATTTCTTTGACATATATAGTGGTCATGCCGATATATGCATGGAATACTTCATTGAGCTTTACTAGATTTATCTACCAAGAGTGATGGCACATTTTTTTCTTACCAATTCACTCATTCACAGACATTAGGATTTTCCTTATGTATTTTTCTTTATATATTGAACTAGTTGTATTGTTGTTTTAGGTCATTCTTTTATATTCCGTTTATGTAATAGAAGAAGAAGAAGAAGAAGATCGTTCTTCCTTGCCTCAATCTATGTGTGCGCTCCTCTTTGAGTATGAGAGTGTGTGAGTGAGCTCCTTTCCTTGTCGCCTTCCTCATGACATGGTATCAGAGCCATTGTGGCTATAGAGAGCTTGTGGAGAACACCAACAGTGAAGAGTACATGAGAAGGCATGGAGAAATCGTGATTCACAAATGACCTCAAATTGCTAATAAAATTGGTGTGAAGGTAGAAGGCATCAAAATATTTTTGAAATTTATCCCTTTAGGGTCACTCATTTCGCTTGGATTTCTATTTTTGACCCATCTTCACCTTCATTTCAAGCTCATAAGCTCGGACCATAGAAAAATCAGGTCAATTTCCAAAATTGTAGCATGCATTTTCTTCAAAAACATTCAAATATTTGAGTTCCAAAATTTCAAGCGATTTTGTGTATTGTTGATACACGAAAATTGTGTTTTTTTAGATCAACTATCACATCATAGTGTGACAGTATTTAAGTAGATTTACTACCTCCAGTGTTTTTCTAGTGTTGCAAACTACTAAAGAAATGGCAAGTGTAGATGGAATGAGTTAGCTTATGAGTGATAAGCAAGACAAGAACAAATTCCATGCTTGGATATTCAAAAAGAAGAATTTCTTAATGGGGAAAGGCTACTGAAGTACATCGAAGGAGAGAATGAAAATGATCCACAATTACTAGAGAGGAATTGGACCGCAAACATGTTAAGAGCATATAAAGAATGAAATCAAGGAGCACAATAGGTAATGTACTGGCCATCTGTTAGCATATAGGATAGCATGATTGGGCACATACATGATGCCGAGAATTTGAAAGAGGCTTGGAATATTGTGGTCACATTCTATGAGACTAATACAAAGGCATGGAAATTGCAACTCAAGAATGAGCTGCATACATTGGAGAAAAAGGGCATATCAATAAGTGACTACACCCAGAAAAGCAAAAGCATATGTGAGTCACTTGCATCTATTGGCATGAATGTAGATGATGATGATAAGGTGGAAGCGTGTCTTCATGGTTAAGGAGCTGCATATAAGAAAATCAGAATTTCTTTTCAGATTAGGGAAAATATTCCAATTTTTATTCAATGTCTAGTGTGCATGCTGATAATCAAAGAAATGATTCTTGGTGAGGACTCAAAATCCCAAGGAAAACCTAGTTCTTAGTAGGCATTCTACTCTAGCAGAGGTACAGGTTTGGAAACTAGAAGAGAAAACAGTAACCAAGACCAAGGTCAACATCAGAATCATGCAGGAGATAGAGGACAATTTCCAGATAGGGGGAGCCAAAGAGGCTGCATAAATTTACAAAGAAATAATTCAAGTAATGACAATAAAGGATGCTAGAATTGCAGTAAGCCTGGTCAATTTGAACATGATTGCAGGTTAAAGAATCAAAGTAACAAAAAGTAGCAAAACAACTATGCATCTAGAAGTGTAGATGATTTTGAGAAGCTATTCATGGTCCAACATCATATGATGAATACTATTTATGTTGATGTTTCAAAATTGAATGGTAATGTCGGATATGTTGATTTAGGTGCTTCAAATCACATGACCAGTCATGCAAAATGGTTTCATAGTTTACAAAAATCGCTAGTTTCTAGATATGTAAGAATGGGTGATGACACATCACATCCTATCAAGCATATAGGAAACACAACAATATCTATGGAGGGTGGGAAGGTAAAAAATCCCGTTCATTTTTTGCATGGTCCAAATATAACCAAGAGTGTGGTTTCTATTGGACAAATGGTTGACTAGGGGGTTACAAGTCAGGTTCAATGATGATGGGTTATATGTAGAAGTGTACAAACAAGATGGAAGATTGATTGCCAAAGGAGACAAAGTGGGTAGGATGTTTACCTTAAATGTAAAAATTCTTAAAATGAATGTATCCATATTTGCAAAAGGTGCAAGACTTATCACTGATATAGAGATCTTTCATAAATGAATTGGAAATGCAAATTTATAGAGGCTGAAATTGATGAAGTTAGAGGAGATTGTCAATGGACTACCAAATTTCAAGGTTGCAAAGATGCAAACGTATGTGCACCATGTCAATTTGGTAAACAGTCAAGAACATCATTTTTGCATGACAGGCATGCTAATGAGAATGTGCTAGAATTAGTACATATAGATGTTTGGGGTCTCCAAAGACCACATCTATGGGTAGTTGCAAGTTTTATGTTACTTTCATTGATGACCATACACAAAAAGTATGGGTATACTTCATGAAAAAGAAAAGTGAGGTGTTCACTCACTTCTAGACTTTTAAGGCTATGGTGGAAAAGTAGACAAGGAAGTATATTCAAACATTAAGATCTAATGGGGGAGGTGAATACATGTCAAATGAGTTCAATATCTTTCTAAAAAGTCATGGAATTTGATGACAATTTTCATGTAGGTACATAAAAGAACATAATGGCATTACTAAACACAAAAATAGACATATTGTAGAAATAGTAAGAGCCTTGATTGTTGAGACGAATATGTGTCATTGCTATTGGGCAGAAGTTGTGCACACTGATGTATACATCATGAACATTACTCCGACCATTGTTGTACATCAAGTAACACCTAAAGAGAAGTTTATATGTAAAAAGCCAAACTTACCACATATGAGAGTATTTGGCTGTTTTGCATATGTACATGTTCCATCTCGATGACAATTAAAGCACTAGTATGCCATGATGAAGGTCTTATTGAGTGTTTCATCAGGCACTGGCATTCAAGCGGGCACAAGCTCCCAATCCATAGATATTAGCACCTTGCCTATTTTTGAACGTCGAAGGGAGAGACCGGAGGCACTCTTGCATTTGCAAACCATTTCCATCTAGGACCCCCCCTACAAGATAAATGACCAAGGTCAGCTCCCACTCCCACTCGTTTAGAGAAATGGCAGTATGCCTAGGTGATGCAACCTACATTTGGGAAGCACAATGTGAGTACAATAATGTATGGGGCGCATACCAATTTTCACTCGAGAATTCAAGAAGTTGCAAAATACCGTAGAGCTTCAACCTATCTGGCAGAAGGTAGGATTAGCAGATTGCACAACTACCCAAACTTGATTTTCATGTGATGTGGTACCGGTGCACTGTCATCCGCATCATTTATAGATGTTTAGCATATGATATACCAATTAAGTGTGCATTTTCTTGGAATAGGGTCCAAAACTTTAAAAGCGGTAAGGCCTTTGCACCCCCTTCTAAGAGGATGCGAGGGTCCATCCTATGTGCCCAGCCTAGAGGAGCCATCTTGACTCCAGACATCTCACCAACAGGGGAACTTCTTCTATGAACATTTACAGTTAGACTTCCAAGGAGAAGCATATATGGAGCATCCATGGATCAACATATGGTTCCACCTATACCAATTGACCTTCAGTTTCTAGGGCCTATTAGCCTTGATGAATTCGGTAATGTGGATTTCAAACAACTTCTTCGAGAAGTGGGCTTCAAGCCAAAAGAAGAAGAGGAAGGTAGATATCAATAACATCAACAAGAAGAAAAACAACAACAAACATGATAGGAAGAAGAAGAAGAGGAAGATGAAGGAGAAAAAGGTTCACCCTTATACACTGTGAAACTCTGATGAATAAGAGAGACCATGGAGAGTGCTTAGTCTAGAGGGCAACTCTTTATGCAAAGTAGTCGTGTGTTAATAAACCAAATACTTGGAGAAGAGGGCATGGATTCCCTATGACTATTAATAGAAACTTGTGGAGCTATGGAAGGCATTGATTACATGTTGTAGATACCCCACCTAGAATATGGCAAAACACGCATCAACCCCCAACAAAGATAAGGTAAAAATATACAAATACCAATCACACTAGATGAAGCAACCACAACCACTTGTAGAGACCAAAATGATTCATGAGACAATGATGATGGCCACAACCTCTCATTCGATAGCCACCATGGACCACACAACCAAGACCTTTGTACAAATCTCACCACCTCATCCTTTGTTCACGACACAAGACCAAGTACATGATCCTATCACAGATGTAGAGTGGAAGTGGTGGCAATGGTGACTCATGCTCTTGAATCTAGAATAGCCTTTGTTGCATAACCCTAGTAAGTGATAGGAAGATAGGCATTTCCTTCTTCTTCTTCACTCATGCCTCCTATCTTATCCAAGGTTATCTTTGGCACTTCCTTATGTGATCCAACCTGAGATTATGACTTAACTACTTCTCACACTTGATCAGCTACATGTTTCAACACATCAGGTTTTATCTTAAGTAGATCCACTAAAGTGAGATGGCACTACATTTTAGTATTCTTCACTACATCAATGTTTCTTGGTAGAGATGATTCATCATTCCTTACCATAGATGTGGGGGCTCTCATGTGAATAGACTTAGACTCTCAAGGTCCTATAAAGTGAGACAATACTTGCACATAATTACACTCAAAGTCTTTTCATTTAGTTGACTACACATCTTCTTGCTCCCCATATATGGAGGGAATGTCCTCAAGGAATTGATCATGAAGATCATCCACTACTTCAATAGGAAGAGGGTTATTGTTCTCCTTGGCCCACTTCTCCTCTTTTTTATTTCTGAACTTCTAGGATTACTGATTTAGAGAGGAAGATATTCTGCCATCTCTAGAATTAGGAACATAGGCTTCCTAGGGTGGTAACATCATCCTTTCTCTTCCACTATTTTGAGCCTTTGGAGAAGCTACAGTCTTATGTTAAACTACCAACTGTTCTATCCATTCCAGAAGTCCTTGAAAGTGTAGTTGTGGCTTCAATGACTTCGATGGATTGAAAAGAGGGCTTGCATCAAACATAGCCTAAGCTAGTTCTACCATTTTAGTACAAATCTTGGTCCTTTCAATCTCTAAATCCACTTAGGGATAACACTTATCTAACTCTACCACATTTGCCTTCTCCCAATTCTGTTTACCTTTAGCTTCTTCATATGTGATTGGATCCTCTTCTGTCTTCACAATATAAGCATAATCTTTTGTTGTTAAGAAAGATTTATCATAGCTATACCTGATAGGCTCTTTCCTTTCCCTTGAGGATCTTCTAATCTCTGCACTTCTTGAAGTCTCAGCCATATTTGATTCTGGATCAAATCTTGGCCCATCTTCAACATTATCCTGCAATTTACTTTTATAATCAACATCATCAATATCTTCTTCATACACACTTTTGCCTTCCCTTTTCTTTTTATTTCTTTGTCATCTGCATAATCATTTGTTGACCCTGTTCTCCACAATCTCCAACCCATTTGTCTATCATCATACCCAATAAACACATACTTCTCTGCTTTGGGTTCTAGCTTATGTCTCAATTGTGAGGGAACATAAGCATATGTTAAACATCCAAATACCTTACAATGATCAAGAGTAGGTTTCTTACCCCACCATGCTTCATAAGGAGTTCTTCCCTCCAATGCTTTACAAGGTAACCTATGTTGGAAGTGAGGTAGGCCCTTAGGCTCATGTCACAGGTCCATGGTTCCATAGTTCCAATCATGTACAACATTAATTCCAGCAATCTTCCATATTGACAAAACATGAACATAACACAACTTAATCATAAAAATGATGAGATAAAGATAGAGAAAGAATAGACAACATGTGTAAGGTGTTACGTAAGCCATCGCTTACTCATAGTATCATATATACCAATGTTCAATGTACAATGTGGGAGCAAAACTCTCAACCACTTTATGTGATGAGAAATAGATGAATGAGTGAATGTACAATGTAACAAACATATTCAGATGTATGGGCAGTAATCTGAATATACATGAGATGTGTGACCTTATAGGTTATAGAAGAGTGAATATGAGTGACTGAAAGAGGAAGGATTAGTGTGAAACTGATAGTCAACAAACCCTCATCTGAACTTAGGCTATGGAAGACCCTAAGTCAGATACGTGTGTGAAAAGATCACATACTTATAAAGTAGCATAGAATGCTAATAAGTTTGCTGCTAGAAATCCTCAAACTCATGTGAACACACCTTCTTAAACACCTCATCAAATATGCATAAAGCATATACGTACTGTTTCTCTTCTACCTATGCTGAATAGGACTCCTCCTGATATGAACGCCACAGCCTCCATAAAATTCAAGTGGTACCTGTGTGCATAAAGAGAATATGTACCTGAATACTTAACATAAGATGTAAATCTATTGGCCATTCCTGAATTCGAGCCTAATATGGCTTGAACATCATGTCCAAGTCTTTAGGGGTAGGATCATCTAATATTGATCCAACTCTGGGTGGTGGTGGAATGGATGGTTGCTATTATTTGAAGTCATCTTTTTTTTATCATCAATCCAAAATGAAGTTTTACGTAGCCCACAAACCAAACACATTGAGATCTATGGTTCTCATACCTCCCAACTACCGAGCTCCTCTTACCTTCTCCTCAATGAGTCTAACTCTCTAACTATATGGAAAGTGCATTAGTAAAGTTCCATGTGGAAATGCATCCAAAGACAAGTTCCTACCATGAATATAATGTGAAATTTCCCTTCCCTTTAAAACATTCTCATCCTTGAAAATGTAGGTGAAATGTACCTCCATAATGGTAGAAGAAATTGCTCGAAGTCCCCTAAACCCCATGTAATCTATGTACATGGTCATCTCTATGTGTTGTTTCCCCATATCCTTCCCCTTAAGAAGCCTCATATGAGATCATTGCAAAGTTTGGAAACCTTCTACGTAGTGCCTACTATCTCCTATGTACACCTTACTTCCAAACTATCCCTCCCATGACTCATAACATCATTAAAAATGAGATAAGTCCATATGATGTATCCTCCATGGAGAAATAATATGAAAGATAAGTGTAAAATGCCAAGCTGTAAAGGCTCAACCATACAATGGAGATAATAAACCATATAATCCTCTGAAATATATAACAAAGTCCCATAAAAAAGTGACTCCAAACCCATGTAGAACTAAATGATAGGTTTTCCCACATTGCACTCTAGGTCTTCCTAACGTTGAGTGTACTCACAAGTAATATTTTAATTTAATCTACATTGTGAAACCTATGCAAATCCATCATCCTAGCTCACAAAATTTCTTGGTAGTAAAATGAACTCTCTAAATTTCATTGACCAAGAATTCTTTGGGTTGTCATCCATTTCCTTTGGACTTAGTTCTATTGGAAGAGCATCTATTTGCACTAGTGCAAACTCTAAAAATTTTCTCTTCCCTTTAGTATGCCATACTAGTGCAAAAGCATTAACTTGGGGATTTAGATAATACACAAGTACCCATCTTCCTAATTGATGCTCACATATCATCCTCATGATGTAAGACCAATTGGTACCCTGACAGGTTAGATTTATCCCTATCTCCTATGAGAGGAGTTATTACGCTACTCCTAGTCTGACTATTGTCAATAACTAGATCATCTCATCTAGTCAAGGGCCATCACTAGAAATAAACATAGCTACTTCTCTCTAGAGTCTCCATGTAGGACTCAATCTAACCATCATGATTAACTCATCTCCTTCTTATCTTTGATAGAAGAATGCCACTCGTGTCTAGATAATCTTATCTAGAGAAAACAAAACTCTCTCTATCTCCTTTTAATCTCATCTAAGGAAGAGAGCTGTAGTAGTGGAATCTATTCCACTTTTCCCTTTTCCTTTAAAAGAGATTTTGTTGAATCCATTTTCTCTACTCATTCATAACTAAGAACATGCACATACGTTCTCCATGTTTTTTAATTCCAAAATAGTGAAGAATCAGCCTCACATGTGAAGAAAATTACACTGAAAAGTGGAGTAAATGAATTCCTTCTGAAATGTAGACTATGATAAGTTTTCTAAACACCTCTTCTCGCTATTGGAAAACACACTATATTCTTCTCCTATGAAGAAATTATTTTTCCTTTTCTTTTTCCTCTTTCAAAGCATAAGAGCTAATTGAGGCATTTGAGCTAAAGTGACATCTATCCTCAATCTCCAAAAATAAAATGCTCAATCTTTGAGTTAATTTGCACTTTCTCCTTTCCTCAAAAGCGAGAGATTTATGAATTTATTTACTCCTCTCTTCCATAAACTAATGCATAATCCCTCATTACATACATTTCTATGAAGGTGGAGAACAAATCTCCCATACGAATGAAGGTCTATGTGGTGAAGAGTGGGAAAATAAATTTCCTATTAGGGTCAAAGCCCTCTGCTAAAATGGTCAGCAATGATATGGCATGATACCATAATGAACAGATATTTATCCATACTAAAGAAAATATCTCTAGCAACCATCCTCTATGCATGGATCTATATGATCCATTCACACTTATGAAATTATCCTTCATGATAACTAATAAGTGAGTATGTGATATCAATGGAGATAAAATCTCCCATCACATACTCTATTGGAAGAATAAACCTTAACCTATGAAGGATAACTCCCAATCCTAAGGAGATGTCTACTAAGAGCTCTCCTATGAGATATTTCCTCATGAATAATGAGTCCTTTTCTCCCTGGCCATAGAAGAAGAGTGCTCAAATGGAATTTGTTTCACCATCTCATACCAATGGAACCCTCTTCCAATTCATGGTGACATACCTACAATAAACCAAATATATATTCCATATATATAAAATGGAATATGTAGGTGGGCTCTAATAAATCCCACGTCCTCAACTCATATAGGTGGACTCAAATGAATCCCATATCCTCAAACTAATCTAGTTTGGTTCTAGTCAGCATGTGATAGTGGATATCTTTTTCTATTCCAAACTAACTTGTTCGTAGGCACCAAGACTAGGTTTAAGTACCTCTCTCTAGATCTCGACATACATATATGTATTGGGTACCCCAAAAATTCTTGATTGAGGGATCTATGCTCTATATGATAGAACTAGTGCCATGATTATGGCCTTCCTAATCATCACTTGAACCACATTAGCACCCTGTCAATGCTCTCTCATGAAGCCCATCTCTATGATCACATATAATTGGTTTCCCTAGTAGTGTAGCAAAAATTCCTCACTACTTACTCAAATGATGTGGATGAGTGAAACTAATCACTCTTTGGGTATGTATCTCTTGTGCCTCTATGCAACTTCCTAAAACCTATAGGATTGTTTGTGAGCATTCCTAATGGTGAAGTTATATCTCCTTCCCTTTAGCATTCCTATGCTCTAAATCCATAAGGATTATGTGTAGGGATCCAATTATTAATGTAGTTGCCTTATCTATCACACTTTGATTGGCATAAGTCCATCAAGTTACATGCTTACACCTTCATAATGTTTTCAATATATGCATGTTACCATGCCATAAAATTTTTACCTAAAGGTACATGCGTATATAATGCCATGAGGTGTGAAACTTTTCAATAGCATTTCCCCAATGAAATAGAGTTCCTAGAAAATTTTAGCCATAAAGAAAAACATAAGGCCTTGCTGGCCAATGGCACACAAGCCATTCACTATAGCATAGAACTTGTGCTGATGACACAACATTTATTTCTGGGGTCCACTCTTATTCATCACCATTTGTACCTTTTTCTACTTTTTATTCAGTTTAATAAGCACTCTTGTATAGGCATGTGTGAGTGCCATACTAGTGAATAAGTAAGATTCATTCTCCTTTTAGTTGACAAATCCCACATAGCATGGATATTGCCCATTTTGTATATAAAGAGATCACTACCTCTCATTTGGGGGAGCATTCTCGGAGATAACCAGATCATGCTAGTTTGTGGAATGTTTGGAGAAATCTTGTTGTCTTCATGATGTGCTTGTGTGGTTGTTCCTTTCTTGCCTCATCCTTGTGATGATGGGGGAATATTCTAACACCCCAATGCAACAATGGAAGATGGTTGCCCTTCACTAGGTTCACAAGTAGTGATATATGCTCACCCTTATGAGGTTTTCTCTGCACCTGTACAAAGACTTGAAATGACATTTTGCTTACTTACAGAAGACTATAAGAACTAGCCAACAAGATTTAAATAATCCCAAATGGATATTCCATCTAGGAGAACCACCCTATGCAAAATAGGCTACCTGTTTGCAACACTCTCTATGTGCAGAGATATACCTTCACAAAGTTGGCAATTTCTCACAACTCACTTAGTCAAATAACTTGAAACTTTCACAAATCTAGGGGCACTATATGAAAGACCAAATGAAGCTTGAAATGAATGAAAATGAGTAGAAGAGAGCAAACAATGCTCTAAAATCTAGTACATTCAGATTTGGCAAAGCCTAACCTACACCTCTAGATAGAGAGGAGCAAAATCATGAGAAAATGAGGTAAGCAAGCAAGGGGGCTTCTTGCTGGAGTTTATGACTTCACTAAACTAAGTGGAAAACGTGGAATGCATAGAAAGCAAAAAACAAAGGCGCGATGATGCTTATATAGAGTTTTACTTTTCCTACAATCTACCTAACCACCCACCAATTAGTCTAGGTGCACTTTTTGGTGGCTAAATTGATGAGATTTGAATTTGATTGATTGTGGTGGAGCTTCTAACTTTATTCCACAACTTTGGGTCCTCCTTTTTTATTGGTCCACTTGCAAAACTCGTGGTTGAGCCCTTTTGCATGATTAAGACGTGATTTTCAACACTCCTTCTCAAGTCTCAGTGCCTAGATACTTCATTCCAATGCATGCCTTGAAGTGTTGTAGCTTTACTCCATCCAATTCTTTGGTAAACATATCTGCATTTCGGTCCTTTGTATTGACATGCTCCACCTTTACATCCTTTGACATTATCTTCTCTCTAATAAATTGGCGATGCACTTTTATATGCTTAAACCTTGCATAGAACACCGGATTCTGAGCCAAGCATATGCTACTTATGTTGTCATAAAAAATAGGTACTTTCTTAACCTGCAAACCAAGATCAACAAACAACTTCTTGAATAAGCTCACATGAGACTTGTTCTAAGCCTCTATACTCAGATTCGATCGATGAGAGAGCCACTATTGGTTGTTTCTTTGACATCCATGAGATGGTCTTCTTCCCTAGCATGATAACATACCAACTAGTGCTCCTCCTGTCATCTTTGGAACCTACCCAATCAGCATCAAAATAAGCTTGTACATTTAATCCATCATCAAATGGATAATATAGACCTTCATTCACTGATCCTTTGAGGTACCTAATTACCCTTTTGGCTGCAAGAAGATGAGGTACTCTTGGTGCTTGTAAAAATTGAGATAACACTCCAACTACATGTGAAATATCTGGTCTTGTCATAGTAGCATACAAGAGAGAGCCAATTATTGACCTATACATGGTGACATCCTTCACTTCTTCACCTCCATGAGCACTTAATTTAACATTTACTTATAATGGATTTGAAATGGGCTTGCAATCACACAAACCAAACTTCTTCAAAAGATGTAGAATGTATTTCCTTTGCATCAAATATATACCTTTCTCTTTATATAGTACTTCAATCCCTAGGAAGTACCTTAAAGTCCCTAAATCTGAGATTTTAAACTCACATCCAAGCTTCCTTTTTATGTCCTTGCTGTTGGCTTCATCATCCCCTGTAATGATCAAATCATCAACATATATACAAATGAAAAAAAATTTCCTACCTTCCTTCTTCACAAAGAGTGATGGGTCTGCATGACTCTGATTGTATCCACATTTTACCATGTAGTCCACAAGTCTTTGGTTCCAAGATCTTGAGGCTTGCTTGAGTCCATAAAGAGCCTTCTTTAGCCTACATACATGATGTGGAAACCTCTCATCTTCAAAGTCTTGGGACTGCTCCATGAAGACTACCTCTTCAAGCTCTCCATTTAGGAAAGCATTCGTCACATCCAATTTGTACATCTTCAAACCTTTTGAGGCTGAAATTGCAATCAAACTTTTGATGGTTGACATCTTAGCTAGTGGATTGATTCTTTCCTCAAATTCTATGCCATAGGTTTGAGCAAAACCTTTGGCAACAAGCCTTGCTTTATACCTAGAAATGCTCCCATCTGCATGCCTCTTTACCTTGTACACCCATTTGTTGCCAATGACTTTCATTTCCTTTGTTCTTGGCACCAATGACCAAGTATCATTTTCTTCAAGTGCTTTGACTTCCTCCTCCATAGCTTCAATCCATTCCCTATGCTTATTCGCTTCTTCAAAAGAGTTAGGTTCTTCGCAAGCTATAACTTGACTCATGTAGGCATAGTGTCTTGCAATGAATGAATCATAAGTTAGCGTTTGAACATGGTATTTAACCCTATTTGATGACCTTACCTCACCATTAGGTGGTAGGAATCTCATCCTCCTTGTTCTAGATCCTTTAAATCCTAGAGTTTCTAATTTTTCCATATCTTCATCACTTATAGATTCCATGTCTACCCATCGATGGTCCTCATCATTTGCATTTTCCTTTCTTTTGCTACTTTCTTCACTTGAATGAGCTTCATTCCTTGTCCTTCCATGGCAAGGTGATGTAGTAATCTCCTCTGATGGTGTGCTTGAAGTGGTTGGACCACTTATCTCCATGTTGTGTTGTTGCTCTTTGAACTTCTTCTCCGCTTCATAGGCATCATCAACCTACAACACATCTTTGCTATCATAAGAAGGTAGAAACTCATCAAATGTTACATCCTTAGACACCTTAAACTCTTTGGTGCATTGATTATAGCATCTAAAACCCTTTTTCTCTGAAGAATATCCAAGGAATATACACCTATCTACCTTCGGGTCTAACTTGTGTCTCAATTCTTGAGGTATGTGAACATAACACACACAACCAAATACTTTGTGATGTGAAAGTTGGGTTTCTTACCACACCAAGATTCATAATAGCTCCATGTACTCGTGAGGTTGGACACCTATTCACAATGTATATGGCTGTATTTTTTGCATCAACCCAATAAGAGTTAGGAACATTCACTTCATTTAACAAAGCTCTAGCCACTTCTGCTATGTATCTATTCTTCCTCTCTATCACCTCGTTTTGTTGATGTGTATATCTGCAAGTGAATTGCTTTTTGATGCCATGGTCATGTAGAAAATCTGAAAATTCATTTGGAAAATACTCTCCCCCTCCATCCAATCTGAGAGCCTTTATATACTTCCCTATTTCCTTCTCCACTAGGTTTTTGAACCTCTTGAAGTGGTAAAACACTTCTGACTTTGACTTCATGCAATATATCCAAAAAAACCTTGAATGAACATCTATAAATGTGATAAAATATCTATTACCTCTAATGGATGGCTCCCTTGTAGGTCCCCATACGTCTGTGTGTATGAGATTCAACACTTCATTGCTTACATGTGCTCCTTTCTTGAATGGCAATCTACTTTGTTTTCCTAATTGACAAACATGGCATAAATGTTGCATATTCTAAGATGTAAGATCAGGTAGACCACTCAACAAGCCCTTTCTTTGCATGTCCTTCATCCTTTGTAAGTTTATGTGTCCAATTCTTTTCTGCCATAAGTCAATTTCTGCAATATGTTTATTTCCAATTCACAAGTAGACAATGTGAGGGATTTATGGCTTTACCTCCATGGTGAAGAGTCTTCCTTGCTTCTTTCCTTTTGATATGGGCTTGTAGTCTTGCATGGGTCTTCAAAAAAACATCCTTGATCATTGAACCTCACCTCATAAACTCTTTCAACCATTTGACCTACTAAAATCAAGTTCTTTGTGATGGTTGGCACATGCAACACATCCTTCAACACCTTGGAGCTTTGAGATCCATTCAATGCAACATCTCCCACATGTGTAATCTTTTGCTCAGTTCCATCCCCTATCTCTACATGTCCTTGAGTGATGGGTGAGTGTAATTTAAAGAAAACATCTTTATTGCAACTTATATGGTTGCTAAAACCACTGTCAATGTACCATGTAAAATGTGCATTGACTCTTTCACTTGATCCATACATCATAAGCAAGTTCTCATTTTCTAAATTTGTTGAAGTACTAGCATAATTACCTTGCTGTGCAGAAGTTCATCTAAAGGAACTCATGAAAGATGTCGATGACAAGAAGCATGCTGATGAGGCAGGAATCTCAAAAGTCTGTAAGTTGGTTGAGGCAAACAACATGAATCTTAGTGAGTTACAGGGTTGATTGGCTGCAAAACGCAAGTTTGAGGAAGATATGCAAAAACGTGTTGAAGAAATACATGTAGAGATTGAAGATCAAGAACATGTTAATTATGATGTTTCTGGGTAGGATGAGGAGAAGAAAAAATTGGAGGAGGAAGTTAACAGAAAAAGTAGCGTGCTAAGCATGTGATCTTAATTATGTAAGCGTGTCAGCACTCCAAAGGCCATGTGGGCTCCTATGGGTAACTATTATGATGGATCATACGGGCTGACAAGGATGAATAGCCCTAAACATTAACTAGTATTGATGCTGGACAAAGTAAGGAAGATGTTGTAGACTCATCTGCAATGCACTCGGTTGAAGGATTCCTTGATGATTCTAAAAATTGGATCAAGGTCAACATGGTAGAAAGAAGCTTAAAAGAATAGTAGCAGGTGGTTATGATCAAAAGCAGGAGAGCCTTGGGGTCCAGAGAAACATTCTAATGGCAGACATAAATCGAGTCCATGAAGCAACAAAAACTATGGCTCAAATGACTCTCATATTTTTTCTCAGAGGAAAGGAAGGTTCTCAAGGGTCTGCAAAGATCGAGGTGAGGATAAATAGCAAAGGCCTGATTTAGAAAGACCATGCAGCTTGTAGGCCTATATCTATCTATCTATCTATCTATCTATTTATCTATCTATCTATCTATCTATCTATCTATCTATCTATCTATCTATCTATCTATCTATCTATCTATCTATCTATCTATCTATCTATCTATGTATCTATCTATCCATATGTCTATCTCTCTATCTATCTATATTTCTATTTGTCTATCTATCTATATGTCTATCTTGTTGATGACATGATTGCTCCTAGTTCATTTATATTTGTATTCGCATGAGTGCATCTCCATTTTGTATCTAGGAGACACTCCATTTCTAGTTTATTTCCAATTTATATTGTATTTCCTTTGTATTTGGGTACCTTGCCATGTGCTTCTACCATTTGTATTCATTCTCCTTTCAAGGGAATTATCCCACATGAGATGTACTTTGGAGAGCCCCTCCCAAATCTATATAAGGAGGGCCTCTCCCCCCATTTGTACTTGGTTGGAAGCTTGAGGAGCCTACTCCATGCTCTTGGAAAGATCATTTCTAATCCACATGAGTTTACCATTTCATGGTCTACTCATTTTGAGTCTCACACACTCTTTTTTTTGTGAGTACACTCTTGTTTTCATTTTTCTTCCACGCATGTACGCTCTACATGGTATCAGAGTGCTAGGTGGAGGTCTTGGTGGTGCGTTTGATGGTTGTTGTGTTGGTGGTGCTGCTTCACTTTGGTGGTGTGCTTTCTCCTCATTGAGAGAAGCCTTTTTCCATCAAATTTTTGGGCCTCACCTTACCCGTTTGCCCACCCCCCCTCCCTTCCTTCATCATTTTCCCTCCCTCCCACCCTTATTGTGGAAATCATTTGTGGGATTTTGTTGCAATAGTCATCGATCTCAGATTCTGTAGTGCTTTTAAACACTCTTTAGCATTCATATTTGTGGTCATTTTCAAGGAGTTGATCATTGAGTGTTCATAAACACTATTTTGAATTTCTTTTGGTGGTGCAATTGAATACACATAATATTCATGATTAATCGATTTTATTATGCTATTTGGAGATTATCCATATGACATGTTCATTTATAGCTACGTGGAAAAACCATGTTTTAGCCCTCTATGTATACATGTTGTATGCATCTCACATTCTGTTGCATTTTTTGAAGCATTCTACGTTTTGTATGTAGCTAACAAAGAGATTCACATTACTTGTGAACCCATACGAGCTATGACGTGAGCGTCATTCTACATCTTTTAGTGTACCTGCTCACTCCTTGTTTTTGCTCACTCCTTGTTTTTGCCATGACCTGTTGTCATTTGTTCATCACAAAGGAGCACTCGAATGGAGTGCAATCTATCTTAGAAGCGTAACCTGCCATGTTCTCTTTGCTTTGATAGACTAGTCATCAAAAGGCACAAGGTTGCACATGGGTGTATACAGTGACACTCTGTCAGAAAATGAGAGCACCGTCTACAGTTGGAGCATGCGAGCAACTGGGATCTAAGCTATCATCTACCAAAGGGCAAATCAACACGGATCGTGAGGTGCAGGATGTATAGAACTCCACCAACTGTAATCTCTATGGAAGCTCAAAAGTGCATCTGTGTTAGTTGACCTCTACAAGTAACCAAGACGTCCAGCAGAGGAGGAGCAAATATGCACAAGCCGGGATTGGTAGGCCATGTTTGAAATAGGGAAGGGATGCCAAGAGCAAAAACTAAAAGAGTAGAAAGGAAAGCCAGACAAAGATGAAGGCATAGTCATAGGTTAACCTTTCTAATACAATAAGTTGAGCATCGAATATCTAAAGGCATGGTAGTTATTGAAAGTGCAAAAAATAGACAAAGCTCTCCTCCACTCATGTTCTTCACAACACAGCGGATTTTGCTCTCAGACACAAAGAGAGAGAGAAAGAGGGAGAATCTCATTCATAGAGGAGCCTCTCAGAGCTCTGTTTTGCCTACTCTTTGCTTCTCAGAGTTCAGATAAGCACAGAAGGAACAATCCGCTCTGCATCACAACTCCGTAGCCATACACGCAGAAGAACAAAGATGGGCACCGGCTCTTAGGGAGAGAGAGAGAGAGAGTAGTCTTGGATAGTGTGAGAATGAAGATAATAATTTTTGAATCAAGTCTGGGTATGGAAGCCAAAAGCATTTCAGAAGACGCCAAGTCAAAAGACTAAGTGGGTACGGAGACCTAAAGAGATGAAGTAGTACTAGAAGAAGTATGTCTCAAAGATTCAAGGAAGTTCAGGACACAAAACAGAACGTGTTGGATTAGCAAGACTAACCTGGTACCAGTAGCACAACACACAAGTGAAAACCACAATCATTTACAACCACATAGGTTCTCTGGGATTAGTTATAGGAAAGCCTCTTCATCGGATAACCACTTGGGCATATCGCCTAAGACCTTAGTTTTGCGTCATGTTGAGAAATGCATTTCCAGAGTATGCATGATTAGGGCAACACTACAATGTTGTGCATTCACTAGGCACATGAGAGCTTTCCCGTGCACTTGTCACAACTCTTTTTCTTGGAAAAAGAGTAGGAGGGGAAGAGAGTTCCCTCAGTCACTTGCATGTCTATTATTAAGTCAGAAGGCAAATAAAACAATGTATTCTGGAATAGCCAATAGATGAAGTCCAGGATGATCAATAGATGTAAATGTCTAGTAGAAAAATATATAGGGAAATATATGAAAAAATCAAAAGAAACAAATCAGAAAAAAATACAAAAAAATCAAAAAAATTAAAAAAGTAAAAAATTAAAAAAAATGAAAAAAATGAGAAAAATGGAAAAAATAAAGGAAAAAAGAGAAATAGGAAAAAAGAAAAAAATGGAAATAAATTTATAGAAAAAGAGTAAAAAAATAAAAATGAAAATGAAAAAAAAAGAGAAAAAAGAAATCATGCAGTAAGTAAACACTTTTTCTTGATTTATTTCATCAAGAAAATCAAACAGATTTTCTATTTTTGTAGCTTCTTATCATCAAGAAAAAAAATCAAATAAAAGATCAGAAGGATGGTGAATACCAAGGAGCTCACCATTCATGATTTCAAAGCTGAATCAGTGACAGTATCCAGGGGTCATTGGTCCTTGGATAGTGAAGCATCAGAGGAGGTCCTTGATGTAGAATCTGATGTTGATCAAGATCTTCCTGAGGTAGAGCAGATAGCCAAAGATCTTAAGGAGACTATGAGAATGATTGGTCGACACATATTCATAGTGGAGGTGGGATTCAACAAGTACACAATGCTATGTCAATAATTCTACAAGTTCCAGAGGAAAATTTCCAACTACAAGAGATGGAGGGGTGTGGGAATCCACAAAGTACTCAAAGAACCAATCATCTTTATAGATTTTGACAGGGTTTCTCAAGTGATGTCTAGTCTGGTGGAACTGGGCAAAGGAGATGAAGCTTATTTTATGTTCTCTATGAAAGATAAGGAGGGCAAGGATGTGCAAGTTATGATCAAGGTAGAGCATATCAGAGCAGCCTTGAAGTTCTATTCAATGGGAACCAAACTAGATGGCATCTTTATTAAAAAGAATGCAGCCACCTATGCAGGATTTTCAAAGTTTGTTGATTTCAAAGGCAAGGAGAATGAAGAGTTTGCCACTAGAATGTTCTTGTAATTCTTTTGCTTCCCTAATTTGCCTAGATATACTATGCCTCACAAACCAGTCATACTCATCATGCTGAACAATAAGGATAACTCTAATTCTTTTGGATTCATGGATGTGATGCCATGCATTCATGAACAGTTGAAGGAAGCTGCTAAGCACTAGCAGAAGAAGAAAATTATGAATGGAGCCCAATTTTTTACAAGAATCATATATCACATCTTAGGCACAGAAGATCAATTGAAGCTGGCACTTGAAGCCCAATACTTCAAAATTTTAATGGCAGGTATAAAAATTCCATCTAAAGTTCTTCCGACAAGAGAATATGGGATTAAAACAGGAATGAGAGGATCAGGAATGAAGAGGAAGATTGTGACTAAAGAGGTGGTTCCTAGCAAGAAAAGAAGAACAGATCCAAGGAAGGTGGAGTTGGAACAGGAAGAGGCCACCAAAGAAGAGAATGTAGCTGCTCAAAAGAAAGTGCAACACATCCACCTCAGACAAGTAAAGAATAGTTATATACTTATTCGACTCAAGGTAGTGACAAGAGAGCTCTATATGAGGCTCAATATCAAAAGATGTTGGAAAGCTACTTAGACAAGGCCACTAACTAGAGACAAGAAGAAATAGAACATTATGAAGAACTCCATGATCAAATGATGTTTGTAGAGACTAAGGAGATGTTTGTCAGAAATGAAGTTCAGTTACTAGCATACTTCAAGGAATTACAAGGGCCTCCAGAGACCAGGACCACTATAGTGGCAAGAAAAAGAGTGCCAAGGAAGACTATTCAAAAGAAGAAACCAACCAAGAAAGATAAGGGGAAAGCAATGGAACAATCAGCTCCACAGTTGTTGGCTAAAATTCAACGGGATAATACAGGTGGAAAAGGCAAAGAAACAATTTTACTGGATCAAATTAGAATGAAGGAAAAAGAAGCAGCATCATCCAGAGTGTCATCTGATTCTGACACTAATATAGAGGGATTTTTACTAAGAAGTCTAAATTTATATGTACCTACACAAGTATTGGAAGTAGATAAACAAGCAGGGAAATCAATTGGAAGCTCAAAAGGAGTCAAGATTGTGGAAGAACATACAGAGAGTGTTAGTCTTGAAGAAGAAAAGAGGAAGTTGAAGGGTAAAAGAAAATTGATAGAAGAAGGGACCACATTGAATGAAGGAGGTTGTGAAGGAATTATAGATAAAGGGGCTAAGCCTATATTGAGTAAACCTTCAAAAAAACCATATTGCGAGTCATTAGTGGAAGAGACTAAAGCACAAAGGAACGAAGAAAATAAGGTACAAGAGAGGATTGAAGAAGAAGCCCATTATAAAGAAAAAGAGGCAGATGTGAGTAGGAAATTTGAAGAGGTTCTATTAGACTTGTGAAAACAAAAAAAAGAAGAAGAGCAAGCACATAAACAGGAAACAATATATGAACCTATGGATGTGGATGATACAATAATAAGAGATGACTACCAAGAAGAAGAAGAAAAGCAGGCAGAAGAGAATCAGCAAGAACAACAAGGTGAATAAGAAGCATATGAAGAGGAACATGTAGAAGCAAAACAGATTTAGGAAGTCAGAGATGAATGTAAAGAAGTTGAGCCTGATAAAGAGGTTGAAGAGGATATAGAAGAAGAAAAAGAATCAGAATTGAAAATAGATCAAGTGCCTATCTATGAAGAAGCAGAAGAAGATGAGAAAATTGAAGAAGAAAAAGAAATTGAACTCAAGCAGTTAGACCTTTTCTATGGCCTGGAGAGGATACCCAAGGACATCAGAAGTGCTTGTAAAATAATCATGAACAATATAGAGCACTTCAAGCCATCAAGCAAAAACATGATAATATCAGGTATGGCTGCTGAGTCTGAAATTATAAAAGGAAGCAGAGTCATAGAGGAGCTAAAGAAGGAAAAAGAGAAGATGAGTGAACAAATAAAAGAAATTCAAGAGAAGACTAACTGTTTGCCAAAAAGGTTGTTGAATATGGAAGCACAAGAGGTTCAATAACAAAAAAAAATCAAATTTCTTATCAAATAGTGGTTAGAGCTAATCAAGAGATCAACAAGTTATTAATGGATGAAGGACAGGTAAAGGTGGATAGTCAAGCAACCAATGTTGATCAAGAAGAGTTGGAAAGACTAAAGAAAGAAGTGCAAAGGCTACAGGAGGAGCTAAAGGAGACAAAAAATATGGAGAAATAGGCAAGTACACATGCTGCAACTACAATGAGAGGTTACAACAAGCTACACCATGATATAGCTAAAGAGAGAGAAGAATGGAAGAGTGCAAAAGAGTTATTACATTCACATAAGATTGGATTGATGAAAGAAGTATAAGAATTAAAGAACCAGTTGGAAAATCAAGCAGAAAAGGAAAGAGAACAAGTAGAGAAGTCACATGAACAAGCACCAAAAGAGTATTAGACAAAGGGAACTAGAATGTCACCACCACCAGAGGATACTTACATAGTAACAGAGGAAAGATAGGTGGAAGACTACTCTGAGGAATTTGTGCAGATGTTGTTAACAAGCTCAGAGTCTAGAATCGAGCTCATCAGAAAACGGACTATAATGAGTATGAGGAACAAATAGTGAAATTTGATTTGGAAAATGGTGTCAGTCTAGATCAACATCATTGGGCAACTGATGGACTTGGCATTCTATTTTGCATGATCCTAGAAAGCATCACAAATTATCAGACTGCAAGAGTTGGACCACCATCTAACAGGCACCTAGAATATGAAGAAGACATATCAGTTACAAAAGAACTTTTTGAGAAATCCAATCCAAAGTGGACAAATAGGTGGTTGGATACCAACAAAGACTATAGGAAAATATGGAATGAGGCTCCTTTGCATTTGAAGATTAATCCAGCATATTGTCCAGTTGCAAGGAGAAGAGAATGGCCTGACTATTGGAAGACAAGAAATGAAGGATTGATCCCATCAAGATGGCTAAACTTTCCTAAAGTGGAAGGACCTAAAATAGGATCATGGCCAACAAAGAAGTACATGGTAGACACAGCAGAGTCTGTCATATCAGCATACAAAAATGTAAATGACCCAGCTTCTATATTAGAAGTGAGAATTATGAGGTTAATCCTCACATGTATAAAGACCTTCACTGACACGGATGTAAGAATATTAAACTACATAGGATTTAATTCACCTACAGATGCATTGCTTTTTGACATGAGTGAGACACCTAATAGGATATGTCTCATGGCCTATTATAGCATAGTTGTATTTCTAGGAAGCCATTATTTATAGATCTTTGAAGATGCTTTTGATTATGGATTTTTTAAAAGGGAGTCGAAAATTTTTGGAAACCTATCAGTAGTAACCAAGTCAAGGTTGAGTTCCTATGAAGCTGCATATACAGAATACCTGAAGAAGGATGTAATAGATAGGCCAGAGGCAGCAGTCTACTAGAGGAAAACACTTTTTGATATGATAAATAGTTTGAACTTAATAGAAAGAAAAATCCATTATTTACTTGCACAAGTGTACCAGAGGAAAAAGAAGTAAAGGGAAGTTGCTGAAGAAGAGACTTTTTGTCACTGCCAAAGAGTCTAGGAGGGGAAGAAAATGTTAGAATAGGATTTTTTTGTAAAAGAAACCCATTATCTTGTAAAATATTTACTAGAATAATGTAAAAATGAGGAAGAGTCTTCCTCATGTGTAGAGAAACTATATGTATTTTTTAGAGAATTTTTAGAAGCTCTTCAAGCACATATTTTTAGATTAGAAGTTAAAAGGACCAAATTTCAAGTCTGAAAAGGGACACTTGAAAAAGTATAAAAGCCAAAATCTTGTATTTTGTAGGGGTTGCTATCATTTTGTACTCTTATGACATGTGAATGAAGAGCTTCAGTTTGAAAGTCATGTCTCTCTTTTCTTTGAGTGTTCATGGTTGATTCTTGAGTCTTTTTCATGTGTTATCCATGGAATTTGCTCGTTTAACTGGTGTATTACTAAATGGAGTTTGTAAGGAGAGGTGATTATTAGTATATTGATTGATTAGATGCATGAGATCATTGCTGGATATGGAAATTCTCAATTTTATCAGAATCACGATTGTCTCATCTCGGTTATACAGGTACTAAAATTTATTTCTGAGTTCATATTTGTAATCTACAGGAAAAATGTCACACTTTCTTCCACATGTTGCCTCACTCACCCCTTTGGACCAAGGTCATTATGATTGTCACTAAAGTAACCATGACCATGCCCACCTTCACTTTTCATGCACCAGTTTCCCACTCGTAGCTCTTTTCCACCATTATGAATCCGTTGTATCATTCAACCTACCATCTAGGATTCTTACATGAACCAATAATCGGTCATCCTGCCTCTAACGCACTCATCATAGGTCACCCAAACCCTTGCTCCATCATAATTAGATACCCAACCCCACCATCCTCTATACTCCAAACCTAACCATGACCCCCTTCTGAGTGGGAAAGTTATCAACAACACCCACAACAATTGGTAACATCACAAATCTTCACTTACACCATGAGTACAACACCTACCATCCCTGTTTATATTGTAGAAACTTCATGCACTTCCACATCTGATCCCATGGATATCTCACCATCCATGGCACCTCCCTTACCACCCACACTTCCACCCTCCCCAATCCCCCCACCACCAACATCAAATGAACTTACGACACCATTAGGCACATCACTTGCACTTCCCATTTCCATTCACTCCCCTTCTACATTGACAATTGTATATACTACATGCATAAATATTGATACCACTATCAATTCTATGATAAATTGTGCAAAAATTAGGTACAAATATCAACAACTAGAGGCACATAATGCAACTCTCAACAAACAATATGTGTAGTTATAGGCCCATGTATATGAGCTATATGCACACAATGAGGCCTTATAAGATCAATATCATGCCTTGTAGTGATCACAAAATGAGATTGAGTCCAAGCTTCAGGAGGTAGACCAAGAGGCATTTTGAATAGTTGAAAGTCATCTCCACATGGAAATGGAATGAAACGCAAAGCTTCAACACAATATGGGGTTATTACAAAGACATCTAGCAATTGCACAGAAGGAGAACAAAAGGCTACAACAACAAAATCAAGAAAACTTGTAAGATACAATGGAAAACATCTCTAGTGCACAGATCAGTCCATCAAAGTTCCAGTGGATGCTACTAGAGAATATACATACTATATTGGAAGATTATGCTAACCCTATGGAGTCATATGACAACCTATCAGAGGAGGTAACTCAACTAGGCCAATAGCCAACAATACCCCATACCCAAGCTCCCAAACCTCCTTGAATCATGACATAACCCAATGAGTTGGTTGCTCTCTAGAAGAAGATCCAAGAGCTACACTTTAGATTGCTTCTATATCAACGACAAGTATCATCCCTAGAGGTGTCAGAACCTGAAGAGATAGTGAAAATATTTGTGGAAGAATCCTTGAAGGACCCATACAAAACATAGTTGGTACTTGGTGGTTTTGTTACCAAAGAGGTACAAGAAACATATGTGGCACCACAGCCACAATGGATGAAACAGGTAGAGGAGATAGGGTGGCCAATATAGAAGACACGGTGCTGCATTCTGAATGCTTCCACAACTTATCTCATCAAAGTCTCATTACTACTCCATAGTTATAATACAAGCCATAATGTGCGTTGTTAGCATATTATAATGCCGAATTCAAGCATGTTCTTGGGAAGGCACCCACCTTTGTAATGCAATTTCAACCAAGAGATGTCCTAGAAAGAGCACAAAGAGGCACAATATTTCAACCTAACTGGTGCCAATGTCTCTTAGAGATATATCTTGAGATGATGCACACATGGTCCAATGCTCCAAATCTCATCATATACAACTAGTGCTATGGCCCATTACCAAGAAAAAGATCATGGTCATCCTTTTCCATCAAGTTGAGAAACAACCCAAAGTTTGTAAACGGGTTGAGTTATCCTTACTTTGCTCCACCAAAAGGGCCACCCACAATGATCTCCACTATCTACCACTAGATGCTCCACCTCAAGAACATGCCCATGTAGAAGCACAAATGATCGTGAAGATTTTTGAGCTGATGATAGTAGTATTCCATGTCATGAGGAAGGAGATAAGGAAGAGAGCTCACTTACACACTCTCACACTCAAAGAGGATCACACACACAAATTGAGGCAAGGAAGAATTATCTTCTTCTTCTTCTTCTTCTTCTTCTTCTTCTTCTTCTTCTTCTTCTTCTTCTTATTCTTCTTCTTCTTCTTCTTGTTCTTCTTCTCCTTCTTCTCCTTCTTCTTCTTCTTCTTCTTCTTCTTCTACTACTACTACTACTACTACTACTACTACTACTACTACTACTACTACTACTACTACTACTACTACTACTACTACTACTACTACTACTACTACTACTACTACTACTACTACTACTGTTGATATATTTAGGTAGTGATGTGTGTGAACACTCTAGGACCGCCGGGGCACTTTTTTCCCTCTTTAGGAGGTTTTTTTCCCCCGGCTTGTATATACGCCTATTGCCCTAATGGGCTAATCATCTTTGTACATTCTCTAGTAATACATTCAGTCTTGTGTGTTGTGCTCCAAGCTTCTTCTTCTTCCTTGTGCTGTTCGCGTGCTTCCGCAGACGTCTAACTCCAACAATTGGTATTAGAGCAGGTCGTTGCTTCTTCTAGGGCGCCGTCGACACTCCTCCGTTTGCAGTCTCAGATTCGCACAAAATTTGGTGAGCATACTCAGGGTGTTTCCGAGATCAAAACGTCTTTGCTCTGTGGTGCCGAAATCGCGATCTGAGCTCGTTTCGGCCTCCGAACGCACTATCGCAGTGCTTGTGCAGGCTATTTCGTCCTTTTGTGCCAAAGGTATATACCAGTTTCTGTTCGCCAGTTTAAGCGTCTCGAAGTCTGCTACAGGTCTAGCAGAACTCGTGTGGGCAGTTCTGTTCAACTTTTTGAGATACAGTCAATTTTCTGCATCAAGGTATTTTAGTCACCGGCCATGGCTGAAAGTAGTGATGTATTCCGTATGTTGGCTGTTGAGGATAAGTTGGATGGTACCAACTACCCATTATGGGCTTATATGATGCGACATGTACTGGTTGCAAAAGGATTGTGGAACATTGTGCAGGGTGTTGAAAGACGTCCTGTTACACCTGTAACGACAGGTACTGCAAATACAGGTGTTGGAGCTGATGAAGATGGTGTCGAAGATGATATTCCGCAGATTCCTGTTCGTGCTGCTGTTTCTGTTGCACCTACTGCAGAGCAGATTCGATGGGATGGCAGAGATGCCCAGGCACATGCATTGATAGCTTTGTCTGTCAAACGTGCCATTATTCCTCACATTCGCTCTTGCAGAACAGCAAAGGATGCTTGGGATACACTTACCACTTTGTACCAGGCTAGGAATGAGGCTCGTGTTGCTTACCTCCGAAAACAGTTGGAGAGTGAGCACATGAATGAAGGTGATTCGATGGACAGTTTTCTTACAAAGATCAAAGACCTGAAGGAACAATTGATTTCTGCTGATGAGGTTATACCAGATAGCTCACTTGTGCAGACCGTTCTGAATGGCCTTCCTGATTCATATCAGAGTTTTGCCTCTACTCTTCGATTGATGATGAAAGGCAATCCGAATGCCTTGTCATTTGAGGAATTAGTCTCTGTTCTGTTGCAGGAAGATCAGTCCAGGCAGAACAGGTCCATTATGCGTGTTGCAGATCAAGCTTTCCTGGCTAGTCAGAAGGGCAAAGGAAAATGGAGCTCTTCTACTAGTAAGCAGAAATCTGCAAATGTTGCACAATCGAAGAACCAGGATAAAGATGAGAAGAAATCAGAAAAGCAGAAATTGTTCTGCAAGTACTGTAAAGGAAATGATCATATTATAAAGAACTGTCCAAAACTGGCTGCTAAAGAGGCAAAGAAGAAAGAGGCTGGAATGGTTGTTGCAGAGGCCTCTACACCAAAAACAGAGTCTGCAAATCTTGTGCAGGAAGAAGAATGGGCGTTTACTACTGTCTGCAGTTTTGACCCATCTTCTCATGATCAGTGCATGTCTGCAGTAGACTCAGATGTTTGGTACTTTGACAGTGGGGCGACCAAACATATTACCTCGCAGCGCAGTTTCTTCTCTTCACTCGAGCCTGCCCCTACAGGGAATACTGTCACATGCGCCAATAACTCCTCTTATCCTGTTATGGGAGTTGGTAAGATCATTCTGACTACTGCTGATGGTAGTTCTTTCACTTTGTCAGATGCTTTATTTGTGCCAGGGATCAAAAAGAACCTGTTATCAGTTTCTGCATTAGCCAAGATTGGCTTGGTTGTGAAATTCGTTGATGACAGGTGTACAGTCCATGATCTCTCAAATGGCGATGTGATTATTGCTTCTGGCATTTTATGTCGTGGGCTGTATAAGCTCATAGACTATGAAAGATCTGTGAATGATTCGGCATGTGCAGTTCATGATTCTCAGGCTATGTCAGATGCAAAGCTTTGGCATGCAGGCTTTGGTCATCTGAATTTTGCTAGCTTGTTACGCCTGCAGAAATCTGAAATGGTGTCCTCTTTGCCCAAACTTGAGGCACCTGGAAAACATGTTTGTGAAGGCTGTATTTTGGGCAAATTGCAGCGTTCTTCCTTTCCAAAAGATGGTTCAGTTCGGGCTATGCAGAAATTGCAGCTTGTACATAGTGATGTCTGTGGTCCTATGCAGACACCCTCTTTTGGAAATTACCTTTACTTCGTGACTTTCATTGATGATTTTTCCAGGCATGCATGGGTATATCCACTCAAAGCAAAGTCCGAAGTGTTCATGTGCTTCAAACAGTTTTTGGTTTTGGCTGAAAATCTGTCAGCATGTAAAATGGGCACCCTCCGTTCTGATCGAGGGGGGGAATATATGTCTTCAGATTTTAATGCATTTCTGGCTGAACGTGGGATAAAACACCAGTGTACAGTGCCGTATACACCTCAACAGAATGGAGTTGCTGAACGAAAGAACAGGTCACTCATGGAGATGGCGAGGTGCATGGTCAAAAGTCAGGCTTTACCACATAGTTTCTGGCTTGAGGCTGTCATGTGTGCAGCATATGTACTGAACAGGTGTCCCACCAAAGCGTTGCAGTCTATCACTCCATATGAGGCTTGGCATGACCGCAAGCCATCTGCTGCTCATCTGCGTGTTTTTGGTTGTTTGGCATATGCATTAGTGCCTGAACAACATCGCAGAAAATTGGATGATAAGGCAGTAAAATGTATTTTTGTTGGGTACAGTTCTGAAAGTAAAGGCTATCGTCTGTATCATCCACAGACTAAACGCATTCTGGTTAGCCGTGATGTTGTCTTTGTGGAAGATGCTATTCAGCCATTGCTTTCATGTACTAAGGAGACATCTGTTAGCTCCAAAGACATGTATGATACTTTGATGCCTCTTTTTACAGGTGGACAGGCTAGCGCTGGTCCCAATGAGGCAACTTCTCAGCCTTTGCAGGTTTCATATGATGATGCAGATCATTCCATTTCTGATGCAGATTTACATGATGCACTTGTTGATGAGAGAGCTGATATTGAACAGGCAAAAACTATGCCAAAATGGCTGGTGCAGACTTTGCGTGACAGCAAATTAGATGCACCTTTGTCATATCGTACTCGTTCAGGCTCTCATAGTACCTCCTTTGCATCAGATTGCTATGCTATGGCTGCATCTAGTCTCTGTGATGAGAATGAGCCTGTTTCTTTTGATGAAGCATAAAATTCAGAAAATTGGATGGCTGCTATGCAATCTGAATATGATGCTATAATGAAGAATGGTACATGGTCTTTGTGTGACTTGCCTCCTGGCAAGAAGGCCATTGGCACTAAGTGGGTATACAAGCTGAAGCGTAAACCTGATGGTACAGTTGACAGGTATAAGGCTAGGCTTGTTGCAAAGGGTTATGCGCAAGAAAGAGGCATTGATTTTGATGAGACCTTTGCACCTACATGCCGTATGACTACTGTTCGGAGCATTTGTGCACTTGCAGCCCATCATGGTTGGAATGTACATCAGTTGGACATTAAAACAGCATTTCTGAATGGTGACTTGCATGAAGAAGTGTATGTTTTTCAGCCCCGTGGCTTTGTGCAGAAAGGGCATGAAAACCAGGTGTGCAGGTTAAAGAAGGCGTTATATGGTTTAAAGCAAGCACCACGTGCTTGGTATGAGAAAATACATGCCTATCTGATTGCACATGGTTTTGAGAACAGTCCAACTGAAAGCACCTTATATGTTAAGCGTGCTAATGATGTGCTTCTGATCATTGTTGTCTATGTAGACGACATGCTGCTCACTGGTCCTCTTGAGAAGCATATTGCTGATTTCAAGGCTGATTTGCATGCCTCATTTGAGATGTCTGATTTGGGGCATTTGCATCACTATTTGGGCATTCAGTTTATGCAAGTTGATGGTGGAATGGCTTTGTGTCAAACGAAATATATTGACACATTATTGCAGCGTTTTGGCCTTGAAGACTGTAAGCCTATTGCCACTCCTATGGAGACAGGTTTACGATTGAGTCTTCATGATGCTGGAGATGCATTTGATGCTGTTCTCTATCAGCAGGCTGTTGGATGCTTGATTTACTTATGCATTACTCGGCCAGATATTCAGTTTGCTGTCTCACAGATGAGCAGGTTTATGCATTGCCCAGGAGTCACGCATTGGAAAGCGGTTAAGCGCATCTTTCGCTACTTGAGTGGTACTCGGCTACTTGGGTTGTTTTATCCCAAGGGGGGATCACTACCGCCAGATTTGCATGCTTTTTCTGACTCAGATTGGGCTGGTTGCTATGACACTCGTGTGTCCACCAGTGGTTTTTGCTTCATGCTTGGTAGCTCATGTATATCTTGGTTGAGCAAGAAGCAGCCTACTGTGGCCACTTCCAGTTGTGAGGCTGAGTATAGGGCAGCTTTCACAGCGACTGTTGAGTGTGTGTGGCTCAGACGCCTTATGGCTGATTTGGGTGTTGGCCAGTCTTCTGCCACCACCATCTTCACTGACAGTCAGAGCGCATTGGCAGTTGCGAGGAACCCTGTGTTCCATGCTCGCACTAAGCACATTGAGGTGCATTATCACTATGTCAGGGAGAGGTTCTCTGCTGGGGAGATCAGCTTGGCATATGTGCCCACGCAGGAGAACATTGCAGACCTTTTCACGAAGGCTCTGCCTAGGGAGAAGTTTGAAGCTTTCCGCAAAGCTTTGGGCTTACTTCCTTTTGTGGAGTGATTTCCACATAGCTCGGCACTTCCTTATACATGAGTGCCAGCTCCTTGTTCACCGCATCACTCCCAGGGGGGATTTGTTGATATATTTAGGTAGTGATGTGTGTGAACACTCTAGGACCGCCGGGGCACTTTTTTCCCTCTTTAGGAGGTTTTTTTCCCCCGGCTTGTATATACGCCTATTGCCCTAATGGGCTAATCATCTTTGTACATTCTCTAGTAATACATTCAGTCTTGTGTGTTGTGCTCCAAGCTTCTTCTTCTTCCTTGTGCTGTTCGCGTGCTTCCGCAGACGTCTAACTCCAACAACTACCACTACTACCACTACTACCACCACTACCACCACTACCACCACTACCACCACTACCACCACTACCACTACTACTACTACTACTACTACTACTACTACTACTACTACTACTGCTACTACTACTACTACTACTACTACTACTACTACTACATAAAAGGAATATACAAGAATGACCTAATATAACTACACAACTAGTGGAATATATAAAGAACACTACATAAAGACAAAACTCAATGTCCATTGAGCTGGCAAGAAACAAGTACGTCATCACTCTCATTAGATGAATCTAGTAAATCTCACTAAAGTATCCGTGACATATACCAGCATGACCACTATACATATCAGAGAAATGAAAAAGTGATATGTATCATCCTCAATCATCACATGTTGAGCTTGATATCTCAGCACTCCCCCTCAAGCTCAATGTCATGTCGTCTAATCAAAGCATCTTTTGAAACTTATCTAGTTTCTCTGCTCCAAGTGCTTTAGTGAAAATGTCAGCAACCTGCTCATCTGTCCTCACATAAACAAGATCGATATCACCTGCTAATACCTTCTTTTTGATGAAGTGATAATGTACCTTGACATGCTTTGTTCTAGCATGAAAAATAGGATTTCATGCTAACTAAATGCTGCTAAGATTATCATAATAGATGATGATCGGCTTTTGCAATTCCACACAT
This sequence comes from Ceratopteris richardii, assembly GCA_020310875.1. Lineage (NCBI taxonomy): Eukaryota > Viridiplantae > Streptophyta > Polypodiopsida > Polypodiales > Pteridaceae > Ceratopteris > Ceratopteris richardii. Next base: position 48,009,215 of record CM035422.1, read on the forward strand.
AAGTCTACAAGTAGCATCTCTAACCATGATGCTTCATCTAGAAATTTCTCCCACCTCTTTGGCTCCCCCTGCCTCGAAATTGTCCTCTTCCTCCTACATGATTTTGTTGTTGTCCTTGGTCTTGGTTATTGTTTCCTCTTCCACTTCCAAAACCTCTACCTCTACCTCTTCCTCTACCAGAGTAGAATACCTGCTCAAAACTGGGTTTTCCTTGGGAGTTTGAATCCTCACAAAGATTCTTTTCTTCAATAATCAGCAGAGATAACAGATCAGCAAAATTCGGAATATTTTCCCTGGTCTGTATGGAAGTTCTGAACTGCTTATATGCAGCTCCTAAACCACAAAGGCACACTTCCACCTTATCATCATCATCTACATTCACGCCAATATATGCAAGTGACTCACATATGCTTTTGATTTTTAGAGTGTAGTCACTTACCGACATGCTCTTCTTTTCCAATGTATGCAGCTTGTTCTTGAGTTGCAATTTCCGTGCATTTGTATTAGTCTCATACAAAGTGACCAAACTGTTCCAAGCCTCTTTTGGAGTCTTGGCATCCTATATGTATCCAATCATGCTATCTTGTATGCTAACAGATAGCCAATACATTACCTTTCGTGCTCCTTGATTCCATTCCTCGTATGCTCTTAACTGGTTTGTAGTCCGATTCCTTTCTGGTAACTGCGGAGCATTTTCATTCTCTCCTTCGATGTACTTCTAGTAGCCTTTTCCCATCAGGAAATTCTTCATTCTGAATCTCCAAGCATGGAAGTTGTTCTTGTCCAGCTTATCGCACATAAGCTGACTCATTCCATCTGCGTTTGCCATTTCTGCAACAATTCACAACACTGCAAAACACTACAAGCAGCACTTCTTCTTGAACACTGTTGCACTATGATGTGACAGTTCGATCTCAAAAAAACACAGTTTTCGTGTTTCAACAGTACACGGAATCACTTGAAATTCTAGATCTAGAATATATGAGTGTCACCGAACACAACGCAAGTTACAGTTTCTGAAACTGACCTGGTTTTTCTGTGGGCCCCACCTTGTCTATCTTTGTAGCAAATGCAGGCCATTTGTGAAATCGCGTTTTCAACATGCCTTGCCGCGTAGTCTTCATCGTTGCCTTCTCCACGAGCTCTCTATAGCCATGTTGGATCTGATACCATATCACAAGGAAGGAGATAAGGAAGAGAGCTCACACACACACTCTCACTCTCAACAAGAAGCACACACACAGATTGAGGCAAGGAAGAATGATCTTCTTCTTCTTCTATTACATAAAAGGAATGTACAAGAATGACCGAAAACAAGAATACAACAAGTGCAGTATATAAAGATCAATACAGAAGGAAAAACCTAATGTCCACGAATGAGTGAGTTGGCAAGAAACAAATGTTCCATCACTCTCGATAGATAAATCTAATAAAGCTCAATGAAGTATCCCTGACATATATGGGCGTGACCACTATACATGTCAGAGAAACGAAAAACTAGTACGTGTCATCCTGGATCATCACATGTTGAGCTTGATATCTCATCAACATCCACCCAACTGAGTTAATTTCCAATCATCAAAAGCTTAGACAACTTGGGAACATTTGATTTCAAACAAATTCTATAGGGATTTCAATTTTCCAATGTGGATATCTATTTTGGAAAGGAAATCACACCAAGACTAATAGGAAGGACTAGTGAACAATAGAAAATTGAAGAATGACATGTACATCAGGAGGAAGAACATCAATCCACTCGTACAAAGAAGCAAGATATTGGAGACCTCTTAATCTCCAAAGGTTTGATCTATACTGATTTAAGAGCACCTCTATATCAGGTATAGACCAAACTTTACACAAATGTTACTTTGAGTTACCAAATCATTCATGAACAATTCTCTGAGTGAGAATTTTTCTTCTTCAAGAAGTCTGCTTCAAAGATTGACTTCATTACCTGCACATATCTTCAGATTTCTTCAATCTAATGATATACATACCTCCAAGCTACCTTCGCACAATCATATCAACCATTAGTCCTTCAAAAGAATCATTAAACCTTTAATTTGATCCTTAAGATCAAAGGTATGTCAAAAACTGTCTTCCAGAAATGGCGACTTTAACATGGTCAACTTCTTAAGTTGATTTCTCACAGCACAGATCCCGTTTTGCTAAATGCTTTTAGCCATAGCTTCCTTACCTTCTAACTTAGATTTTGAATGCTCACTCATTAGAAACTTTACATTGACACGGAAAAGTGCGCGACTCTGAGAAGTCTATCTGCAGACTTTACATATACATGTTCCTATTGATCATACTCACAGCATGAAAGGAATTATACTATGAAACTTTGAACATAGCTTCATTAACTTCCAAGTTAGATGTGTACAAAAGGATTTCTGATCCACGTGATTAGACTGAGAGAAATCAGAGAAAGTCTTGACGATAACTCGTGAAGATGACTCTCTACACATCTACCTTAATGACACTTGACTTCTAATGACTCTCATTTGTATTTCTTTACATCATTGGCTTATATATGATTCTAGACTTATCTCGTGTCTATTACATTACTCTTTATCATCCTAAGGATTATCTCTACTCAGATTACAAGAATTTCCACTTGTAATGTACATATGTATACAAACTTCACTTCTGAGATCTCTTCACTTTCTCAAGTGTCTTCTTCCACTTGAATCTGATCATGAGATTGCTTCAAGCTCTTTGTAATCACCAATTTGTGATTGGTTTGTTCCAACAGCTCCCCCTCAATCACTAATTGTGATTATTCCATTCTTCTTCACTCGTGCCATCTCTTTGAATCTCTGTAGCTTAGGTCCATCCAAGCTTTTTGTTAACATATCTGCAACTTGTTCTTTTGTTGGACTATACATCACTTCAATCTCTTTATCAAGTACCTTTTCCATCAAGAAATGATACTGAATCTCTATATGCTTAGTCCTGGCATGAAAAACAGGGTTAGCTGCCAAATACAATGAACTCATATTGTCTCCAAAAATAATTGGAGTACTCTGATCAGTTCCAAAACTCTTCAACAAGGTCTTTAACCATATCACTTCTTTTGCAGCCTCTACCAATCCTTTATACTCAGCTTTTGTGGATGAAAAAGCAACTGTATGTTGCTTCTTTGAGCACCAAGAAACTAACTTATCTCCAATATAACAGAGATACCCATGAGTAGACCTTCTATCATCTCAATCACCTGCCCAATCTGCATCACTAAATACTTTAATTCTTGTATCAGAAGTAAATCCATAATACAGACCTTCACTTAGGGTTCCTTTGATATATCTGAGTACCCTTTGAGCTGCAATCCAATGAGTCTTCTTTGGACAATGCATGAATTGTGATAACACACCTACTGCATATGATAGATCTGGCCTTTTCAAGGTAGCATAGATTAAACTACCTCCCAAATTCAGATACTTCTTCATGTCATTAAACTCTTCACCTCCATACCTGCTCAATTTATGATTTACCTCCAATGGTGTGCTTGAAGGCCTGCAATCCTCCATGTTGAATTTGACCAAAAGATTCTTTAAGTACCTTTCTTGTGTAACATATACTCCATGTTGAGTATATACAATCTGCATTCCTAAGAAATAAGATAAGTTTCCCAAATCACTTATCTTAAACTCCTTCTCTATTTGTTTCTTAAGCTCATTAATTCCTTGAGCATCTATACTTGTGACAATGATATCATCAACATAAATACACATATATATGTATCCATTTTCACTTGCCTTCACTAGCAAGCTACTATCTGCCTTTGATGCTTGAAATCCACATTCATTTAAGAAATTAACAAGCATGTAATTCCATGCTCTTGGGGCCTGCTTCAACCCATACAAAGCTCTCTTGAGCTTACACACATAATCTGATCCAGTTGAATCCATTAAGCCTTCTGGTTGCTCCATGTACACTTCATCTGCAATGTATCCATTCATAAATGCATTCTTCACATCTAATTGTGATAACTTCCATCCTTTACAAGCAGCAATAGCAATCAATGATCTAATTGTAGACATTTTAGCAAGAGGACTAAAGGTTTCATCATAATCTACCCCATAGGTTTGGGCATTACCTTTGACAAAAAGTCTAGCCTTGTATCTAGACACCTTACCATCTGCAAACCTTTTTGTTTTATACACCCACTTACATCCAATGACTTTCGGATTCTTTGGACTTGGCACCAATTCCCATGTTTCATTTTCAAGTAGAGCAGCATACTCTTCTTGCAAGATGGCACCATCCAATGTCTTTGAAGTAGCCCAACATCTTCTTATAGAAGACAATCTTCAACTTTATATCTTCCTGTAGAAGATAATCTTCAAATACACCATGTAGATGGCCGATCCTCACCATCAAGCTGCTTATGACCAAGTCTTCTTGCCATGAACAAGAGATAACCTCCTCTCCATGAACTAGAGTGTGAGCACACCCTTCATCTTCTCCAAGAAGAATCACCAAGAAGAACTCCATAGATGCTCCTCAACATGCTTCAAGTTAGCACCATGGCTGCCCCATGTGCTAGAAGAAACACCACCTCTACTGAGGTCCAAGCTCCAAGCTTGTGTTGAATACTAAGTGAAGGATAATACAATGAGGCTAATACTCTCCTTATATAGTTTTGTGTACTCTCTAAAAGCTTATCCAAAAGCCATTAAAGCTCCACAATCTTACGATCGCTAAAAGCAAAAACTATCCGTCGGAAGCGTGCGTGAGCTTTTCATCGCTCTGAATATTTTTCTCAAAAGCATACAAACTAAAAACTTTTCGCTGCGCACTGGCTGCCGTCGGGATTTGAACCCGGGTGGGTTCTATAGAAGACTTTTATTTCAATCACGTCTCTTAGTGGTTTTGCTTGTAGAAACAATGAGTAGAAACACTATACATAGTTTTCGCGAACGTTTGTTTGTAGAAGGACTCCAAATCAAGACTACACATGCTATAGCAAGTATTGACCAATGAATGTATTGACCAATTTGGCATTGTTTCCAACAATCCCCCCTGCAATGTCATATTGGTATAATCTAGACTGGATCTGCAATCTGTCACAAACTTCAAATTATTACAAGCTTCAAGCTTGTACTGCCGTACTTCAGAACTTCAAACCTTTTCTTCAAAAGTCTTCTTCAAAACTGAATTTGACTTTCTTCAACAAACCTGAACTTGCTGAATATGAACCATAATACTTGAGAAAATATGCAAACTAGATATCCAATAGTGTACACATCAAGCAATCACTGCTTGACAACAAATATAGCATGAACTGTCTCTGAACCTGCTATCTCCTGTCTTCAAAAACCTGAAAACATACACTAGGATCCACATATTTGCATTTACCTTCCAAAAAGGTTTCTCAACGTACATCTTCTGCGTCATGTAAATACACTAAACAAAATCAGGAACTGAATCTTGGAACCTGTGACTGAAAACTCACAACTTAGTGTATTATGAACACTGCTCGTTCATCTCTGACTGTACTCAAGTCAAATCAACTCAACTCAATTGAAATCAACTGAAATATGAGTCAAAAAATCTATGATGTCATCATGTCTTCATCCTTTAAATCCTTCATACCTCTTTCCTTCAGAACTTGGTATAAACATATATATGCGCACTTTTGAAATATACCTTTCTGAAATATCAGGCTTCTCTTCGAATAGAACTCTGGAACCTTCTCTTGAACAGGAACATCCTAACAGGAACTTTCTCCAAACATTCTTCTTCTTCCTTCTTCTTTCAAAGCTGGAACATAAAGAGAACCTGACAAAGGAAATATAGGAATACCTGAAATAGGAATACCTGTAGGTATGACTCTGCATTCTTTTACATATGGCTTGAAAATAAGTCTTCATGTTTCATCAACCCCCTGGATGACTTAACACTAGTATCCAAAATTCTTCAAATATATAAGACTTTATGAAATCTGGAATGTCTTCCTTCATAAATCTAATGTTCAGTGATCAATACCTGTATCTGAAACAAGAATTCTCTGAACCCTTTTTATTAGCACTGATCAGATGCCAATAGCTTTCCATGTCATTCCTCAGCTTTCCAAAATCTAGAATAAGGTTAGCTGATCCTAACATAACAAAACCTTGCTGAAAGCTTTATAGGATTCATAACCTTCTACAACATAACAAGTATCTTCTATCTCTCTGCAACACAAATTTGCTAGAAACTGAATCTTTGACTTTATTTCTTCCAATGTTAAGAATCTTCACAAACAAAGGATAGACAACTAAATCATAAATACTCAAGATCATACAAGATCTATTCAAGATCAATGATCTCTCCTGTGTAGAATCTGCTGTCATCAAACCTTCATGACTGAATGTTTGATTTACTTCCTAAATGTCTCCAAGTGTCCATGCTTCTTAAAAAGTTGTAAAACTTTTCTTCAAACAAATCCTTCCAGGAATATGCAATTCCTACTTGAAACATAAGTGGACAAACTTCTCACCTTGAGAACTCCAAAAGCTGCAAGTTGATACTTCATAACTTTCATATTTTACCAGGGTGAAATGTGACAGTACCTGCTTGACTTTCTTTTGGCTAACTCCACTTTTCAATCAAGTGATAGGATCTGATGGAACACCTTTTTGAATACAAGCATGTATCCAAAAAACTAGACAATCATAGAAAGTAGATTCTCCATCGACTTGTACATCAACAAGATTCTGAATTTTCTAAAGTTTTCTGAAAATATTGAATATGAGGTAACCTTTTCCAAACACAAAACCTCAAGCCAACTCTTCAACATCTACTACAAAAAACTCTTTTAACTCAAGAGTTAGATAAAGAAGAAATATACTGCTCTGCAACTTGTCATATACCAAGTAGCTCTGTATTGACACTCGAAGAATTCTTTGAGGGAACATATAAGCTGCCCGCTTGAAAAGCTTCAACATAACTCATACACATATGAGTGCTTTTGTTTCTCTCAATGCAATTCTTTGTCAAATCTACTAAATCATGGCCAAGTGTAATGCAAAACAAGAAACTGCTTCTTCTTTAAACAAGATGTTCTTGTAGACTTGTCTTTGGATGTAGAGGATAAAATAGGAAAAGTATATGGAAAATATATGAGAAAAGGAAGCCTTACTTTTCTTTTGGAAATAATGGACTTTTCTTTTTCTACATCTTTCTTCCACCTGATGATTTCAACATTTTCAAACTTCTCTTCCATACCTTTTGTTCTCTTCATCTTGAAGTAGCAAACACTCTTGACTTCTTCAACTAAACTTTTCTCTTCCTCTAATGCTAAGAGTAAGAGATAAAACAAACATGGTATATAAATGGAAGTTGAATATAGAAACATGTTTTATCATCTCCTCATATCTCTGAATCAAAATGTTGTTTCAAATGTCTGAAACGAATAAATTCACCAATCTTTTGTCTGAATGATGAATTACCCTTCTAGAGTTACCTTCTCTAGATACATTTGTACCTTGATATCCAACCAACTTACAACAGAAAATTGGCTGAAAGCAAAACTCATCTCATCTCTGCACTTGTCTTCTTAGATGAACTTTCTTGCCATGAAAGAGATCTCTCAAAACTCTCTAGAAAAACCTCTAGATACCTGTTTTGATGTAGCCTTTAACTTTCAACTATATGAAAAGTGTATAAAAGCATTCCTTGAATTTCTTCAAATCTCTTCATAACTACTCTTCTAAGATATGACCTGATAGTAGAAGTTAATACTTGTGATTTGATGTTGATCTGATTTCTTCATCTTCTCTAAACCATTGTTCTTCCTTGAATTTGAAGTAGTCTTCTCTTCATCAAGTATGGGACTTCAAACTATACTTTTGTAAAGTATTTGCATACTCTTCCAAAAATATTCGGCTGCTAACAGATCATCAACTTCATACTCCACACTGATGAATACACATGTAACTGAATTGTCTAATTCTTAAATCTCTCCTCATCTAGATTAAGTGTGTATGTCAAATGTCAAATATTAGAAGATGCTTTCAAACCATATGTTGTAAATCTGGAAGTTTGGGAACTTGGGATTATGAATGAGCCTTAATGCATTGATGCCAAAGATCTAAAGTTCTGTAACCAAAACCTTAGTGCTCTGATACCAAATGTTGAAAGTGAGGTAGGCCCTTAGGCTCATGTCACAGGTCCATGGTTCCATAGTTCCAATCATGTACAACATTAATTCCAGCAATCTTCCATATTGACAAAACATGAACATACCACAACTTAATCATAAAAATGATGAGATAAAGATAGAGAAAGAATAGACAACATGTGTAAGGTGTTACGTAAGCCATCGCTTACTCATAGTATCATATATACCAATGTTCAATGTACAATGTGGGAGCAAAACTCTCAACCACTCTATGTGATGAGAAATAGATGAATGAGTGAATGTACAATGTAACAAACATATTCAGATGTATGGGTAGTAATCTGAATATACATGAGATGTGTGACCTTATATGTTATAGAAGAGTGAATATGAGTGACTGAAAGAGGAAGGATCAGTGTGAAACTGATATTCAACAAACCCTCATCTGAACTTAGGCTATGGAAGACCCTAAGTCAGATACGTGTGTGAAAAGATCACATACTTATAAAGTAGCATAGAATGGTAACAAGTTTGCTGCTAGAAATCCTCAAACTCATGTGAACACACCTTCTTAAACACCTCATCAAATATGCATAAAGCATATACGTACTGTTTCTCTTCTACCTATGCTGAATAGGACTCCTCTTGATATGAACGCCATAGCCTCCATAAAATTCAAGCAGTATGTGTGTGCATAAAGAGAATATGTACCTGAATACTTAACATAAGATGTAAATCTTATGTTAAACACCATCCAATGTCTTTGAAGTAGCTCGACATCTTCTTGTAGAAGACAATCTTCAACCTGATATCTTCTTTGTAGAAGACAATCTTCAAATACACCATGTAGATGGCACCATCCAATGTCTTTGAAGTAGCCCGACATCTTCTTGTAGAAGACAATCTTCAACCTTATATCTTCCTATAGAAGATAATCTTCAAATACACCATGTAGATGGCCGATCCTCACCATCAAGCTGCTTATGACCAAGTCTTCTTGCCATGAACAAGAGATAACCTCCTCTCCATGAACTAGAGTGTGAGCACACCCTTCATCTTCTCCAAGAAGAATCACCAAGAAGAACTCCATAGATGCTCCTCAACATGCTTCAAGTTAGCACCATGGCTGCCCCATGTGCTAGAAGAAACACCACCTCTACTGAGGTCCAAGCTCCAAGCTTGTGTTGAATACTAGGTGAAGGATAATACAATGAGGCTAATACTCTCCTTATATAGTTTTGTGTACTCTCTAAAAGCTTATCCAAAAGCAATTAAAGCTCCACGATCTTACGATCGCTAAAAGCAAAAACTATTCGTCGGAAGCGTGCGTGAGCTTTTCATCGCTCTGAATATTTTTCTCAAAAGCATACAAACTAAAAACTTTTCGCTCCGCACTGGCTGCCATCGGGATTTGAACCCGGGTGGATTCCATAGAAGACTTTTATTTCAACCACGTCGCCTAGTGGTTTTGCTTGCAGAAACAATGACTAAAAACGCTATACATCCTTTTTGCGAACGTTTGTTTGTAGAAGGACTCCAAATCAAGACTACACATGATGTAGCAAGTATTGACCAATGAATGTATTGACCAATTTGGCATTGTTTCCAACAACCTATTCACAAGGTATGTTGCAATGTTGATAGCTTATGCCCATAAGTAATTTGGACAATTCTTTTCCTTCATCATTGCTCTTGCAAACTCTACAAGAGTTCTATTTCTTCTTTCTGCAACTCCATTCTGTTGAGGGGAGTACCTGCAAGTTACTTCTCTTTTTATACTTGCATTCCACAAATAATCATCAAACTCTTTAGAAAAATACTCTCCCCCTCCATCTGATCTCAACCTCTTGAGCTTTTGTCCTGTAATCCTTTCTACATAAGCATGATAATGCTTGCTGGATCCATTTATGCTATAGTCCCTTGAAGGATTCTACACCTCTGTATGAACTAACTCAAGCATGTTTGAATACTTGTATCCTGATTTGCTGTAAGAACTTTTGTGTGCTTTACCTAATTGAGAAGCTTCACACTTGTACACCATGTGTTGCCCTTCAATTTTTGGCAAACCAAGCACCACATCATTCCTTGACATTTCCTTTATAGCTCTCTCATTGAAATGACCTAATCTTTTATGTCATAGGTCTAATTCAGACATCTTTTGACTTCCATAAGTAAATAGAGCATGCCCCACATTACCTTGGACTTTGAGAGTAAACAACCTTCCTTCCTTTTTACCTGCAATAATGTTTCTATATCCCTGATTTGGATCTTGCACATAGACACCATCATTTGTGAATCTGACTTCATATCCTTTCTCCACAATTTGCCCTACACTTAGATTTTTACGAATAGTAGGAACATAAAGTACCTTGCTTAAGAGTGTACTTCCATTCTTTGTCTTCACTGATCCAATGCTTTCCACCTTATGCTTAGTATTGTCACCTGTTTGAACTGTATGTCCATTCACCTTTGCTTCCATATCAGTCATCAAGGATATATTGCCACTCAGATGATTGCTACATCCTGAGTCAATATAAAACACCCTTTGGTCTTCTCCTACTGCTTCATGAGTTGCATTCAAGATGAGAGTCATGTCATCCTTTTAATCTGATGCATAATTATAATAATTGTTGTTGTAGGGCTGAGATTGAAAACTTCTTCCACCTCCTCTAGCATATGATGTCCTACCACCTCTTCCTCTGAAGTTGCCTCTTTGATTTCTGCCTCCTCTACCTCTTTGATTAAAACTCTGATTATTATTTCTTCCATTCTGATTGTTATACCAACAATCATTTGCCAAATGATTGGTTCTGCCAAAAATCCAAGAAGATTTAGTATTATCTTTATTCTTACCTCCTCTTCCTTTACCTCTGAAGTTCATCTTTCCTTTTGTAAAGTTAGCTTGACTTGAAGATCCTTAATCATCAGTTGACTGCTTCCTTTTGCCATTCTTTTTCTTGTCCTTGGAGTACATAGCTTGACTTTCACTCCTATCATTATCTCCCTTAATGTCCTGCTCAAAAGTTAGCATGTGTCCTAGCAATTGATTAAGATCAAGAGTAAAGTGATCAAGTGACAATTCTATGGACAATATGAAAGGCTTCCACTTCTCATCTCCTCTCAGACCTGTAAGTACTTGCCTTACCAACTTATCTTCTTCAATGTCTTCATCTACTGCTCCCAAGCTATCTGCAATATCCTTCATCCTTGCCACATAATCAGAAATTGATTTTGAACTCTTCTTCTTAAAGGTTGTAAACTCTGCCCATAATGAAGACTTCCTTGACTTGGTTGTGTTTTGGAAATGCTCTTCCAAAGCATTCCACACATCTGTTGCACTTTCCAATCCTCTGATGTGAGGTAAAAGGTAATCATTTACAGCCATGTAAATGATGCTCCTAGCTTGAGCATCCTTTCTCATCTAGGTCTTCAAATCTGCAAGCTCTTCCCTAGTTGGAATACTAGGATCTGCAAACTCAGGCTTTTCTTCTTCTCCTGTAAAGAATGTCATCAAATCTTTGCTCATGAGGTGTGCCTCCATCCTCATGGACCAAGCTGGATAGTTCTCCCTATCTAGCTTATCAATCTGCAAGCTTTCTCCCATCTTTTGATCTTCTGTGTCTGCAATTACTATGATTTATGATAATAAAGTGTACCTTTGATATGAAGCTTTGATCTTTATTGATCCTTTGAACTCATGCTTTGTACTTTTGCAGGTTATTTTCAAGAATTTGTCCTTGTCCACCTTCAATTAGAAGTAACTTCAATATCTGCATCAGTCGGGACTTCCAATGCCTTTACTTCACTTGTATTGCACCTTCAGCTCTGATACCACTGTTGGAGACCTCTTAATCTCCAAAGGTTTGATCTATACTGATTTAAGAGCACCTCTATATCAGTTATGGACCAAACTTTACACAAATGTTACTTTGATTTACCAAATCATTCATGAACAATTCTCTGAGTGAGATTTTTTCTTCTTCAAGAAGTCTGCTTCAAAGATTGACGTCATTACCTGCACATATCTTCAGATTTCTTCAATCTAATGATATACATACCTCCAAGATACCTTTGCACAATCATATCAACCATTAGTCCTTCAAAAGAATCATTAAACCTTTAATTTGATCCTTAAGATCAAAGGTATGTCAAAAACTATCTTCTAGAAATGGTGACTTTGACATGGTCAACTTCTTAAGTTGATTTCTCACAGCACAGATGCCGTTTTGCTAAATTCTTTTAGCCATAGATTCCTTACCTTCTAGCTTAGATTTTGAATGCTCACTCATTAAAAACTTTACACTATGCACTAAGATCTAAGCAAAACATTGACACGAAAAAGTGCGCGACTCTGAGAAGTCTATCTGTAGACTTTACATATACATGTTCCTATTGATCATACTCACAGCATGAAAGGAATTAGACTATGAAACTTTGAACATAGCTTCATTAACTTCCAAATTAGATGTTTACAAAAGGATTTCTGATCCACATGATCAGACTGAGAGAAATCAAAGAACGTCTTGACACTAACTCGTGAAGATGACTCTCTACACATCTACCTTAATGACACTTGACTTCTAATGACTCTCATTTGTATTTCTTTACATCATTGGCTTATATACATATGATTCTAGACTTATCTCAAGTCTATTACATTACTCTTTATCATCCTAAGGATTATCTCTACTCCGATTACAAGAATTTCCACCTGTAATGTACATATGTATACAAACTTCACTTCTGAGATCTCTTCACTTTCTCAAGTGTCTTCTTCCACTTCAATCTGATCATGAGCTTGCTTCAAGCTCTTTGTAATCACCAATTTGTGATTGGTTTGTTCCAACACAAGAGAGACCAGAGAGTGAAGAAGAAGGAGTGCTAGCATACACCACAACCCTCAGAAGATTACAAACAACTATGGAGAGTGTCTAGGCAAACAGTCACCTTTCAAAAGAAGAAGTGGTGTGCTTATGGAACAATTATTATAAGTAGAGGAAGTTGACCAGCAATTCGTAGCATCCTTGCAAGCACTTTTTGAAATAGTATGAATCATAGAAGCAATTAATCGTATGTTACAAAGACCATGGGTACATTATGATGAACGATGCCTCCACACAAGGCAATGATTGGGTAAAAATATATAGATCTCCCTAACCTCAACTGAAACAATGGCATTTGCACCTATCACCATAAACATCAACTCCACCATCGTACCACTAACATCCATATGAGCCATAGACCTCACCAATTAAACCACTATACAAACTCCTCTAGTTTCACCCCTTCCCATTCCTTCACCCTTTAGGACACTTGAACCTTATTCAACAACCAAAACTCAACTAGTCCGTCGAATTGCAATCTTCCATACTCTAACTCACCCCCTGAATGATTGAACCCATTCCAATTACAATCATTGAAGTACAGGTAACCACTCCCATCTCTACCATCGACATATGAATTTTCACTTAAATAGTAACTACATTCCCTAGTTTTACATTTCTTAGCCCCCTCTCTCATTCACATCTTTTCTCCTCCAACGGTAACCCATTGTACCATATCTACATGTCTACAACCACATATTTCCTATATGAACATGTAATAGGTCATCATATAACCACCATGCCTTACCCTCCCACTCATTCATGTCCATCTACATATCAATATTTATTTCCACTCTACTTTACCTCGATTTTCACGTCCACATTCCAACGAGAACCTCCACACCCTTACTTTTTGGACTGACTTGATATTTCTTATATGCAACGAGGCTCGATGTATTTATCACCCGACCCTCATGCAACTTCTCACTTTTTCTCAAGCACTACACCCACCATCCCACTATTTCTGGTGGCCACCTCAATCACAAGCATGTCCGACCCCATGGACATTTCATGACCACTTACTACACCTCCCCCTCCCCCCACAATTTCACCATCCCCCATCTCCCCTTCACCAATGTTACCTCCACTCACAACATCTTTCTCCATGGCATTCACTCTTTCCATTCCCCTTCCCATCCCCCCTGCATTTTCCACACTTCAAACTGCATCCACTGTACATACTTCAATACTTGACTCAACAATAGAAGCAATGATCAATTGTGCCAACCAATTACGACACGAGTACCAACCACTGGTACAACACAACATGATTTCGAATACCTTACAACTATCACATAATGAGCTAGAGCCAAAGGTACAAAACATGGATCAAGAAGCAGTACAAGTCATCGAAGTCCATCTATAAATTCGAATGGGGTGCAATGCTAAATTTACACATAATATGGCAATGCTAAGACAACATTTAGCTATTGTGTGGGAGGAGACCAAAAGACTGTAGCAACAAAATCAAGAGAACTTGGAAGCAGCCATTCAAAATACACTAGGTGCACCTATGAGTCCATTCAAGTCCTAGGTCGTTCCTCATAAAAGCATTGGTATTATTCTAAAGGATCATGCAACAGTGTTGGAAGCACATGACAAGCTCGGTGAGGAGTTTAGCCAGCTCCAACAACAACAACAAGCAACATCACCCCCACCACCTATCTCAATTCCTCAAACCACCATAGCTACTTCATAGTCAACTAAATTGGCCAATCTACAAAGTCAAATATGGAAACTCCAAACCAAGATTCCCCAATATGAAAGACCTCCATCACCTCCACAAGTAGTTGAAGCTAAAGAAACAGTTGACATCCCACTAGAACATACCTTTGAAGATCAGTATGAGCCTCAACTAGTACCAAGCATCCATGTTATAGAGGAGGGACAGGACACATATGAAGATCCCAAGCCACCTTGGTTAAAATAGGTTGAAGACAGTGGAAGATCCCAAGAAGGCCACGTGGCCATACAAATCCAAGCGATGATGAATATGGAAGAAGAAGTGCTCATGACTGAATATTTTCAAGATCTAGCATAGAGGAGATTTATTACTACTTTCGAGCTATAATACAAGCCATATTTTTTCATCCTCATAGATTATGATGCAGAAATAACATTGATAATTGGAAAAGCACCTAATTTCACCATTGAGTTCTATCCCACATATCTACTAGCACCCGCACAGAGAGGTACCATCTTCCAACCAAACCAGCTAAAACACTTACTAGAGATATATCCGGAAATGATGCCCGTGTGGTCCAACACTCCACTCCATATCTTATGCAACCCATGCTATGGAACAGCCCCAAGGTGGAGATCATGGACAACATTTCCCATTAAATTCTAGAGCAATGCATGCTATGCAGATTGGGTAAATTAACCATATTTGACACCATCATAGGGACCCCCAACTATCTCATATATGATTGATTCCATCAAACATTAGATGCCTCATCTTAAACCATGCCAAAAATTGTAGTCCATATGCTCTTAAAGATTTTTTATTTGAAGGTGGTAGTTTTTAGAACTTTCATAAATGTTTGAGCTTGAAGCAGCAGCGTACGCAGAAGTGAAAGTATGTCCCCTCAATTAAAAATTGTGTTTTAGACTAAAGTCACTACAAGACAAAACAAGGAGTGGTTGGCTGCCACTTGTAAAGACAATCTTGAGACATCAAAGTGAGCACCAAGTACTCTTGCAGTTAGGAGCGTACATGAATCGGCACACTCAAATCAAGGCAAGGACTATTCTTGGACCATCCCAAGTGTAAGCAAGAGGGAGCATAGTCTAAAGTGAAGCAAGAGAGAGAAGTGCAAGAGACACACAGTGTGAGACGCAGAGAAGTGAAGTGCAAGGTGTGCATGAAGAGTGACCAAGGAAGTGTGCAGAGGAGTGCTAAGCTTGTTCCCCAAGGATCCCAAGGTCTTACTGAAGTGTGCGCACGCCGAGAGAAGGTATCCATCCCTCCCCCTTAGTGGAAGCTTGGTGCAAGGTTTGCACAAGAGCAGGTTTGTAGAAGGTGGAGGTTTGGTGCAGAGGAGGCCGGCAGCAACAAGTCCCTTGGGTATTTGGTATTTTGTAATTGAGCACTCTGAGGGATTTTGCACAGAAGCATTGGTTGTATTGTGCTTCAACCTTGTATTTGTCTTATTGTAATCAATTGACAGAGGCTTCCAGTGTGTATTTTCTCTTCTGGTCTTCCCCTTTTCTCCTACAAACACTCAAATCCCTTCTTGTCTAAGAATCCCCCAACATCTACCTGATCTTACATCTCCAAATATGCAAAATATTTGTCATGTTTGTCAATTAGGAAAACAAAGCATATTTTCACTCAAGAAAGGAGCACATGTGAGCAATGAAGTGTTGAATCTCATACACATAGATGTATGGGGACCTACAAGGGAGCCATCCATTGGAGGTAATAGATATTTTGTCACATTTATAGATGATCATTCAAGGTTTGTTTGGATGTATTGCATGAAGTCAAAGTTAGAGGTCTTTTACCACTTCAAGAGGTTCAAAACCTAGTGGAGAAGGAAACATGGAAGTATATAAAGACTCTCAGATCAGATGGAGGGGGAGAGTATTTTCAAATGAATTTTCAGATTTTTTACATGATCATGGCATCAAAAGGAAATTTACTGACAGGTATACACCTAAACAAAATGGGGTGGCAGAGAGGAAGAATAGATACATAGCAAAAGTGGCTAGAGCTTTGTTAAATGAAATGAATGTTCCTAACTCTTATTGGGCTGATGCAACAAATACAGCCATATACATTATGAATAGGTTTCCAACCTCACGAGTACATGGAGTTACACCTTATGAAGCTTGGTGTGGTAAGAAACCCAACCTTTCACATCTCAAAGTATTTTGTTGTGTGTGTTATGTTCACATACCTCAAGAATTGAGACACAAGTTAGACCCAAAGGCAGATAGGTGTATATTTCTTGGATATTCTTCAGAGCAATAGGGTTTTAGATGCTATAATCCTTGCATCAAAGAGCTTAAGGTCTCTAGGGATGTCATATTTAATGATTTGCTACCTTGGTATGGTAGCCAAGATGTGTCATAGGTTGATGATGCATACGAAGCCAAGAAGAAGTTCAAAGAGCAAAAACAAAGCATGGAGATGAGTGGTCCAACCACTTCAAGCACATCATCAGAGGAGAGTACTACGTCATCTTGGCATGGAAGCACAAGGAATGAACCTCATTCAAGTGAAGGAAGTAGCAAAGGGAAGAAAAAGGCAAATGATGAATACCATCGATAAGTAGACATGGAATCTAGAAGTGACGAAGATATGGAAAAATTAGAAACTCCAGGATTTAAATCATCTAAACCAAGGAGGAGGAGATTCCTACCACCTAATGGTGAGGTAACATCATCCAATAGGGTTAAATACCCTATTCAAAGGTTAACTTATGATTCATTCATTGCACGACACTATGCCTACATGAGTCAAGTTATAGCTTGTGACAAACCTAACTTTTTTGAAGAAGCAAATAAGCATAGGGAATGGATTGAAGCCATGGAGGAGGAATACAAGGCACTTGAAGAAAATGATACTTTGTCATTGGTGCCAAGAACAAAGGACATGAAATTCATTGGCAACAAATGGGTGTACAAGGTAAAGAGGCATGTAAATGGGAGCATCTCTAGGTATAAACCAAGGCTAGTTGCCAAAGGTTTTGCTCAAACCTATGGCATTTACTTTGAGGAAACATTCAATCCAGTAGCTAAGATGTCCACCATAAGAAGTTTGATTGCAATTTCAGCCTCAAAAGGTTGGAAGATGTACTAATTGGATGTGAAGAATGCTTTCCTAAATGGAGAGCTTGAAGAGGTAGTCTTCATGGAGAAGCCCCAAGGCTTTGAAGATGAGAGGTTTCCACATCATGTATGAAGGCTAAAGAAGGCTCTTTATTGACTCAAGCAAGCCCCAAGATCTTGGAACCAAAGACTTCTGGACTACTTGGTAAAATGGGGATTCAATCAGAGTCATGTAGACCCATCACTCTCTAGGAAGATGGAAGGTAGAAAAATTGTTTTCATTTGTATATATGTTGATGATTTGATCATTACAGCTGATGATGAAGCGAACATCAAGGACATAAAGAGAAAGCTTTGATGTGACTTTAAAATCTCAGATTTAAGGATTTTAAGGTACTTCCTTGGGATTGAAGTACTATATAAAGAGGAAGGTATATACTTGATGCAAAGGAAATACATTCTAGATCTTTTGAAGAAGTTTGGCTTGTGTGATTGCAAGCCCACTTCAAATCCATTAGAAGAAAATATTAAACTAAGTTCTCATGAAGGTGAAGAAGTGAAGGATGTCACCATTTATAGGTCAATAATTGGCTCTCTCTTGTATGTTACTATGACAAGACCAGATATTGCACATGTAGTTAGAGTGTTATCTCAATTTTTGCAAGCACCAAGAGTACCTCATCTTGTTGCAGCCAAAAAAGCTACTTAGGTACCTCAAAGGATCAATGAATGAAGTTCTATATTATCCATTTGATGATGGATTAAATGTACAAGATTATTGTGATGTTGATTGGGCAGGTTCCAAAGATGACAGGAGGAGCACTAGTGGATATGTTATCATGCTAGGGAAAAATATCATCTCATGGATGTCAAAGAAACAACCAACACTAGCTCTCTCACTGATCGAAGCTGAGTATAGAGGCTTAGCACATGATTTCACTCCTCTCTATGTAGTGGTGTACTGGCCTTTCCAAATCTGATTGTACCAAATTGCAGAGCATTCTTTGTTTTCCCATTGTGCTCATTTTCATTGATTTCAAGGTTCATTTGGTCTCTCATATAGGGACCTAAAATTTGCCAAAGTTTCAAGTTATTTTACTGAGTGAGTTGTGACAAATCGCCAACTTTGTGAAGGTATATCTCTAGACATAGGTAGAGAGTGTTGCAAACACGTAGTCTATTTTGCAGCGGGTGGTTCTCCCAGCTGGAATATCCATTTGGGATGATTTAAAGCTTATTGGGTAGCTCTACCAACTCTTCTGTTCATCAAATGTTACATCTCTAGAAATAAGAAACTGCTTGGTTAAAGGATTACATAGCCTATAACCCATGTTCTTTTCATTGTATCCAATGAACACATATTTTTCAGCCTTTGGTTCGAGCTTATGTCTAAGTTGTGATGGTACATAAGCATAGGCAACTGATCCAAACACCTTACAGTGATCTAGTGTTGGTTTCTTACCCCACCAGGCTTTATAAGGAGTCATTCCATTTAGATCTACACATGGTAATCTATTCACAAGATATGTAGCTATATTTACAGCGTCAGCCCAAAGATAATTTGGACAATTCTTTTCCTTTAGCATTGCCCTAGCAAACTCAACCAAAATCCTATTTCTTCTTTCTGCCACCCCATTCTGTTGAGGTGTGTATATGTAAGTTATTTCTCTCTTGATACCTGTATTCCAAAGATAATCATTGAATTCTTGAGAAAAGCATTCTCCCCCTCCAGTAGACCTTAGCCTTTTGAGCTTTTGACATGTAAATCTTTCTGCATATGCATGAAAATTTTTGAAGGCTCCAAACACTTCTGATCTTTCCTTAAACATAAAGATTTATACATCTTGTAGCATCATCAATGAAGAGAACATAATACCTAGATCCACTGATTGATCCTTCTTTTGTTGGTCCCCATACATCTGTATGAATGAGCTCTAGTAATCCATCATGCTTGAATCCTTTCTTTTGAAATGGTAATCTATGTGTTTTTCCCATTGATGGCATGCTTCACATTTATAAACCATGTGTTGGTTTTGCACATTTTGTAGTCCTAATATAGATTGATTTGCCGTGGTAGTTTTAATTTCTCTTTCGTTGAAATAACCCAACCTCTTATGCCAGATATCTAGCTCTATAATCACTTCATCATCATGTGTGATTAAAGCTTGACCAATATTCCCTTGCACGTTTAGATTAAAGAGTCTACCTTCCTTCTTACCATAGAAAATCTATTTGTATCATTTATCTAGATCTTCCACAAATACTCCTTCATTTGTAAATATGACTTGAAAACCTTTCTCTACTATTTGACCCACACCAATTAGATTCTTAGGTATTGTGGGAACATACAAAACATTGGTTAATAAGTCAGCTCCACTCCTGCACTTCACATTTCCAATTGAACACACATTGTGACTCGTGCTATCATCTGTTTGAACTGTATGACTAGAAGTACTTTCTTCTAGTTCTGACATTAATTCTATATTACCTGACAAATGATTAGAACAACCAGAGTCAATATAAAATACCTTGAGATCTTCCTTCTCTAATGTACTTATTGAATTCATCATCAATGTTGGATGGTCCTCATTCTATGTATCATTTGCATAATTAAAGTAGGTGGTGTTGGATTGGTTCTGTCTTCCTCCACCTCTACAATCACCACCTCTTTGAATTTGTCTTCCTCTTTGAACAGATTTTGATATCTTCCACCTCTACCTTTGCCATTGTTGCTTTGATTCTGATTTGAAACTTCTTGATTATGTCAACAATCATAAGCTAGATGATTACTCAAGCCACAAATCCAGCATGTCTTCTTGTTGCTATTCTGGTTACTTCTTCCTCTTCCATTTCCTCTACCTTTACCTCTGCCACTACCTCTACCTCTTGCATAATTTGCTTGAGAAGTTGATTCTTCTTCATCTTTTTCTTTACTTTTGTCACCTTTCTTCTTATTCTTTGCATACATAGCATACATACATACCTTTCTTCTTATTCTTTGCTTGAGAAGTTGGTTCTTCCTCATCTTTTGCTTTTTTTTTTTTCACCTTTCATCTTATTCTTTGCTTTACTTTTGTCACCTTTCTTCTTATTCGTTGCATACATAGCACAGCTATGTCCTTTATCTCCATCTGACTTAAAATCTTGCTCAAATGTAAGCATTGGTCCAAGCAATTGATTTAAATTTGGTACAAAATGATTTAATGAAAGTTCAATTGAAATTACAAAAGGTTTCCACATTTCATCTCCTCTCAAACCTGCAAGCAATTGTGCAATCAACCTATGATCTTCAATGTCTTTTTCTATAGATCCAAGACTCTCAGCCAAGTCCTTCATCTTAGTCACATAATCATTAATGCTTTGATTTTGCTTTTTCTTGAAGTTGTGAATTCTGACCATAAGCCAGCCTTCCTAGCTTTAATAGTATTTTGGAGGTGATCTTCCAATGCATTGCATATATCTTCAGCTATTTCCAAACCTCTGATGTGCAGTAGCAAGTGATCTGTGATAGTATTGTATATGTAAGCTCTTGCGCTTGCATCTTTCTTCTACCATAGCTTCAAGGCTTCTAACTCTTCTTTCTTTGGTGGACTATTGTCTTCAAATGTAGGCTTTTCCTCTCCATCTATCACATATGTCATTAGGTCCTTACTCATAAGTAAGGCTTCCATTCTTATCACCCAAGCAGGATAGTATCTCTGTCCAATTTGTTAATCAAGATATGATCCACCATGGTCTTCTTGCTTCTGCTGCAACCTATGAGTTTGAAGTTAAAGAATGTTACCTTTTGTAGATATTTATGCTTGAGGATAACTTTGAAATATTTCATTGATGCCTTTTGTTGTTGAACACTTTAACTTTCACTTTTCCAATGAAAATGTCCTCAAAAACTTCTTGTATCTCCACTTCCTTTAACTCTTAAGGACGTTTTGCTCTGATACCACTAGTTGTATCCACACTTCCTTTACTCCTAAGGACCTTTTTGCTCTGATATCACTTGTTGGTGTATAGAAACACCACAAGAACCAGGCTTATGTGATATTAGAACACCTCTATAATCACCAATAGCTCGACAATACTAAAACTCAAACCTTGAGAAAAAATAGAATCTATTTTGATTTCATTCCTGTACGTTTCTGGTGACTTTATGGTAATTCTTTGGTGGTTTGCGCTTTCTTTTTGGTGGTTTTCGATGACTTTTTGGTGTCAAAAACTCTTAAAAATCACACAGTCTGATGTTTCTCTATTGATTTTCCACTTGCACTTCCAATGTACAAGAATTTTGAACACTTGACTTCATCAACTTGACATACCTTCACAATTGAACATAATTTTTTTGAGTACACATTCCGGTGTGTGAAGATCCTTCATTCATCTGTAGTAGAAGATGATAATTTCACAGTGAGCTATCACTTATGAAAAATTTACACTATAGATTTAGAAATTGACTCTAACACGATCAAGAAAAGTGCATCGCAAAACTCATAATTGTATCTAACATTCATATAGTTATGAAATTAGTTAGACTTCTTCACACACAGAGAATTGACTCAATTCATATTCCACAAAAATGTGCTTTCTATTAGAGAAGATGTGTATAGAATGGTATGGCCTTCTTCTACTCATAACCATAGAAAGTTCTCCTACTCTAAGTAACTTTCCATCACCATCTCTCTCAAAAATTATCTCCACCACCTGTCTCACATGTAGGACTTACAAATCAACTTCTCTACTCACTCCTCTACTCTCTACTACACTTCAGCTCAGTCTGTATCTACTACAATCTATATTTCGGCACATTCTATCTCACTCTCCCTCTTTGCTCCATCAAATGAACTTATATACACAACTGATCTATAAATTCAAGAATCACGTAATCTCCGAGATTCTGATAACAGAATTGATTCTCTAGTTTAGACTATATTACAATTGTGAATTTGTACCTTCACATAGGCATAGGTTTCTGAATGTCTAATAACTATAGTCCTTAGTCCTTCTTCTTCTCATTAGTGTCTTCTTGTCTTCATCCCTAATTAGTGAATGAAGTCTCAACATGTGTGCATGTCTTCATGCTTCTCACTCTCACACTTCTACATTCCTCTCACTCACAATCATCATATCATCCTCATGTCTCCATGGATTGAGATTTATGAGGTGAATCTTCACCATGATGGTACTTCCATTATGCTAGAGTGACACCGTAGTAGGTTGCTTCTTGCTCAATGAAGATATGCATGACTACCAAGCATGAAGCAAATACTATTGGTGGACACATGAGTGTCATAACAGCTACCCTAGTTAGAGTCAAAACAATCATGCAAATCTAGTAGTAATGATCCCCCCTTGGGATAAAACAATCCAAGTAATCGGGTACCACTCAAGTAGCAAAAGATGCACCTAATGACCTCCCAATGCTTGACACCTATGCAATGCATAAACACTACTCATCTATGAAGGCTGAATTATGCATGATTAAATCAAGCATCTGTATAGCTCCTAAGCCCAAGGAAAAGATGATTGTGGAAGCCTTTATTTTGCTTAACCCCTCGCAATTGGTCCAATTGGATTACCTAGAGCCCATAATTATCTCGAATATCACATATGTATATACCCGCTTCCACTCGCTTTTCCTTTGGTTCTTTTCTTTTCCCTTTTTGCACATATGCACGCACACCCGCAATTCCCTCCCTTTCTTCACTCAACCCCCTCTTTTCACGTCGGAATATATTTCGATCGTAACAAGAAACTCTTAAATAGGCAATGGCCAAAACAACAGCGTATGTACATAAATGAACAGTTTCCTACCTAATTTTTAAACAATATGTAAGTACGAAAGTCAATCCATGAACTCTTATGCAATCGAGTTTCAAACTTGCCAGGCTATCAATTTGCAAATTGAGACGCTGAAACAAAAAACTTACAGTACCATTGAAGCCCTCATTTAGAAGATTCACTATGTTTGTGTAGTTTATAACTCACTTGCAGCAACAAGCTGTTTGAATATTCGTCTTCTCTCAGCACTAACCTTTCCATTAAGCATGTTCAAAAAAATAAAAATCTGCTTTCTCCTTGGAGTAGGTTTCACATGTAACACTAAGACCTGCTTGTCGAACAGCACGAATGAGGTGAGGAAGTTTCTCTCTTCCCAATGTGCAACTGGTGCTGCTTGTAAAGGTTGATCGAAACTCCAAAGTTGATCTTGAATATGTCTGTGGCATAGTCACTATTGAAGCAGTTTCACAAGCACCACAGCTTCCATGCCAGCGTCTCTTCCACAGGACCGCATGATACATCAGTTCAGTAACTTAAGAAACACCTGCCATTATGTCACAAGAGCTACAAGTTGTGGAGCAGCTAGCTCCCTCCATGGGATGATTCCCTTGCCTCTAAGTTGCCATAGACTCGACCGATGAGCTTTTGTCCTTCTAATCTTGCCATGAATTGCTTGTCAATCTTCCTTCGGCAACAGTTGCTGCTGACACATGTGACTGATGATAATGCTGCATTCCAGTGCCCAGCTTTAGCTATCATCATACTCCTTCTAGTATTGGTACCTGTCCAACCACACAGCAGAAGAAAACGAGGAAAAAAAACCTCCCCTAAATGTTGCCTGCTCAGCTCGTCGATGGCAGTGCTATATCTCCTTGAAATGCCGTCAGGCCCACTCTCCCTTGCAGTATATGCTGCCCATCGAGCATTAACTTCAGAAGCTTCCTCAAGAGTTGAATTTTGCCGAGTTTCAACTATTGTTTTAGGCTCCGCTGCTATGTACCTACAACTTCAGCTTCACTTCATATGAGAACCTCAGGTCATCTTTAGTGTCAACTTAGCAGCCTCTACCTTTAGTCCACGTACATATGTCAGCAGCATATTCAGCAAAAACTCTTTTGTTTTGGACACTGTTATCTCTTATCGCAGCATGTACTAAGAATTTGTTAGATGAGCCAACCCAAACATGTATGAAGAATCCATCAGAATTTATATAATCGTAGTTTGTTAGATGGGTGAATCAAAACATATACGAGGAATCCATTGACCTCCTTCATATGTAATCAGATTCCCTGTTCACATTTGTGTTAGGTCTCCTCCTTAGTTCTTTGATCACTTCAATAAAGAATTTCCAACATCCCCAATCAGACATTGCAGTCTTGTCTTTGTTTACAGGCTTTGGCTTCTTTTTTCCTTCCCTATTTTGGGTACCTCATGAAGAGAATCTGCGAGAACATGGCTGCTTCTTCACGAATGCAACATTCCTCCTAAAGTAGAACATGCAGACAAATCCTCCATAACAGAAGTAGAGATCGAGCTAAAATATTGTTTGAATTTGGAGTAGCAGAAAGAAAATCTACAAAATCTTGATTTGTCAAGTTCGATACACCATTGTACTCATATCACATCAGATCATTTATCCTGAGGATTAAGCACTCGACAAATTCTAACTGAACCCTCATACCCTTCAGTTTTCCCAGAAACCTTGTCTCTGCTCTTGCCATCAGTTCATGACCTCACAATAGCCTTTGCCATAGCTTCAAATCACAAGCTGTCTTGCTATGATTTTTTCCCAGTTGTATAGGACCCAGATATTCAGAAGCGCCCAAGAGAACCAAGGGATATCGGAGTAGACTGAAATGCTATTTCACTAACAGGGGCCTCTGCCTCCGTCAAGCATCCCATTCGAGTTTGTTCCCCTTAGTGCTTCACCGATCAAAGTTCATGAGAAATCTTTCCCATCCGTCCAAAGGAAACTTTCATAATAAAGTGATAGGATTCAATCCTTCAATTGACCCCCATCTGAGCGTTCACAGCTATCGTTCTCTTGATGTCCAACCAAATAGCTGTCTCCATGGATTAGCAACAGCCTCCGCAGACCCCGGATCCCTGATTTCAGCTGAATACCCTCCTCTTCGATGTGTGTTCTCAGGTCCGAGAACCAAGGACCTCTCCGGCTAACCCTCAGCCTCACTAATGCGTG
This sequence comes from Ceratopteris richardii, assembly GCA_020310875.1. Taxonomy (NCBI): domain Eukaryota; kingdom Viridiplantae; phylum Streptophyta; class Polypodiopsida; order Polypodiales; family Pteridaceae; genus Ceratopteris; species Ceratopteris richardii. The sequence continues at coordinate 48,034,956 of CM035422.1, forward strand.
TGGACTCTATCTGTACTTGCACAATGAGCCCCATGAGTTAGCATCCCCATTGAATGCCCTCAGAAACCCATGATGCTGAAGAAGATCTCCCATCTGTTGAATTCTCCCCTTCAACTCTCCCCTAAGACGAGAGCCACCCCTCCAAAATTGAAGAGGAACCCCCCCTTTTCTGTCCGTGATGATTCCTCCCCTTCAGCCGATGCACGTTATCTCCCTTCTGAGCTTCCTTTTCTATCAACAAAAGAGCAGACGTTGCTTATGATAGAAAAACCCCAAAAGGATCACCTCTCCCTTCGTCCCCCCCAGGAGTGAGAGCCCGCTCCCCGTTCTTCTCTTCTACTGCCCCCAAAAGAGAGGACGCTCTCCAGGTTCAAGCGATGTGCAAGCGTACCATATGTGCCTGACGAACCATGCACCGAGCTGCCTCCCCTATCCTCCTCCTCTCGTCCCCAAAAGAACCAGCGCCCTCCACCTTTTTTTTGATGCCGCCCAGAGATAAGGCATCCCCTTTTTTGGAGAAAAATAGGCCACACCTTTGAGTTGCATTTCATCAAGACATTTGAGAGCAAACATGGCATCCCCATGTTTGGCATATCCTACAATTAGGGCAGTCCATGACACAACAATCTTGATTCGGAAGCCTATTGAAGACTTCGTGTGCTTTTCTAATCAAGCCACACTTGACATACATGTCTATCAATGCATTTCCAACAGCAGTACCAAGTTCCCGATCCATTCTGATCATGATGGCGTCATGTAGTTGCAAATACTTCCCTTCAAACATTTGATCACTCTTCAAGTACCTGTAATCAAACATCTTCTTCTGCCAAATACAAACATGTTAGTGCACCAAAACCGACCATTTATTGAGCTAACATACTCCCCTCTTCTTAATTGCGAAGTCATCCTCAACGAGCGAAACTGTTCCTGCGCTCAAATCATCCAATATGTGATCATCACTCAATCAAATACAAATCTTTACCTTGCATGACCATACTCTTCTTCCTCAATGTAGCACCTGCGATCACCCTCATACAATCATCGGGCAGTACCAAAATCCAATCATTTCACTTACCAACTTTGTCCATCTTGATGTATCTTCATCACCATGTCCACCTATCTGCAAACTCATCAAACATATTAGATCATTTTTCATCAAACACCACATCTACTACCAAAATGAGAAACATCCATATCAATCATCCATATCACACATATATACTCAACACACACATCATGATCCCGCATCACACATGCATTCTCGTCACACACAACATACATACATGCAAGCAGAAGACATATCCACATTCCCTCTCATCACTCTTCTAGACTGTTCGTTCAACACGTCACGAATCTTTGTTCCACATGCATACTCAACCCATTTCTCACACACACCATATATATGTAAGCAAGTACCATTCTTGAATTTCATTTTTCCTGCCCTTCGAGGCTATACTGCCACCTCCCCCCAATTCTTCTTCCGTTTCCAATCGAGTCCTCCTGTTTAGTTTTCATGCCTCTTCAACCTAGGGTTTCCTATTCCCACTTGCCTTCCTGTCTATCTCTCTGTTTTTCTTGCTCGTCGACTAGATCATATGCTAGGTCACCACCACACCACTCTAACTTGATGGATACACGATAAGGACCACTCAAGTCTAACACGAGCTCACCTCGACAGGACCACTCATCATCAACGCGATTCAGGACTTCTCAAGTTGTCATACCACCTAAGAGCCAAACTGAACACTTCTGGAAGGTTTGCAGACAAACAATGCAACTAGCACGATTGGATTCCTCAAGTCCAAGCTTTCCATAGACACATCGCAACCAAAACTCTAGCCGAGCTTAAGCTTCAATTTGACATGTTTCATCGGGAGCCCACACATAACCCAAATCCCCACAACACAAACACATATATTCCCATCCGAGCATCATGCTCTCTCACCTCTCTTATGTCCCCCCTCGAGCGAGGAATTCTTCTCATTCATTTTTTCCACATTTTTTCTCTCTTTTTTCATTTTGTTTTTTTCACATATTTACTCACACTTGCCGGCCTACGCTGAAGCTGGATGCGACTCGTGGACTCGACCACCCGATCGAGTTTGTTCCACCCATCTACCAACCCAACGAAGCGCGCGACACACAGACAGCTAGCCCTATGCGAAACCGACGTCGGTTCGTGGCTTTGACCACCCGGCCAAAGTGGGTCCACCCACCTATCGGCCCACATAGGTGCATAGCCACATGCACATATACATAAACATATATTTTTCTCATTTTCTTTTCATTCCCGCATCTCGAGAATTAGGAGACAAAAGAAAGGATCTTTTCCCAACCATCCCAATCACGACACACACACATATATCCCCCCGTGGACATCCCAATGAGACATATCTCCTCTCTGCTGCCACTCAAGCCAAAATCCAGCCACTAATGCCATGGTCAACCCGTCCTCGCAAAACCCACACATACTAACCACCTTGTCGACCTGAAACCTCAAAAAGTGTCACTTTAGTTCCTAAGTGTACAACACACTTGGTCCACCCGTCCTCACATCTTTGACTCGCAATCCACAAAGCAAACCCTAATCAGACTCAAGCCATCCTTACCGGCATCCATCATATCATCTTTTTCTTTTTCATCTCCATCCTCTGCCTCGCAGAGATTCCACATGATTCGACAGCTTGCTGATATTGTCCTCTAGCCAGGCGATACGGTCTGGAAGGCCACCATTCATTACTACACCTCTTAATGCCTCGAGCTTCAAAGCTAAATCCCTTATCCCTTCTTCTTTTCGCTCATCACTGCCTTGGAGTCGAAAAATCTCATCATCCACTTGATGGAACCGAACCCACATTTTCTTCTTCTCCTCTTCTAAATGGCTCATCTTTCTTTCTATTTCCAAAGGAACCTCCTCGCTCCTCCCGACTTGGCCAGACAACTTTTCAACCTCTTCTCGAATCGACCTCTCCTCCCAGATCCTACTCATATTTTCTACTTCCAGATCATCCACTTTTTTCGACAACTCCTTCGCCTTTTCTAACTCCACGCCTATCGCCTCTAATTGGTCCAACATCACTTTTAGCTCTTCCTCTATTCTACCTACTTTCGGATCTTCTACTCGTTCTCGGGTCTCATCGTCTTTCTGATTCATCCACCTACCGAGCTTGCTACTCAGCTTTGCATTCTCTGTTTCTACCCGTCTCACTTTCTCATGGCTCTCTGCTTGGGCACTTTTCATTCCTTCTAACTCTAGGTGGAACTCGTCACATGCCTTACCCGCTTGATCACTGTATCGACGGATTATGCTTTGTACCTTCTCGATTTCATGCTCCATTCCTTCGACTCTCCTCATTAGGTCATCCTCGTCTCTTGAGAGCTCTTCTTCGATCGCAACTCCAAAGCAGTCGGCTACCATCAAGCCGGATCTCAAGTCCCAGACCACGTTTTCACTCTCGGGCTTCACAAGATCTTGCCTGCAGCTTTTGTTTACTCTTTTCCACTCCTTGTTTTCATTTTTCAACATCCGTACTTGCTTTTCCCAAGTTCCTAGGACCTCGGCCATTTTCTCTTGATTTTCCTCTAATTTCGCTATTTTGATCCTCTCGTTATCTCGCTCCACCTGCAACCAATTGACTTGACATTCCAAGCTCTTCACAAGTTCTACCAAGTCTTGATCATGAGATCCAGTGTCCTTGCTTTTACTTGCTCTCGCAGTCTCCGTCGACGAAGTAACTCCACCCTTGTCAACTTCCACATACAAGGAGGATAAACACCTATCAGATTGATTCGTTGTGACCTTTACGCCAGTCACCTCTATTGAGCCACACACGTGCTCGCATAGTCTCTTTTTCCCACAGTCCGCACATGTGGGGACAAAATCCAACGGGGAGCATACGCGAGGGCAATATTTGGCTATATGCCCAATCTGCTCGCAACACCAGCACCTCACATAATTTGATATCGGGCCAAATCGCCACCCTCGGTTCACATGACGTCTCATGGTCGGATGAGAATCTATCCATCTCCTATTTTGTTAAAAATTCGGTTGCCTCATGTTGGCATTCTCCAAACCACATGCTGGCTTTTGTTGGGCCATTTCTTTAATGAAGGTCAAAGCAGATTTGGGATCGACTTGGCTGTGCCACACGATTGGGGCACCAAGCGAACTCGTAGCACTCTCTATGAGAGGTGCTAAGCCAATTCTCGGCAAACGCACCAAAATGTATAGCTCATAAGCCCAAGGAAAAGATGATTGTGGAAGCCTTTATTTTGCTTAACCCCTCGCAATTGGTCCAATTGGATTACCTAGAGCCCATAATTATCTCGAATATCACATATGTATATACCCGCTTCCACTCGCTTTTCCTTTGGTTCTTTTCTTTTCCCTTTTTGCACATATGCACGCACACCCGCAATTCCCTCCCTTTCTTCACTCAACCCCCTCTTTTCACGTCGGAATATATTTCGATCGTAACAAGAAACTCTTAAATAGGCAATGGCCAAAACAACAGCGTATGTACATAAATGAACAGTTTCCTACCTAATTTTTAAACAATATGTAAGTACGAAAGTCAATCCATGAACTCTTATGCAATCGAGTTTCAAACTTGCCAGGCTATCAATTTGCAAATTGAGACGCTGAAACAAAAAACTTACAGTACCATTGAAGCCCTCATTTAGAAGATTCACTGTGTTTGTGTAGTTTATAACTCACTTGCAGCAACAAGCTGTTTGAATATTCGTCTTCTCTCAGCACTAACCTTTCCATTAAGCATGTTCAAAAAAATAAAAATCTGCTTTCTCCTTGGAGTAGGTTTCACATGTAACACTAAGACCTGCTTGTCGAACAGCACGAATGAGGTGAGGAAGTTTCTCTCTTCCCAATGTGCAACTGGTGCTGCTTGTAAAGGTTGATCGAAACTCCAAAGTTGATCTTGAATATGTCTGTGGCATAGTCACTATTGAAGCAGTTTCACAAGCACCACAGCTTCCATGCCAGCGTCTCTTCCACAGGACCGCATGATACATCAGTTCAGTAACTTAAGAAACACCTGCCATTATGTCACAAGAGCTACAAGTTGTGGAGCAGCTAGCTCCCTCCATGGGATGATTCCCTTGCCTCTAAGTTGCCATAGACTCGACCGATGAGCTTTTGTCCTTCTAATCTTGCCATGAATTGCCTGTCAATCTTCCTTCGGCAACAGTTGCTGCTGACACATGTGACTGATGATAATGTTGCATTCCAGTGCCCAGCTTTAGCTATCATCATACTCCTTCTAGTATTGGTACCTGTCCAACCACACAGCAGAAGAAAACGAGGAAAAAAAACCTCCCCCAAATGTTGCCTGCTCAGCTCGTCGATGGCAGTGCTATATCTCCTTGAAATGCCGTCAGGCCCACTCTCCCTTGCAGTATATGCTGCCCATCGAGCATTAACTTCAGAAGCTTCCTCAAGAGTTGAATTTTGCCGAGTTTCAACTATTGTTTTAGGCTCCGCTGCTATGTACCTACAACTTCAACTTCACTTCATATGAGAACCTCAGGTCATCTTTAGTGTCAACTTAGCAGCCTCTACCTTTAGTCCACGTACATATGTCAGCAGCATATTCAGCAAAAACTCTTTTGTTTTGGACACTGTTATCTCTTATCGCAGCATGTACTAAGAATTTGTTAGATGAGCCAACCCAAACATGTATGAAGAATCCATCAGAATTTATATAATCGTAGTTTGTTAGATGGGTGAATCAAAACATATACGAGGAATCCATTGACCTCCTTCATATGTAATCAGATTCCCTGTTCACATTTGTGTTAGGTCTCCTCCTTAGTTCTTTGATCACTTCAATAAAGAATTTCCAACATCCCCAATCAGACATTGCAGTCTTGTCTTTGTTTACACGCTTTGGCTTCTTTTTTCCTTCCTTATTTTGGGTACCTCATGAAGAGAATCTGCGAGAACATGGCTGCTTCTTCACGAATGCAACATTCCTCCTAAAGTAGAACATGCAGACAAATCCTCCATAACAGAAGTAGAGATCGAGCTAAAATATTGTTTGAATTTGGAGTAGCAGAAAGAAAATCTACAAAATCTTGATTTGTCAAGTTCGATACACCATTGTACTCATATCACATCATATCATTTATCCTGAGGATTAAGCACTCGACAAATTCTAACTGAACCCTCATACCCTTCAGTTTTCCCAGAAACCTTGTCTCTGCTCTTGCCATCAGTTCATGTCCTCACAATAGCCTTTGCCATAGCTTCAAATCACAAGCTGTCTTGCTATGATTTTTTCCCAGTTGTATAGGACCCAGATATTCAGAAGCGCCCAAGAGAACCAAGGGATATCGGAGTAGACTGAAATGCTATTTCACTAACAGGGGCCTCTGCCTCCGTCAAGCATCCCATTCGAGTTTGTTCCCCTTAGTGCTTCACCGATCAAAGTTCATGAGAAATCTTTCCCATCCGTCCAAAGGAAACTTTCATAATAAAGCGATAGGATTCAATCCTTCAATTGACCCCCGTCTGAGCGTTCACAGCTATCGTTCTCTTGATGTCCAACCAAATAGCTGTCTCCATGGATTAGCAACAGCCTCCGGAGACCCCGGATCCCTGATTTCAGCTGAATACCCTCCTCTTCGATGTGTGTTCTCAGGTCCGAGAACCAAGGACCTCTCCGGCTAACCCTCAGCCTCACTAATGCGTGTGGACTCTATCGGTACTTGCACAATGAGCCCCATGAGTTAGCATCCCCATTGAATGCCCTCAGAAACCCATGATTCTGAAGAAGATCTCCCATCTGTTGAATTCCCCCCTTCAACTCTCCCCTAAGACGAGAGCCACCCCTCCAAAATTGAAGAGGAACCCCCCCTTTTCTGTCCGTGATGATTCCTCCCCTTCAGCCGATGCGCGTTATCTCCCTTCTGAGCTTCCCTTTCTATCAACAAAAGAGCAGCCGTTGCTTATGATAGAAAAACCCCAAAAGGATCACCTCTCCCTTCGTCCCCCCCAGGAGTGAGAGCCCGCTCCCCGTTCTTCTCTTCTACTGCCCCCAAAAGAGAGGACGCTCTCCAGGTTCAAGCGATGTGCAAGCGTACCATATGTGCCTGACGAACCATGCACCGAGCTGCCTCCCCTATCCTCCTCCTCTCGTCCCCAAAAGAACCAGCGCCCTCCACCTTTTTTTTGCTGCCGCCCAGAGATAAGGCATCCCCTTTTTTGGAGAAAAATAGGCCACACCTTTGAGTTGCATTTCATCAAGACATTTGAGAGCAAACATGGCATCCCCATGTTTGGCATACCCTACAATTAGGGCAGTCCATGACACAACAATCTTGATTCGGAAGCCTATTGAAGACTTCGTGTGCTTTTCTGATCAAGCCACACTTGACATACATGTCTATCAATGCATTTCCAACAGCAGTACCAAGTTCCCGATCCATTCTGATCATGATGGCGTCATGTAGTTGCAAATACTTCCCTTCAAACATTTGATCACTCTTCAAGTACCTGTAATCAAACATCTTCTTCTGCCAAATACAAACATGTTAGTGCACCAAAACCGACCATTTATTGAGCTAACACTTACTTTTAATGCTTGGAGGTGACTCTTGCCTTGATCTTCCATTGAAAGGTAACTCTCTCTCTTCACCCAAACCAGTCTTCTCATCACTTAAACTTCTTGTGGGCTGAGGTAAGCACTCATCTCCTTCACTTGTAGCTTCTTTGTCTCCATTTATGGCCTGCAAAATTTTCTCACTAGACATCAAGGGCTTTCAAATGAGCTAAAGAACACTCAATTAGGATAAATACACAAGGAGATATGACCTTTGCAAGTTTGAGGTTTAATGGAGACCTTTCACAGAAGTGAACCCGAGAATAGACACTGCTTGGAGAGAGTACTATTCTCAGCTCACAAATCTAATGATAATGAAAATTAAATTATGAAAGTAGACACTAAGAGATCTCAATTGAGCCATCAAAGATGTAATTTGGATATATAATGAGGGAGCTACAAGCTCTACAATCTCTACATACAAAACTATAGCAGTGTAGAGATACACATATGACTCTCTTGGACTTCGAACAAGATCATGACTTCTCCCCTCTTATTATAGCATGGGGAACTAATCTAAAACCTTCCTAATACATTTAAATTCGTGTTAGATACTTGGGTGGAGGTATTACATGACTCAAGTGCTCAAATAAGCAAAGTATTGATGGACTTTGAGAACTAGCCACATTGACCTTCCACTAGGACACCACTGTAGCTCCCTTGTGACTCACTGATTTGACTCACCATGTTCTAGAACTCAAGTGGTATTTTGGTTATCTTTTATGAATAATATGAGCCTTCTTGAAGTATTTGAAGACTTCCCAAAGGTATTTACATAATTTGGAACTTGTACCATACATAAAACAAATGTTCTCAACATATACAAGACAACCAAAAACATGTAGGTGAGCAACAGATGGCTTGCGACCATGCCAAGCCTCATATGGAGTGATAGACTGTAGTTCTTTAGTGGGACACCATTTGAGTACATATGTTGCACACATGATAGCCTCAAGACAGAAACTATGTGGTAAAGCCCGACTCTTGACCATACACCTCACCATCTCGATGAGTGATATGTTCTTCTGTTCACAAATCCATTATATTGAGGTGTATACAACACTATACACTAATGTTTTATCCCACGTCCAACCAGAAATGCATTAAAGTGAGAAGACATATACCCCCCCCCTCGATCAGATTCGAAGGTGCCCATTTTACATGCTGACAGATTTTCAGCCAAAACCAAAAAATGTTTAAAGCACATAAACACTTTGGACTTTTCTTTCAATGGATATACCCATGCATGTGAATCATCAATGAAAGTCACGAAGTAAAGGTAATTTCCAAAAGAGGATGTCTGCATAGGACCACAGACATCACTATGAACAAATTGCAATTTCTGAGTAGCTCAATCAGAACCATCTTTTGCAAAGGAGGAACGCTGCATTTTGCCCAAAATATAGCCCTCACAGACATGTTTCCCCGGTGCCTCAAGTTTGGGCAAAGAGGAAACCATTTAAGATTTCTGCAGGCATAGCGAACTAGAAAAATTCAGATGACAAAAGCATGCATGCCAAAGCTTTGCATCTGACATAGCCTGAGAATCATGTACTGCACATGCTGAATCATTCAGAGATCTTTCATAGTCTATGAGCTTATACATCCCACAACATAAAATGCTAGAAGCAATAATGACGTTGCCATTTGACAGGTCATGAACTGTACATCTGTCATCAACAAATTTCACAACTAAACCAATCTTGGCTAAAGCTGACACTAATAACATATTCTTCTTGATCCTTGACACAAATAAAGCATCTAACAAAGTGAAAGAACTACCTCCAGTAGTAGTCAAAATGATCCCACCAACTCCCATGATGGGATAAGAGGAGTTCTTGGTGCATGTGACAGTATTCTTTGTAGGGGTAGGCTCGAGTGAAGTGAAGAAACTACATGGCAAGGTAATATGTTTAGTTGCCCCACTATCAAAATACCAAACATCTGAGTCTACTGCAGACATACACTTCTCATGAGAAGATGGGTCAAAACTGAAAACAATAGTAAAGACCCATTCTTCATTCTACACAAGATTAGCAGATATGTAGAGGCCTCTGCAACAACCATTTCAGCTTCTTTTTTCTTTGTCTCTTTAGCTGCCAGTTTTGGAGAGCTCTTAATGACATGATCATTTCCTTTACAGTATTTGCAAAACAATTTCTGCTTTTCTGATTTCTTCTCATCTTTGTCTTGCTTCTTTGAATGTGCAGCATTTGCAGATTTTTGCTTACCAGTAGATGAGCTCCATTTACCTTTTCCCTTCTAACTAGCCAGAAAAGCTTGATCTGCAACACACATAATAGACCTATTCTGCCCAGATTGATCTTCCTGCAACAGAACAGAAACTAACTCTTCAAATGTTAAGTCATTTGGATTGCCTTTCATTATCAAATGAAGAGTAGAAGCAAAACTCTGAAATGATTTGTGAAGACCATTCAGAAAAGTTTGCACAAGTGAACTATTAGGAAGGACTTCATCAGCAAAAATCAATTGTTCCTTCAAATCCTTTATCTTTGTCAGAAAATTGTCCATAGAATCACCTTCATTCATGTGCTCACTCTCCACTGTTTTCGGACGTAAGCAACATAGGCCTCATTCCTAGCCTTGTACAATGTGGTAAGTGTATCCCAAGCATCCTTTGCTATTTTGCAAGAGCCAATGTGAGGAATAATGGCACATTTGATAGACAAGGCTATCAATGCATGTGCATGAGCATCTCTGCCATCCCAACAAATTTGCTCTGCAGTAGGTGCAATAGGAACTGCAACATGAATAGGAATTTGCAGAATATCACCATCTTTGATGCCATCAGCATCAGCTTCATTACCTATACTTGCAGGTGTAATAGGACATTTTCAACACCCTGCACAATATTCCACAATCGACCAATACATGACACATCATATAAGCCCACAATGGGTAATTTGTATCATCCAAATTATCCTCAACAACCAACATACAAAATACATCACTGCTTTTAGCCATGGCCACTAACTAAAATACCCTAATGCAGAAAATTGACTGTATCTCAAAAAGCTAAACAAAACTACCCTATCAAGTCCTACTAAACTTGTAGCAAACTCGAGATGCTTATAGTGGAGAACAGAAACCCATATATATTTTTGGCACAAAAAGACAAAATAGCCTACACAAGCACTATGATAGTGCATTTGAAGGCCGAAACAAGCTTAGATTGTGATTTCGACACCACACAACAAAGCTGTTTTGATATCCTAATCACCCTAAGTATGCACACCAAATTTCATGCGATTTTGAGACTATGGCCAGAGGAGTTTCGATGATGCCCTAGAGGAAGCGACAACCTGCTCTGATACCAATTGTTGGAGTTAGACGTCCGCAGAAGCACACAAACAACACAAGGAAGAAGGAGAAGCTTGGAGCACAATACACAATACTAAATGTATTACCACTGGAATGTACAAAGATAAGAAACCCATTAGGTCAATCGGCATATATACAAGCTGGGGAAAAAAACCTCCTAAAGAGGGAAAAAAGTGCCCTAACGGTCCTAGTGTGTTCACACACATCACTACCTAAATATATCAAATTGCATACTTTTGTCGAGAGATGAACATCTTCCCTAGTTCTTGCCATACTTCAAGGCCCAAGCAACAATGCATTAAGCCCAGGTTTGTCATTTCAAATTATGAACTCAAGTAATCTTTCATTCATTGAAAAAAGCATCATCATTTCTTGTAATCACAAGGTGATCTACATAGATTACAATCATAATTTTCTTCCCTCCTCCCTTAAGAACGTACAAGTAAGCATCAAAAGCACATCTCTTGAGACCTAGATCCAAGAGATACTTATATACACATTAGTACCATGCTCTAGGTGCTTGTTCCAACCATATAATGACTTCTTCAACCATATAATGACTTCTTCTTGTTCTCTGAATGGGGAGCCCCAAATCTTGATGGCATGAGACACATGTACCTCCTCCTTGAGGTCTCCATTCAAGAACACTAATTTGATATCCATGTGATAGACTAGCCATTGTTTATGCACAGCCATAACTAATACTAGTCGGATAATAGTCATCCTTGCAATTGGGGGCAAATGATTCACAAAAGTCAATCCCTTCAGCTCAAGAGTAGCCCTTTGCAACAATTCTTGCTTTGTACCTTTCCAAAGTACCATAAGCCTTGTACTTTAGCTTCCACACCCACTTGGTGCCCATGACTTTGTGTAAGAAACTAGCTATTAGGACCACCATGTGCTAGAGAGATGACTCTCATCCCAAACTTATGCCTCTATATATCACTCTCTCAAAGGGATTGCCTACTATGGAAGGTGGATACTAACCATCCAAGTGTTAGCCATGTAACTACATGTGCATCGTGTCCTAGTTAATTGGAGTTAACTCAAGTGGATGCTTTTAGAAGGCTCTAGAGCTCTTGGGACATTGGAACTTGAACCCGAAACCTCCTGCTTCTCATCAATATGACTTAACCACCAGGTCAAGCACATTTTCTTGTCTAGAGAGCATAAGAGCCTTCAATTAAGTCTACTCTTGAGACATCTGCCCTACACTTGAATGACCAAATGATGTCAGATCCCATATCTGTCTGAACCTATCAAACCCTCATGTCATAAACTTACTTTAAAACATCCCCCCCCTCCCCCTTGGAAAAATAGAGCTCTATTTGTCCTAAAAATAGAGCTCTATAAATACTATAGGCATCCCTCGAGTCTCATGTTCTAATATGGACAAACATGTTTAATCTATGTGGTGGGACCCATACCCAAATTATTCAAAACACCATCTATCTTTGCACTTGATAAATTGATATGAGTATAAACTAGTGAATGAATAATAAGGGTGGATCAAGAAACATCCCTATCCAATTCACTATTTTCACTATGTTCTATTTGGGCACTAATATGTGAAATGGGTGGATTCCAACTACTAGTCCATTCATGGGCATGATTGGTGCATGGGCTTAGTAATTTACGTGGGATTTCTATCCTTATTGAGACTTTGAGAACTCTTAATTCACTTGAATTTGATTTGGAAAACTAGAAGTCTGGTTTTCCCAAACATTTAACTTGGATGTTTGTACTATGGATCACTCCAAACCAACATTTACTTGATTTATCACCCGACTAGAGGACTACTTTGTCCCAATGGGCTTGAAAATCCTATGTAAAATGTTGGATAAAGTTCCGCCATTTACTTTTTTCCAAACTTAGTTTAACTTGACGAGGTCAAATCCAAAATGAAAATTGTCCAATTTAGGACACTTTTCGCAAAATATTTTAAGTTCTTGGGAATTGTCAATCTTATGAAGAATTCCTAACTTGTCTCTTCTAAAGTATACTGAATTCTATGAAATCATTAGAGTTATAGTATGTAACTCGAAGCAAGCTCAAATGAATAATTCAACTTAGGCTCAATATCTTTGGAAGATTGAATGGATTTTTGTACAAATCATCTATCTAGGATGTTCAATTTAGCTACATGGTTCCAACCGGATAACCTTGTACTTTTGTTAAAAGAATCGAATACTCTATGTGAGTCAAATCCAAAAGATTTGGAAAATGGAAAGGAAGAACTAAAACTCTGTGCAATCAATTCAAACTTCTAAGATTCTTGAACTTGTTGTGAGTAAAACTCTAGGTGACGCAAGACTTTAACTTTGCATAGATATGTTTCAACAAGGTATTGTAGCAATTTATCTAGCTTTAAGAGAAAGAAAACTAGATTCTCCACAATATTCATGGAGTAAAGGTAAACATCATCCAACCACAAGATACTAGTGTGGTATCCAACATCAGTGCATCGGCCCACTAAGATTCTACTGATGACATTTTCACTCAAAACATAAGTGCTTCACCAAGACTAAGTTAATCCTTCCTTTATTTAATCTCTTTATGACTTCCTTTCTTGAAATCAAATTCTTGTGCATTAGGGAGAGTAAAGAGATTTGACTTTCCCAAGTTACACTAGGAATTTTATGCTTAACTTAGCCTATCTAACCTTAGTTGAAAAGATCATTTCAAAGTCCTATTTCTTTAGAAAGTTATCAAATATTTTTGAATAAAAAACACTTTATCTTGAAGTGCTCCATAATCCAAAAAAGAACATGCTTTATTATATTTGAATTATTAATGAAGGTCCTAGAAGTTAATTACTTCATGATCTTCTTACTTACTTGATCTTGAAGTATCTTGTAAAACATTTTATCTGGAAGCGTCTTGTAAGATCATGCTTTTACCCTCCTTGAATTTAGACCTCTCATTTAATTTTTAATTTCGTTGAGGATCTGATCTTACTTTAAGATTAAGTGCTTTATCTTGGAAACTTGAAAACCTTTTGATGGAACATCCATCCTTCTTATATAGGGTTTTCAAAAAGAAAACCAGTTAGAATTCCAAGTGCTTGAATCTATAAAATTCAAGTCCTATTGGTTCTTCTCAACCAATTTGTAGTGACAACAGCTTTCATTTCTTGTCTTTAGGTTCCTTTCTTACTCAAGCTTTAAGTAGCTACCCCGGCTAGGACTTTACAGGAATCTCTCTACTAAAGTCTACACATTTGATCATGCTTTTTGGATTTCACTGAAATCCCTTTAAGGACAAGTAAACTTTATGTTTTACGAGTGAGATGTTGAAAAAAGGATGTCTTGAAATAGGTGATGATACTCAACACACGATTGAACATATTGGAGATATAAAGCTCGGAGATACAAGTAGAGAAAAGGTACTATCTAATGTTCTTCATGTTCCTACAGTTTCAAAGAACTTGATTTCAATAGGATAAATTGTAGAGAAGGGTTATCATGTCATATTCAATGAGAATGGGTGCTTCATAAAGAATTCAAAAGAAGGTTTCAAGGTCATTGCTCAAGGTAGAAGAGAAAGAAGGATGTCCACTTTGGTCTGTTGATATATTTAGGTAGTGATGTGTGTGAACACAATAGGACCGCCGGGGCACTTTTTTCCCTCTTTAGGAGGTTTTTTTCCCCCGGCTTGTATATATGCCTATTGCCCTAATGGGCTACTTATCTTTGTAGATTCTCTAGTAATACATTCAGTATTGTGTGTTTGTGCTCCAAGCTTCTTCTTCTTCCTTGTGTTGTTCGCGTGCTTCCGCAGGCGTCTATCTCCAACAATTGGTATCAGAGCAGGTCATCGCTTCTTCTAGGGCGCCGTCGACACTCCTCCGTTCGCAGTCTCAGATTCGCACGAAATCGCGATCTGAGCTCGTTTCTGCCTCCGAACGCACTATCGCAGTGCTTGTGCAGGCTATTTCCTCCTTTTGTGCCAAAGGTATATACTAGTTTCTGTTCGCGAGTTTAAGCGTCTCGAAGTCTGCTACAGGTCTAGCAGAACTTGTCTTGGCAGTTCCGTTCAACTTTTTGAGATACAGTCAATTTTTTGCATCAAGGTATTTTAGTCACCGGCCATGGCTGAAAGCAATGATGTATTTCGTATGTTGGCTGTTGAGGATAAGTTGGATGGTACCAACTACCCATTATGGGCTTATATGATGCGACATGTTTTGGTTGCAAAAGGATTGTGGAACATTGTGCAGGGTGTTGAAAGACGTCTTGTTACACCTGTAACAACAGGTACTGCAAATACAGGTGCTGGAGTTGATGAAGATGGTGTCGAAGATGATATTCCACAGATTCTTGTTCGTGCTGCTATTTCTGTTGCACCTACTCCAGAGCAGATTCATTGGGATGGCAGAGATGCCCAGGCACATGCATTGATATCTTTGTCTGTCAAACGTGCCATTATTCCTCACATATGCTCTTGTAGAACAACTAGGGATGCTTGGGATACACTTACCACATTGTACCAAGCTAGGAATGAGGCTCGTGTTGCTTATCTCCGAAAACAGTTGGAGAGTGAGCACATGAATGAAGGTGATTCAATGGACAATTTCCTAACAAAGATCAAAGACTTGAAGGAACAATTGATTTCTGCTGACGAGGTTATACCAGATAGCTCACTTGTGTAGACCATTCTCAATGGTCTTCCTGATTCATATCAGAGTTTTGCTTCTACTCTTCGGTTAATGATGAAAGGCAATCCAAATGCCTTGTCATTTGAGGAGTTAGTCTCTGTTCTGTTGCAGGAAGATCAGTCCAGGTAGAACAGGTCCATTATGCGTGTTGCAGATCAAGCTTTCCTGGCTAGTCAAAAGGGCAAAGGAAAATGGAGCTCTTCTACTAGTAAGCAAAAATCTGCAAATGCTGCACATTCAAAGAACCAAGACAAAGATGAGAAAAAATCAGAAAAGCAGAAATTGTTTTGTAAGTACTGTAAAGGGAATGATCATATCATAAAGAACTGTCCAAAACTGGCTGCTAAAGAGGCAAAGAAGAAAGAGGCTGGAATGGTTGTTGCAGAGGCCTCTACACCAAAAACAGAGTCTGCAAATCTTGTGCAGGAAGAAGAATGGGCGTTCACTACTGTCTGCAGTTTTGACCCATCTTCTCATGATCAGTGCATGTCTGCAGTAGACTCAGATGTTTGGTACTTTGACAGTGGGGCGACCAAACATATTACCTCGTAGCGCAGTTTCTTCTCTTCACTCGAGCCTACCCCTACAGGGAATACTGTCACATGCGCCAACAACTCCTCTTATCTTGTTATGGGAGTTGGTAAGATCATTCTGACTACTGCTGATGGTAGTTCTTTCACTTTGTCAGATGCTTTATTTGTGCCAGGGATCAAGAAGAATTTGTTATCAGTTTCTGCATTAGCCAAGATTGGCTTGGTTGTGAAATTTATTGATGACAGGTGTACAGTTCATGATCTATCAAATGGTGATGTGATTATTGCTTCTGGCATTTTATGTTGTGGGCTATATAAGCTCATGGACTATGAAAGATCTGTGAATGATTCGGCATGTATAGTTCATGATTCTCAGGCTATGTCAGATGCAAAGAATTGGCATGCACGCTTTGGTCATCTGAATTTTGCTAGTTTGCTACGCCTGTAGAAATCTGAAATGGTGTCCTCTTTGCCCAAACTTGAGGCACCTAGAAAACATGTTTGTGAAGGCTTTATTTTGGGCAAAATGCAGCGTTCATCCTTTCCAAAAGATGGTTCAGTTCGGGCTACGCAGAAATTGCAGCTTGTACACAGTGATGTATGTGGTCCTATGCAGACACCCTCTTTTGGAAATTACCTTTACTTCGTGACTTTCATTGATGATTTTTCCACGCATGCATGGGTATATCCACTCAAAGCAAAGTCTGAAGTGTTCATGTGCTTCAAACAGTTTTTAGTTTTGGCTGAAAATTTGTCAGCATGTAAAATGGGCACCCTCCGTTCTGATCGAGGGGGGGGATATATGTTTTCTGATTTTAATGCATTTCTGGCTGAACGTGGGATAAGACACCAGTGTACAATGCCGTATACACCTCAACAGAATGGATTTGCTGAACAAAAGAATAGGTCACTCATGGAGATGGCGAGGTGCATGGTCAAAAGTTAGGCTTTACCACATAGTTTTTGGCTTGAGGCTGTCATGTGTGCAGCATATGTACTGAACAAGTGTCCCACTAAAGCGCTGCAATCTATCACTCCATATGAGGCTTGGCATGACCGCAAGCCATCTGTTGCTCATCTGCGTGTTTTTGGTTGTTTGGCATATGCACTAGTGCCTGAACAACATCGCAGAAAATTGGATGATAAAGCAGTAAAATGTATTTTTGTTGGGTACAGTTCGAAAGTAAGGGCTATCATCTGTATAATCCACAGACAAAACGCATTATGGTTAGCCATGATGTTGTTTTTGTGGAAGATGCAATTCAGCCATTGCTTTCATGTACTAAGGAGACATCTGTGAGCTCCAAAGACATGTATGATACTTTGATGCCTCTTTTTACAGGTGGACAGTCTAGTGCTGGTCCTAATGAGGCAACTTCTCAGCCTTTGCAAGCTTCATATGATGATGCAGATCATTCCATTTCTGATGCAGATTTACATGATGCACTTGTTGATGAGAGAGCTGATATTGATCAGGCAAAAACTATGCCAAAATGGCTGGTGCAGACCTTGTGTGACATCAAATTAGATGCAGCTTTGTCATATCGTACACGTTCAGGCTCTCATAGTGCCTCTTTCACATCAAATTGCTATGCTATGGCTGCGTCTAGTCTCTGTGATGAGAATGAGCCTGTTTCTTTTGATGAAGCACAGAATTCAGAAAATTGGATGGCTGTTATGCAATCTGAATATGATGCTATAATGAAGAATGGTACTTGGTCTTTATGTGACTTGCCTCCTGGCAAGAAGGCCATTGGCACTAAGTGGGTATACAAGCTGAAGTATAAACCGGATGGTACAGTTGACAGGTATAAGGCTAGGCTTGTTGCAAAGGGTTATGCACAGGAAAGAGGCATTGATTTTGATGAGACCTTTGCACCCACATGTCGTATGACTACTGTTCGGAGCATCTGTGCACTTGCAGCCCATCATGGTTGGAATGTACATCAGTTGGACATTAAAAATGCATTTCTGAATGGTGATTTGCATGAAGAAGTGTATGTTTTTCAGCCCCGTGACTTTGTGCAAAAAGGGCATGAAAACCAGGTTTGCAGGTTAAAGAAGGCATTATATGGTTTAAAGCAAGCACCACGTGCTTGGTATGAGAAGATACATGCCTATCTGATTGCACATGGTTTTGAGAATAGTCCAACTGAAAGCACCTTATATGTTAAGCGTGCTAATGATGTGCTTCTGATCATTGTTGTCTATGTTGATGACATGTTGCTCACTGGTCCTATTGAGACGCATATTGCTGATTTTAAGGCTGATTTGCATGCCTCATTTGAGATGTCTGATTTGGGGCATTTGCATCACTATTTGGGCATTCAGTTTATGCACGTGGATGGTGGAATTGCTTTGTGTCAAACAAAATATATTGACACATTATTGCAGCGTTTTGGCCTTGAAGACTGTAAGCCTATTGCCACTCCTATGGAGACAGGTTTACGATTGAGTCTTCATGATGCTGGAGATGCATTTAATGCTGTTCTCTATCAACAGGCTGTTGGATGCTTGATTTACTTATGCATTACTCGGCCAGATATTCAGTTTGGTGTCTCACAGATGAGCAAGTTTATGCATTTCCCAGGAGTCACGCATTGGAAGGCGGTTAAGCGCATCTTTCGCTACTTGAGTGGTACTCGGCTACTTGGGTTGTTTTATCCCAAGGGGGGATCACTACCGCCAGATTTGCATGCTTTTTCTGACTCAATTGGGCTGGTTGCTATGACACTCGTGTGTCCACCAGTGGTTTTTGCTTCATGTTTGGTAGCTCCTGTATATCTTGGTTGAGCAAGAAGCAGCCTACTGTGGCCACTTCCAGTTGTGAGGCTGAGTATAGGGCAACTTTCACAGCGACTGTTGAGTGTGTGTGGCTCAGACGCCTTATGGCTGATTTGGGTGTTGGCCAGTCTTCTGCCACCACCATCTGCACTGACAGTCAGAGCGCATTGGCAGTTGCGAGGAACCCTGTGTTCCATGCTCACACTAAGCACATTGAGGTGCATTATCACTATGTCAAGGAGAGGTTCTCTGCTGGGGAGATCAGCTTGGCATATGTGCCCACGTAGGAGAACATTGCAGACCTTTTCATGAAGGCTCTGCCTAGGGAGAAGTTTGAAGCTTTCCGCAAAGCTTTGGGCTTACTTCCTTTTGTGGAGTGATTTCCACATAGCTTGGCACTTCCTTATACATGAGTGCCAGCTCCTTGTTCACCGCATCACTCCCAGGGGGGATTTGTTGATATATTTAGGTAGTGATGTGTGTGAACACACTAGGAGCGCTGGGGCACTTTTTTCCCTCTTTAGGAGGTTTTTTTCCCTCGGCTTGTATATATGCCTATTGCCCTAATGGGCTACTTATCTTTGTACATTCTCTAGTAATACATTCAGTATTGTGTTTTTGTGCTCCAAGCTTCTTCTTCTTCCTTGTGCTATTCGCGTGCTTCCGCAGGCGTCTATCTCCAGCATGGTCCACATGAAAAAATCATGTATAGTCAATTCGGGAACAAGAAGATTTTGGAGCTAGAATTATGGCACGAAACAATACAAAACATCAACATTCCAAAGCCACGTTGACTCTTAGAATACTCCTTTGTGCCGACAGTAGTTGTGTTGGTGTGTCCTTGGGGTCTTTGCATCGAAGCAAGGGGTTGCCTTGCTCGCTCTTGCGTACCGAGATTTGCTTCACGATTTGAGTTGTCTTGCTGATGATGAGCATTGACCATTTGCTTTCTCTACTTCTTGTATGGCTTTGTTTGCTTTGTTTCAATCATTTTTGGAAAAGAAGCGAGTTCCATCCGCTTCTTGGCTCCTTTGTTGAGAACATCATCTTTCTGCATCATAGAGTTTTGACAAGAACAACATCTTTATCTTCATGTGCACTCTTGGAAGGACCAAGAGCTGGTGCCTTCCCTAATTCCTTGATTGCTCCATTTTCTAGTTCAATTATGACATGTTGCTGGTTGACCTAGACCTAAAGATGTCCACTTATTAGGTTCAAGTCTACAACATGTTCATAGATCCAATCTTGACCTAAAATAAGAGGTTCATTGAGGTCCTCATCTTGAGATACTAATACTTTCACTATCATTGGTACATCTTGAAGGTAGATGGGAAGTTCCACCTCGCAAGGGGTTTCCACACCTCCCAATCCTATGAGATATGCTTCTATAGGATTGATATTTAATTGCAATTCTTGATAGTAAGAAAGTCTAACTGCAATAGTGGCTGCACCTGAGTCAATCAAAGCTCTTCTAGTCCTTTTGCTATTTCCCTGTCCTACTTCTAGGGTCACAAAAGGACATCAATCAATAATTCGAGGGGAAATTACACCTAATTCTTCACAAATGACCTTGTGGTATCTTAGAGTGTCATGAGTGTTTGAGCTAGGCTGATCTCTACCCTATCTTCTCAATTTCATTTGTCACATGCATTCTAAGACTTCTTCCTATGCTTCTTCTCGAACTCGTTTCTCCTCTTCTTTACATTTCTTTGCAATTTTGAGTCAGTTTAGCATTCCTCGGTGAGGGGCTCTTGATATAATTTGACTCTATATCCACTGATGTAATTAGGTAGGATGTAGCCTTCTAGGGTGACTAATTGAACAACTCCACTTGTGGATATTCTATTAATGATCATGGTTCCATAGCCACACTTCTCTAATCTCCTTGCATGTTGTTTCAGGGTGTATACCAAGACTAAATCTCTTGCCTTAAAACCCTTATCCTTCACATGGGCATCAAAGTATGCCTTTTGCCTTTTCTTGGCTCCATATATTCGCTGCTCTTAATCTTGTTTCACCTAATTGATCAAGATCAAGTATTCTAGATGAGAGCTCATGGTCGGTCCATTGATGCTGTTGTGCTACTTTCAATGTAGGTATCAAGAAGTCTAATGGTAACACACCATTATGTCCAAAAACCATCCGAAATGGGGTGGCTTGGAGCACCATTTTATAGGCCACTCAGTATGCCCAAACAACATGATGTAACTATTTGTCCCAATCAGAATGCTTATTATTCACCAATTTAGTCATAATAGTACAAAGTATCTTCTTCATGCTTTCAACCTGGCCATTGGTTTGTGGGTGATATGGAGCCGACTTCTTGTGAACCACCATGAATTCTTGTAACAAGCATTCAATGACCTCATTCAAGAAGTGGATGCCACGATCACTATTGGTGCAAACCAATCAATAATTGGTGATTACGAAGTGATTGAAGCAGTTCAAAGATCAAACAAAAGTCAAGAAGTTCAAGAAAGACATAGTTTGTACACATATGTACATTATGAGTGAAAATCCTTGTATATATAGCCATGAATACTTATAATAATGATAGAGAGTCATGTAATACATACGGAACGAGTACAAATATATATATATATATATATATATATATATATATATATATATATATATATATATATATATATATATATATATATATATATATATATATATATGTCAATGATGTCAAGAAAATTAGATGTTGAGAACCAATAGAGGTCAAGTCTATGAGTGATAGATGTGCAGAGAGTCTTCTTCTTAGAATAGAATCAGTCATTCAAGCTATGACCAAAGTTTCATAATTTAATTCTCTTCAGGTTGTGTGTATGACAAGTAGGAACATTCATATGTAGAAGTCTGCAAGTGAAGTTCTCAGAATCGCGTATTTTGTTGTTCAAAGATTTACTTAGATGTCAGCGCTCAGTGTAAATTTTTTTATGGTTCAACAAGTTATGGCTAAAAGCATTTAGCAAAACGGGTTATATTTTGAGAGAAATCAGCTTATGAAGTTGACCATGTCAGAGTCGTCATGTCAGGAAGACAATTTCTAATATACATTTGATCTAAGTGATCGAATCAAAGATTTAATAGTTCTTTTGGAGAATTGAGGATCCTTATAATTGCACAAAGGTAGCACAAATGTGTGTGTATCATTTGAATGATTAAATTTGAAGCTAAATTTGAAGCTATGTGTAGATATTGAAGTCTATTTCTAAAGCAGACTTTCTGAAGTTGAAGAAACTTCACATAGAGAAGTATTTTTCAATGATCTTGAAGATTAATGAAAAGTTTGTGTAAAGTTTGGTTTATTATTGATATAGAGAAGCTCTTAAATCAAGGTAGATCAAACATTTGGAGATTTGAAGATCTCTAGCAGTGGTATCAGAGATAGAAGATCAAATTTAAGGTAAAAGAGAAGCAAGGAAAATCTCAACTATTGGAGACATCAATGATCTTGTCAACTGGAGGTGCCAAAGGTTAAATTCTTGAAGAAATCTTGAAGAAGTACAAACTTTGAGTTCAAAATGATTATAAAAGGTTAAAGCTTTATATCAAAGGTATATTGTATCTTCATAAATATGAATAATTATAGACACATATATCAAAGAGATGGGAGAAAGCTTGTAGATTGATAAGCTTGATAGAGAGAACTATCTAGCATGGTCCATGAGGATGGAGACACACCTTATGAGCACAGATTTGATGACATTTATTACAGGAGAAGAAGAGAAACCACAGTTTAAGGATCCTAGCATTCCAACAAGAGAGGAACTTGCATATTTGAAGAATTGGATGAAGGAAGATGCTCAAGCTAGGAGCATCATTTACATGGCTGTAAATGATTGCCTTCTACCACACAGATGTATGGAATGCTTTGGAATATAACTTCCCAATACAACAAAATCAGGGAAGGCTTCATTATGGGCTGAGTTCACAACTTTCAAGAAGAAAGGTTCTCAGTCAATTCTGGTTATGTTACAAGGATGACGGATATTGGAGATAGTTTGGGAGCAGTAGATGAAGATATTGAAGAAGACAAGTTGGTAAGGAAAATACTCACAGGTCTAAGAGGAGATGGAAAGTAGAAGAATTTGATATTGTCTAGAGAATTATCATTAGATCACTTTACTCTTGATCTTAATCAATTGCTAGGACACATGCTAACATTTGAGTAGGACATTAAAGGAGAGAATGACAGAAGCAAAAGTCAAGCAATGTATTCAAAAGACAAGAAGAAGAATGCTAAAGGCAAGCAATAAAATGATGAAGAAGGGTCTTCAAGTCAAGTGAATTTCACAAAGGGAAGATGAATTATAGAGGTAAAGATAGAGGAGGTATGAATGAAGAAAATGCTAAAGCTTGTTGGATTTGTGGTAGAACAAATCATTTGGCAAATGGTTGTTGATATAATGGTCAAAATGGTGGAACTTATAATGAGAATTTCAGCCAAAGAGGAAGAGGAGGTAGAAATCAAAGAGGCAATTGGAGAGGAAGAGGTGGTAGGACTTCATTTGCTAGATGAGGTGGAAGGAGTTTCAAAACTCAGTTCTACAACAATACTTATTACAATTATGCATCAGATCAGAAGGAAGACTTGACTCTCATTTTGAATGCAACACATGAAGCAATTAATGAAGATCAAATGGTGTTTTATATTGAATCAGGATGTAGCTATTGATATATTTGGGTAGTGATATGTGTGAACACTCTTGGACTGCCGGGGTACTTTTTTCCCTCTTTAGGAGGTTTTTTTTACTGGCTTGTATATACACCTATTGCCTAACGTGCTACTTATCTGTGTACATTCTAGTGGTAATACATTCAGTATTGTGTGTTGTGCTCCAAGCTTCTTCTTCCTTGTGCTATTTGTGTGCTTGCATAGATGTCTCACTCCAACAATTGGTATCAGAGCAGGTTGTCGCTTCATCTAGGGCATCGTCGACACTTCTACGGTTGCAGTGTCAAAATCGCATGAAATTTGGTGAGCATACTCAATGTATTTCAAAGATCAAAACAGCTTCGCTATGTGTGTTGAAATTGCGATTTGAGCTCATTTCGGCCTCCGAACACACTATTGCAATGCTTATGCAGGCTATTTCATCTTTTTGTGCCAAAGGTATGTACCAGTTTTAGTTCACCAATATAAGCGTCTAGAACTCTGCTACAGGTTTAGCATAATTTTTTTGGGAAGTTCTATTCAACTTTTTGAGATACAATCAATTTTCTGCATCAAGGTATTTTAGTCACCGGCCATGGCTGAAAGTAGTGATGTATTTCGTATATTGGCTGTTGAGGATAAGTTGGATGGTACCAACTACCCATCATGGGCTTATATGATGCGACATGTATTGGCTGCAAAAGGACTATGGAACATTCTGAAGGGTGTTGAAAAATGTCCTATCACACCTGCAACTGTTACAACTGTAGGTGCTGAAGCTGATGCAGAAGGTGTCGAAGATGGTGCTATTCTGTAGATTCCTGTTCGTGCTACTGTTTCTATTGCACCTACTGTAGAGAAAATTCATTGTGATGGTAGAGATGCTCAAGCACATGCATTGATAGCTTTGTCTATCAAATGTGCCATTATTCTTCACATTTGCTCTTGTAGGATAGCTAAGGATGCTTGGGATACACTTACCACATTGTATTAGGCTAGGAATGAGGCTCGTGTTGCTTACCTCCGAAAACAGTTGGAGAGTGAACACATGAATGAAGGTGATTCTATGGACATTTTTCTGACAAAGATCAAGGATTTGAAGGAACAATTGATTTTTGCAAATGAAGTCCTTCCTCACTGTTCACTTGTGCACACTATTATGAATGGTCTTCCTGACTCATATCAGAGTTTTGCTTCTACTCTTAGTTTGATGATGAAAGGCAATCCAAATGCATTAACATTTGAAGAGCTAGTTTCTGTTTTGTTGCAAGAAGACTAGCCTAAGGAGAACATGTCTAATATGCATGTTGCAGATCAAGCTTTCCTGACTAGTCAGAAGGGCAAAGGAAAATGAAGCTCTTCTACTAGTAAGCAAAAATCTACAAATGCTGCACATTCGAAGAAGGAAGACAAAGATGAGGAGAAATCACAAAAGCAAAAATTGTTTTGCAAATACTGTAAAGCAAATGATCATGTCATTAAGAGCTATCCAAAACTGGCTGCTAAAGAGGCAAAGAAGAAAGAGGCCAGAATGGTTGTTGTAGATGCCTCTACATAAAAAATAGAGTCTGATAATCTTGTGCAAGAAGAAGAATGGACATTTACTACTGTTTGCAGTTTTGATCCATCTTCTCATGAGCAGTGCATGTTTGTAGTAGACTCAGATGTTTGGTACTTTGATAGTGGGGCAACCAAACATATTACCTCACAGCATAGTTTCTTCTCTTCACTCAAGCCTCTCCCTACAGGGAATATTATTACATGCGCCAACAATTCCTCTTATCCTGTTATGGGAGTTGGCAAGATCATTTTGACTACTACTGATGGTAGTTCTTTCACTTTGTCAGATTCTTTTTTTGTGCCAAGGATCAAGAAAAATTTGTTATCAGTTTTTGCATTAGTCAAGATTGGCTTGGTTGTGAAATTCACTGATAATAGATGTACAGTTCATGATCTGTCAAATGGCGATGTCATTATTGCTTTTTTCATTTTGTGTTGTGGGTTGTATAAGCTCATAGACTATGAAATATCTGTAAATGATTCGGCATGTGCAGTACATGATTCTCAGGCTATGTCAGATGCAAAGCTTTGGCATGCACACTTTGGTCACATGAATTTTGCTAGTTTGCTACGCTTGTGGAAATTTGAAATGGTGTCCTCTTTGCCCAAACTTGAGGCACATGGAAAACATGTTTGTGAAGGCTATATTCTGGGCAAAATGTAGCATTCTTCCTTTCCAAAAGATGGTTCAATTCGAGCTACTCAGAAATTGTAGCTTGTACATAGTGATGTCTATGGTCCTATGCAGACACATTCTTTTGGGAACTGTCTTTACTTCGTGACTTTCATCGATGATTTTTCCAGGCATGCATGGGTATATCCATTGAAGGCAAAATCCAAAGTGATTATGCGCTTCAAACAATTTTTGGTTTTGGTCAAAAATCTGTCAGCATGTAAAATGGGCACCCTCCATTCTGATCGAGGGGGAGAATATATATCTTTTGACTTTAATGCATTTCTGGCTAAACGTGCGATAAAATATCAGTGTTCACTGCCATATACACCTCAATAGAATGGAGTTTTTGAATGGAAAAACAGGTCACTTGTGGAGATGGCAAGGTGTATGGTCAAGAGTCAGGCTTTACCACATAGTTTCTAGCTTGAGGCTGTCATGTGTGAAGCATATGTACTCACCAAGTGTCCCACTAAAGCATTGTAGTCTATCACTCCATATGAGGCTTGGCATGGTCGCAAGCCATTTGTTGCTCATCTGCATGTTTTTGGTTGTCTGCCATATTCATTAGTGCCTGAACAACATTGCAAAAAATTGGATGAAAAGCATTAAAATGTATTTTTATTGGGTACAATTTTGAAGGTAAAGGCTATCATCTGTACCATCCATAGACTAAACGCATTCTGTAGCCGTGATGTTGTCTTTGTGGAAGATGCTATTCAGCCATTACTTTCATGTACTAAGGAGACATGTGTTAGCTCCAAAGACATGTATGATACTTTGCTTCCTCTTTTTTTTTTAGTTTTTTCTTCATTAACATATACTTCTCCTATGATGGCCTCTCTCTTAGGCATTCATACCAAAATTTTCCGATCTGCAACTTCATATTTCTTGAAATTCTTTGGTACTTTGAACAATGATTCCTCCTCCGCTTGTTTAACTGCTTTTCTTTTCTTTTTTTCTTTTGATTACCTTCACTTCCATCCCTTGAATTTATAGTTTTAATGCTTGTGAGAGGTTCTCCTTCTTTTTGGGTAGATACTCCTACATTTTCTAGATAGTGCTCTTTCGAGTCAAAGCAACAATCCATCATAATGGACTCTAGGTCGTCACCATCCTCCTCTTCTTCTATGACCTCATTATAGTCACACTCTTCCAGCAAGGGTTCACACATGAACAAAGAGATATCATAACCCATCTCATCACAATGAGGCATCCACTATACTTCATTGACAATGATGTCCATGGTGGCTAAGATTTTTGCCCAACCATGAGGCTCAAATTCCTCATCTTGAAATATCATCAGGGTGTAGGTTGGGTCTCTAACCAGTCCGACTCCTTGCGAAGTTCCTTCTTCTCACACTTTTAGGCATCTTTCCTCTTCCTCTACGAGCTTACGCATCCACAAGTGAGTATCTTCATGCATCCAAGATGGATCAGAAGAACTTACATAATGCACTGCAATTGAATTGTCTTGCACCTTGTGGATAGGATTCCACTATAGGGGTGGTACATCTCTAAAGGTATAATCCTTCATATTGACCTTGGTTGTGACCGTTGTCCTCAACTTTTTTGGCTCGAAAAGCATGCATGTAAAGGTTGCATTCTTGGAAAAATGCATCCATGCTTCTTTTCCAAAAGATAATTATACACTCACTATAAGAAAATTGCAGCTTGTTCATAGTGATGTATGTGGCCCCATCAAGACTCCATCTTTTGGGAAGCATGTACTATACTTTGTTACCTTCATTGATGATGCTGCTCATCATACATGGGTGTATCCTATGAAAGCAAATAATGCGGTATTTTCTTGCTTCAAAGCATTTTTAGCTATGGTTGATTTTTTTTCCAAAAAAGCTTTTGATTCTACACATGGATCGTGGTGATGAATACATGTCACATGATTTTAATGCTTTTCTTTGTGAAAAAGGAATTTCACACCAATGTACGGTGCCATACACCTCAAAAACATGGTGTTGTCGAGCATAAAAACAGAACACTCCTTGAAATGGCATGATGTATGGTTAAAGGAAAGCACCTTCTTGATAACTTTTGGATGGAAGCAGTCATGTGTGCAAACTATGTGTTGAATCATTTCCCTACAAAAGCATTTGAAAGTCATCACTCCTTATGAGGCTTGGAATGGACATAAACATATGGCTAGTCATATGCGCATGTTTTGTTGTTTGGCATATGCTCTTGTGCCATCACAACGACATCACAAACTTGATGTCAAGGCAAATAAATGTATATTTGTTGGTTATAGTGCTGAAAGTAAGGGATATCATTTGTATCACATTATTGAACACAACTATTGTGAGTTGAGATGTGGTATTTGCTGAAAATTCAGTTTTCCCTCCACTTGAATGCAAAAAACAGCCAATAGTTAGCTCACAAGATGTGTTTGATACACTCATGCATTTGTTCAAAAGAGGTGTGCTTGACTATGGCCATGTCGACCACCCAAATGAGGCTCAAAGGGCTCAAAAATTCCAGCAAAATAGAGCTGAAAATGCAGAGAATTTCCAGCCAAACATGGCTGAAATATTTCAGCTAAAAATTGTCAGAACTGTTGGAAATTTCCAGCCACATATGGCTGAACATTTGCATCACAATATGGCTGAAAATGAGCATGAAATTCAACCCACACATGCTGTACATGTTGATGATGCATTACATAATGAACACATATCTATCAAGAGTGTAGAAACTATGCCAAAGTCACTGGAACAAACTTTGCATGACAACAAATTGAGTGCACCTTTACTTGGTAGAACAAGATCAAGCTCTCACCATGCATCAAGTAATTTTGTGGATTATTCTTTTATTGCAACAACATGTAATGAAGAGCCACGTACTTTTGAAGATGCATGTGATGTCCACAATGGATGAGTGCTATTCAATCAAAAATGGATTCCATACATAGGAATGGTACTTGGGAGTTTTGTGAATTGCCAAAAGGAAAAAATGTCATTGGTACAAAGTGGGTTTACAAGATTAAGAGAAATCTTGATGGTAGCATTGATGGCTACAAAGCTAGATTGCTTGCCAAAGGATATGCACAACAATATAGCATTGATTATGAGGAAACTTTTGCACCTACTTCATGCATGACTACTATTCATACTGTGGTTGCATTGGCTGCCCATCCAAGTTGGAAAGTACATCAATTGGACATAAAAGCTTTCTTGAATGGTGATTTGCAAGAAGAGGTCTATGTGAAGCAACCTCCTAGATTTTCCATGAAAGGGAAAGAGCATATGATTTGTCACTTGCATAAAGCCTTGTACGATCTCAAGCAAGCTCCGCATGCATGGTATGAAAAAATCCATAAGCACTTCATTGCTCTTGGCTTCACATGTAGTCCAATTGAAAGCATACTCTATGTAAGCAAAGATGGGGCTCACCTTACAGTGCTTGTTCTTTACATTGATGACAAGCTCTTGACGCAGACATGTGATGCAAAACTTGACATTCTTATGGCTGATTTGTAGCATACGTTTGATGTCACTTATCTTGGTCTTTTGAGCTACTAACTGGCATCCAATTTGTATCCATTGAGGGGGGGAATTGTTATGCATCAAACAAAGTATGTTGAAAAACTACTTCAATGTTTTGACTTTGAGGATAAAAGCTAGTTTCCACACTAGTTGAGACAGGATTTAGGCTCTCAATTGAGGATTCCAGTGATGCATTGGACACTTCTCTATATCAGCAAGCTATGGGATGTCTTGTATATGCATGCAACATAAGGCCGGATATACAGTATGCAGTTTTCCAGTTGAGTCATTTCATGCATAACCTTGGCAGTAAGCATTGGCAAGCAGTGGAATGTGTGTTTAGATATCTCAAAGGCACTTTGAGCTTAGGTATATTTTTTGGAAGAGATATTCAACCATGCTTGCATGCTTTCACAGATAGTGGTTGGGATGGTTGTTATGATACTCGTGTGTCCACTAGTGGTAATTGCTTTCTCCTTGGAGACTCATGCATATCTTGGTTGAGTAAGAAGCAACCTACAGTGGTGACATCGAGTTGTGAAGTTGAGTACAGGGCATTTTTCACAACTACAATGGATTGTATATGGCTGAGATGCCTATTGATGGATCTTTGCATGAAGATTGGTTCTGCTACACATACTCTCACCAATAGTCAGAGTGGATTGGCCATTGCACAAAACCCAATGTTTCATGCATAGACCAAACATATTGAGGTGCATTATCACTATGTTAGAGGACCTTAATGCAGGAGATATTGATTTGATATATGTGCCTACACAAGATAATGTGGTAGACATATTCAACAAAGTTCTTCCACGGGAAAATTTTACAACTGTTCACAAAGCTTTAGGCTTATTACCTTGTGGGGGTTGATCTATCACTCCTTGTATGTGTTCACATTATTCGCTCAAGGGGTTTTGTTACGCTTATGTGTTCCTTGAGTAGCTTTGATGTGAACCTTTCCCCTATATATGGGTACTTTTTACTCTAGTGCTAGCTAGAGGCTTTTCCCCCATGTTAGCACATACTTGATACACTCATATGTGGTGGTACTTTGTACTTAGTGATATTATTCAGCTCTTACTTCAATTCTGAACATCGCCAATAGAGAGAGCTATTGAGCTGGACAACTGATCGTGTCAGACCATCCTCATAGATGCATGCACCTAATGTTTGGTCTTAATATACTCCATCTGCATCTTATAGAGACCTTTTGGTGTCCATCCTAGGTGTCTACCTAATCTAAGGTTCATAAGCTTTGTCTACTAGTTTTTATCGCACTTTGAGATGTGATCGATCCACTTAAGTGATTTTCCTTTAGGGTTTGTCGCAACAATATCTTAGCTATGCTTGAACTTGAGAAATTAGGGTTTTCTTGGACTTGATTCGTACCTATCACAAACTTAATTAATCAATATCACTAGTTGTATTTAGCTTAAGCGAAGAATTGACTAAGGGGGTTAACAATGCTTCCAACCTCAAGTCGTTTATCCCTTGATCACACTTGAATGCCCAGGATACATATGCCCAAGCTTGCAACACACTTGCCACCTTGCCTTGTTCTGCACTTTACCTTGCTCTTGATACCCGTGAATGGCTCTTAATGGATGTGTAAAAGTCCCAAGTTTAGATCAAGCCTAAAATTTAATTTATTTGATAAAAAATTTTGGTTCATATATTTTTTAAAGACCCATTACCCCCTTGTATTGCTAAAAAATCCTCTGGATCTCCCTTGGCTTCCTAATCCCACTTGAAGTTCAACTTTAACTTGGGATTTGAAACGAGCTTTCCAATGCACTCTAGAGCTCAAAAAATGGATTTTGGATGAGAAAGTTATGTCAATTCAGGCTCCTGGGGGTCAAACAAACAAACAGAACCTGTCAAAGAATCGTGATTTTTTGAGAGTCAGAAAACCAGAAAGTCGCGATGTTGTGAGAGCCAAAAACCAAAAAGTCGTGATTTTTTGAGAGTGAGACAACTAGAAATTCGTGATTTTTTTGAGAGTGAGATGGGAGAGTGAGACAACTAGAAAACTATGATATTTTGATAATTGGATAACCACAAAATCGTGATTATTTCACAATTGGAGAAAAAAAAATCATGATGTTTTCACAATTGGAGAACCAAAAATTTGTGATTTTTCTCATAATTAGAAACACCAAAAATCATGATTTATTGAGAATTAGAGAACTAGAAAATCACGATGTTATATGACCCTCAGAGAATCATGATTTTATGAGACCACCAAAAAGTCGTGATTTTTACCCAATTCACCTTGCAAAACATTGCGATGTTTTGCCCAAAAAAACGTTGTTAATTTTACCTTCTCAATTTTCCTTAGTCAATCCTTAGCCAAAAAGTATTTTCAAAAAATGCAATTTTTTTCTCTTTTCTTCATTCAAAAAGTCACGATTTTTTGAAAAACTGGATTGCAAAAAGTCATGTTTTTTTCAAACATTGCCTTCCAAAAGTCGTGATTTTTACCCAATGAAAGATAACTCAAAAAGTCACGATTTTTTTCTAACTCCACTGATACCAAGTTTTTGCTTATGTTTTCTATGCCTATAGAGGTGCCTTTTTCCCTTTCTCCTCTCCTTCACTCAACAAGATCAAAACAATTTATAAACACCAAGAAATCAAAAGCACATAAAATTGTGATGTTGTGTGACCACTAGAAAGTCACGATTTTATGTGACAGTCAGAAAGTCGTGATTACATGATGATCAAGAAGTCAGTTTTTTGAGAGCCAGAGAACTTGAAAA
This sequence comes from Ceratopteris richardii, assembly GCA_020310875.1. Classification (NCBI taxonomy): domain Eukaryota; kingdom Viridiplantae; phylum Streptophyta; class Polypodiopsida; order Polypodiales; family Pteridaceae; genus Ceratopteris; species Ceratopteris richardii. The sequence continues at coordinate 48,067,049 of CM035422.1, forward strand.
ACATAATTTTTTGAGTGATTTTGGCAGGAACAAGGCAATCATGATGTTCAAAAAATTTTGAATTTTCCACAAAGTCGTGATTTTTTCCAAAAAGTCATGATTTTTTGAGAATTTTGGCACGAGACTTGTGTGTCGTGCAAAGGGTCACAAAAACCACAGAAACTCGTACACACAAACTCTCTCTCTCAATCGCACAACCACGAATGAAAAATGAGGTGGAAAAGAGTCAAAAACAAAAAAAAAATCTATGAAGATGAAGATGGGAGAAGATGTTGATGATGAATGTGGAGAAAAAAAATCAGAAACTTAACAGAAGATGACTATTTTTTACCTTCCAACATTGCAAATCTATGATCTTATCATCACAACACTCATCCTTAGCAATGATGCCAAAATTTGGTGTAGCCCAAGCATGAACACCACCTCATTTACTTGTCAATCTCCAGAGACATGAGGGTGGATATGAAGATTACGAGCAATTGTGGCAAGCAAATGTGAGTGACAAGCACATACATACATGCACACATACACACACACACACATAAGGCAAGATAACAAAGATAGGAACAATGGAAGCTTTGATTCTCAATAACTCGATTACACTCTTCAAGAAGCTCTTTCTCTAACTTGCCAACCCCAAAAATGAGCTCCTTAGCTCTTTTCATAGTTTTTTTAACTAGTTTTTGCCTTGTCTAGACCTAGTCTTTGGGCTAGTTAAAAATTAGGTTCCAAGGCTTATTTGAGGGTTCAAAGAAAATCAGAAGATTATGAAAATTGATATGCAGGTACTTCTAATCTTCCTTGAGGTTGAGGACTCCTTTTCTTGAACAAAATGGAGCTGCAAAAATGTTAAATGATATTTACAATGGTTTTTAGTGATCAAAATCACTCTTTTTATAGGGGTTTCTTCTGAAAATGTGTCAATTTCTTTGATGCGTTCCCATGCCTTGTGCTTGACCTTGAGTGCCAACATGCACCAAGATGTAGAGCTCTAGAAGTAGAGGGAGGGGAATGATTGGCTCATAGCCAAGTGTAGTGAGCAAATGACATTGAAGATTATAGTGCATAAGAAGGCAGCTGACTTACTATAACAACTTGTGTACCTTAACACTAGCCATACTCACTTCTATAACTAGATGTAGAATTAGCTCTCCAAGATATTTTCTGCCCTGGCTCTCCAGACCAACTAATGGTGAAGATATGGTGGATCTCAAAGCCTTGTAGAGGTCTAGAACAAATGAAAATATAATTGAGAGTGACTCACCCAACCTTGAGATTGATCTAATTAAGCAAAATTTTGGTCATACCAAAGGAACATAAGTGGAAGAGTGAGAAGAAGACCCCCATGAATCTTGAAAGCAAAGCAGGCCCGGGCTAACAGCTGAAGCTTAGAAGTATAATCATTGATCCTTTGGAACTTGCAAGGATCAAACAGACAAATGAGAAGTCAACAAGTAAGGGAAAAGAGGTAGAGTGTGACTAGAATCCATAATTTGGCTCCACTGTGTTATTGTTATAGGAGTGGAAAACTAGATTCATTATATAAAAAGTGGTAGATGTTGAAGACATGGCACAATAGGTTTTATGAATGATTTATGAATGATCAGTTTTGCGTTTCTCATCATTTTGGACGACATTCCCCATCTTGAATGATAGTCAAGAAGACAATTAATGTGATAAAAAGTTGGTTTGTAAATGGAATGTTTCCCAATCTATGGCGGAGAGTGTGGCTCTATTTTGTGGAAGATGCCAAAATCTAAAAGGTACCATAATTGTAGTTGCCTCAATGGAGTAGTAGCTAACGATTAATCCAAATTGGTCCATAAAAATGTTACATCTAACGATTAATCCAAATTGGTCCATAAAAATGTTACCTGTTAAGGCACTTGCATTGCACAAAATTCTTAAATTCGGGTCACACAAAAGCATGTGTGCTCAATCAAACATTTTGTTTCGTCCTCAATATGTAGAACCAAAACACAAAAATTGTAGATATAATGGATGCAACAACACAAGGACTACAAGTAAGAAACCAAGTACAAGTATATTATTATGATGCACATTGGAATCAATATGCTATCGAGGTCAATATGGTGGCACAAACTCCTTTAGGAACACTATTGGCCTTGGTATAAGAGATCATCAAACGATTGTTGGAAGACATATCCTAGATAGCAAACATCCAGACTAATGAGTATTTGAAGGTACAAGTTAACCAATTTGAAGTAAAGAAGGAAGCCTTAGTAGACTAGAACATACCATTAATTATGATGTCCTACAAGAAAAAGTCCACCACCAATGTCTTGTTTATGAGAGGGTGAAGAGTCGACATTGCCATGCTCCCAATTTGCCACACAATGGGATGGAAGGGTATACAACTTGTCCCATTCTACATCGGGATGGAAAATGAGTCAAGGGTCCAATCCATTGGCCTAGTCCATAATATCACGACCTCAATTCAACAAGCTATATTTAGTATGACCTTCATAGTAATCGATGTTGATATATTTAGGTAGTGATGTGTGTGAACACACAAGGACCACTAGGACACTTTTTTCCCTCTTTAGGAGGTTTTTTTCCCCCCGGCTAATACATGCGCCTACTGCCTGAATGTGTTACTTATCTTTGTACATTCCAGTGGTAATACATTCAGTATTGTTATGATCCAAGCTTCTTCTTCTTCCTTGTGCTATAGGCATGCTTTCGCAGACCTCAAACTCCAACAATTGGTATCAGAGTAGGTAACCTCTTCTTCTAGGGTGTCGTCGATACCCCCTTGGCCACAGTCTCAGAATTGTACAAAATTTGGTGAGCATACTCAGGGTGATTAGGACTCTAAATGCACTATCGTAGCATTTGTGTAGGCCAGTATAAGCGGCTCGAAGTCTACTTTAGGTTTAGCAAAACTCATCAGGGTAGTTCTGCTCAACTTTTCTATATAGAGTCATTTTTTTGCATCAGGGTATTTTAGTCAGTGGCCATGGCTGAAAGTAGTGATATATTCTATATGTTGCTTGTTGAGGATAAGTTGGATGGTACGAATTATCCATTATGGGCGTATATGATGCATCATGTATTGGTCACAAAAGGACTATGGGATGTTGTGCAAGGTGTTGAAAAACTTCCTATTACACCTACAAATACACGTACTGAAGCTGATGCAAATGGCGTCGAACATGGTGATATTCTATAGATTCCTGTTCGTCTTGCAGTTTTTGTTGCACCTACTATAGAGCAAATTTGATGGAATGGTAAAGATGCTCATGCATATGCATTGATAGCATTGTCCGTCAAATGTGCCAATATTCCTCACATTCGCTAAGGATGCTTGGGATACACTTACCACTTTGTACCAGGAAAGGAATGAGGCTCATGTTGCTTACCTCCGAAAACAGTTGGAGATTGAACACATGAATGAGGATGATTCCATGGACAATTTTTTAAAGATCAAAGATTTGAAAGAATAGTCGATTTTTACTGATGAAGTCTTGCCTGACAATTCACTTGTGTAGGCCATTTTTTCCTTTGATAATGAAAGGCAATCCAAATGAAGGGCTTTGGTGTGCAGAACAAGAAGAGGAAGGAGGAGATGGAACGAGAGAGAAGAGAGGAACGACGCGCGGATATGCGTGGGAGCCTCGAAACCCACATAATGATCTTTCTTGAGGCAATGCTCTATATATGATGTATATATATGAATATGGGGGTAAGGTCACATGACCCTTACATCCCCAACAATCTCCCACTTAAGGGTCAATGTGACCATAAGTGGTAACATAAACAAAGAATGATGTAGGACTATACAATAATGTATAGGAAGAGTCCGGATCTCAACCCATACCAGATCAACCTACACCAACCGCCTCAAACAAGGTGTATCCATGCACCTCAAACTGCTCTGGACTCATATCGGTAAGAGTCGAGCTCACATCTGACTGATGCAAGAACTGATGAAGTTCCTGCAAAGCTCCCACTCGCTCTATGCATGTGTCAATCATCGAACGACTGACAACTCCAAGTGCAAATGCTCCAATAGCCACTGCAATGTCTGGTCTCGAGCATAACAGCTCGTACATCAGACTCTCGAATGCTGAAGAAACATGTGCTATCCTGGCTAACCTAAGTATGTCAGCCATGCCTGTATCCGAGGCATCCAAAGCATCATCATCAAGACCAACATGTCCTGACATATCTATGTCAACATCTGGCATGAGTGAATCCAAGAATGACTGCATAACTGCTGACTCCTCAACATCTAAATCAGTCATGCTCGCAACCAAGGATGTATCTAGCTGTGCATCCTGAGAGCTAGTATGCTCTAGTATACACTGTGTATCATAAGAGCTATCATGATCTACCACACCAAGTGTATCATCATGCTCCACATGAGCTAACTGCACAACATCAACACCAAGTTCAAACTGATGATCAAACTCTAACTGAGTATCGTCACAATGCTCTACATGAGCATCCATATCATGCTCTAAAGCATCCAACTGATCATCCAAAGTATGCTCCATATGAGCATCCATATGATCAACCAAACCATGCTCTATATAAGCATCATGAGCATCCAAAACGTGCTCTACATATGCATCCATCTGAGCATCTGAATCCTGCCATAAATGTGCATCATGAATGTCAATAGACCTATCTGTAGGTAGATAAAATGAGACATGACGAGTCTCACATCGCACATAAGGCTGAACTCCCACTGAGACGAGACTGTCTCTCACATAAAGTACCTGCAGTGGATACATGTGCCCAATCCTGGCACCTCTGACAAGCATAAGCTGTCCCAACTGCAACTGAAAATGATGCTCACCAAGGAATGCATAGCATCTGCTCTCCTGTAACTGGCTAACTGAAATCAAGCTCATAGGGAATGAAGGCACATAGCGTACATGTCTGAGCATAAGTGATGCTCCACTAGGTAGCATAAGGCATACATCTCCTGCACCCTCAATGTCATATGTCATACCATCAGGCAACTGCACACATCCACGACTCTCACCTGAGAATCGACAAAACCACTCACGATGTGGAGTAACATGAAAACTGGCTAATGCATCAAGCAACCAAGCCATATGTGTGCTATCTAATGAGCAAGAGGAATCATGAGATGAACCATAGGAGAAAGTGATATCACCATCACTAGCATAATCAACTGCCATAGACTCTCCTGAAATCACTACCTGACCTGCATCACGTGCATATCTCTGACGTCATCATCACATCCGCCTAAAGCAACGTCGTCGAGTATGGCCCTCATGACCACAATGCCAATATCGAAGTCGTCGATGTGATCTATGTCTCACATGAGTCAATGGACTCGCATACATATCATGTAGTCTCTGCCATAATGCACTACTTGTCTCCTCATACATAACAGACTCATACATAGAATCCACAAGCTGTAATCGGATAGTGGAGCTGGCCAATGCATCCATATCCATCCATACATGATCGGGCATGTCACGAGGCCTCTGTGCATCTCTATGCACATACATGTGTAACCCTGCACGAACCAATGTATGCCACATCTGAGCTTTCCATCTCGGAAAGTCAGTGCCATCAAATCGAGAAGACACCATGCTGGCAATCCAATAGACTAACAATATAACAAGAGACTAGAAACAATACTCTATCCTGAATAGGATCACACCTGCATATCCATATGCATAAGTCATATCACAAATGTCTCGATGGAGAAGGAACTATGTGAACCACCTGTCACATAACCATGCATCTAGCATGCATATAAAACCATGAGCATAAGCCTGCTCACCAAGTCTCCAAAGTGACCAAATAGATGTGGAAGAATCCTGGGAAAAATTCGACAGAGTATCCCCTGAAAACTGAGCAATCAAACAAGATAACCAATCACCAAAGAACAATGAATAATCTGTCACCACCTGTCACTGATATAAATCAAGAAGATAATGGCAACTACATGTGCACCAAAAAACTAATGGCAATACATGCCAATACAATGGCAATACAACTCCCACTCAAGAATAAATCCTACAAGATGGTCCAACCTGTCACAAACAACCTGTGACCAAGTCCAAGTGAATGGAGATAAACAATGATCCAAAGCTATCGCACAAGCTTCAAGATCCACTAGAGCTCTCTTCTAGCATAAAAGCCGATAAAATTTCGGCAGCATCTCCTCTGTAAAATGGACTCTATAACCAAAATAACCATGTGGGAATCACCATCCACATATGCCAAGAATCACACTGGCAAATATATATCAGTCAATGACCAAATGCTAATAATAGTGGCAAACGAATGTGTAACTGAGGCTCCAATCTGGATCACGTACCTGCAAAGAAAACAAAGATACAAGTACCAAACAAGATCCAAAATCAACTCTCACAAAAGTATGTGCAACCGGCAAGTAAATCCATAACCAAGTGGCATAAGCAAGATATAGACCACAATGCCACTATACATCCATGATCAAACTCATGATGACATAAACCTCAAAAAGAGTATACCACAATGTCATCTTACATGCCAAACACGTAACAAGATCATGCTCTACTCTCATATGGAGGAGCTACCACAGTGATCATAAATGTACAATGCTTTGAAGCTCTAAAAATAAGAGCTTGCACACCAAAAATTCTCTCTCGAAGAAGTTCCAAAGCAAATTCAATCTCCAAGTGCAATTAGGGTTCGTTTGACAAAAATCTGCTGCTCTGTGTTTTGCTGTTTCAGAGGTGATAACCTCTGAATCTGAACTTCTGGTCTTCAGCAAATTTCAAGATCTAACTCTTGGCTACATAACGAGATAAAGAACACCTCAATCGGAGGTGCGTAGCTAAAGATATGCTCAAAACAAGCACCTGCTGTCAATTTCAATTTCACTTGCAACAGTATTGCTCTGTATTTTGCAATTTCGGCAACCTAAAACTCAGAATCTAGATCTGAGTTTTTCTACAAAGTTGTAGCTATCTTTCCAAGCTACAAGCAGCAAGTTGAATCATCGCATTTCGAGCTGTAGAACTCAAGTTATGACAAAAAAACCGACCTGTTGTCCTACTCAATGTAGATTCGCCTTCTACAATTCTCTGCGTTTTTCGAATTTTCGGCACTTCAGAAGTCCGAACCAGGTTCTGCGCCCTTTTGCGAAATTGTAGCTCTCTGTGTTAGCTACGCACAGAACTTTAAAACGCGTCAATCCGAGCTTCATAGCTCGAGTTATGACCGAAATACTGAACAGCTCTCAAGAGATGCCGACCTGCACTTCTACCTCTTCTCACCTAACCTTCCATTGAAGCTTGTTGCACACCAGCCTTCAACATGCTCTAATACCAATGAAGGGCTTTGGTGTGCAGAACAAGAAGAGGAAGGAGGAGATGGAACGAGAGAGAAGAGATGAACGACGCGCGGATATGCGTGGGAGCCTCGAAACCCACATAATGATCTCTCTTGAGGCAATGCTCTATATATGATGTATATATATGAATATGGGGGTAAGGTCACATGACCCTTACATCCCCAACACCAAATGCCTTAACATTTGAGGAGTTAGTCTCTGTTCTATAGTAGGAAGATCAGTCTAGGTAGAAGAGATCCATTATTCGTGTTGCAAATCAATCTTTCTTAGCTAGTCAGAAGGGCAAAAGTAAATGGAGCTCTTCTACTAGTAAGCAAAAATCTGTTAATTCTGCACAATCAAAGAAGGATGATAGAGATGACAAGAAAACAGAAAAGCAAAAACTGTTTTACAAGTACTATGAGGCAAATGATCATTGTTGATATATTTAGGTAGTGATGTGTGTGAACACTCTAGGACCGCCGGGGCACTTTTTTCCCTCTTTAGGAGGTTTTTTCCCCAGCTTTTATATATGCCTATTGCCCTAATGGGCTACTTATCTTTGTACATTCTAGTGGTAATACATTCAGTATTGTGTATTGTGCTCCAAGATTCTTCTTCTTCCTTGTGCTTTTTGTGTGCTTCCGCAGGCATTTAACTCCAACAATTGGTATTAGAGCAGGTTGTTGCTTCATCTAGGATGTTGTCTACACCTCTCCGGTTGCGGTCTCAAAATCGCACGAAATTTGGTAAGCATACTCAGGGTCTTTCAGAGATCAAAACCGCTTCACCTTGTAGTGCCGAAATCGCAATCTACGCTCGTTTCGACCTCCAAATGCACTATCGCAGTGCTTATGTTTGTCTTTTTGTGCCAAAGGTATATACCAGTTTCGGTTCACCAGTATAAGCATCTCAAAGTCTGCTATAGGTCTAGCAGAATTCATCTTGGCAGTTCATTTCAACTTTTTGAGATACAATCAATTTTCTGCATCAAGGTATTTTAGTCATTGGCCATGGCCGAAGGCAGTGATGTATTCCATATGTTGGCATTGAGGATAAGTTGGATGGTACCAAGTACCCGTTATGGGCTTATATGATGAAACATGTATTGGTTGCAAAAGGACTATGGAACATTGTGTAGGGTGTTGAAAAACATCCTATCACACCTGCAATTGTTACAATTGTAGGTACTGAAGTTGATGCAGAAGGTGTCGAAGATGATGATATTTTGCATATTCCTATTCATGCTGCAGTTTCTACTGCACCTACTGCAGAGAAAAATTTTTGGGATGGAAGAGATGCCCATACACATGCATTGATAGCTTTTTCTATCAAACGTGCCATTATTTGTCACATACACCCTTGCACAACAACCAAGGATGCTTGGGATACACTTACCACATTGTAGCAAGCTAGGAATGAGGCTCATGTTGCTTACCTCTGAAAACAATTGGAGAGTGAGCACATGAATGAAGGTGATTCTATGGATAGTTTTCTAACAAAGATCAAAGACTTGAAGGAATAGTTGATTTCTACCGATGAGGTTATACCAGATAGCTCACTTGTGCATACCGTTATGAATGGTCTTCCTAACTCATATCAGAGTTTTGCTTCTACTCTTCATTTGATGATGAAAGGCAATCCAAATGCCTTGTCATTTGAGGAGTTAGTCTCTGTTCTGTTGCAAGAAGGTCAGTCTAGGTAGAACATCTCCATTATGCATGTTGTCGATCAAGCTTTCTTGGCTAGTCAGAAGGAAATGATCATATCATAAAGAACTGTCCAAAAGCAGCTGCTAAAGAGGCAAAGAAGAAAGAGGCTGGAATGGTCGTTGTAGAGGACTCTACACCAAAAATAGAGTCTGCTAATCTTGTGCAGCAAGAAGAATGGGTGTTTACTACTGTTTGAATCTTGACCCATCTTCTCATGAGCAGTGCATGTTTGTAGTAGACTCAGATGTTTCGTATGTTGACAATGGGGCGACCCAACATATTACCTTGCAACGCAGTTTCTTCTCTTCATTCGAGCCTACCCCTACAGGGAATACTCTTAAATGCGCCAACAACTCCTCTTATCCTGTTATGGGAGTTAGTAAGATCATTTTGACTATTGCTGATGGTAGTTCTTTCACTTTGTCACATGCTTTGTTTGTGCCAAGGATCAAGAAAAATCTGTTACCCATTTCTGCATTAGCCAAGATTGGCTTGGTTGTGGAATTTGTTGATGACAGGTGTACAGTTGTTGGAGTTAGACGTCTGCGAAAGCATGCGAACAGCACAAGGAAGAAGAGGAAGCTTGGAGCACAACACACAATACTGAATGTATTACTAGAGAATGTACAAAGATAAGTAGCCCATTAGGGCAATAGGCATATATACAAGCCGAGGGAAAAAAACCTCCTAAAGAGGGAAAAAAGTGCCCCGATGGTCCTAGTGTGTTCACACACATCACTACCTAAATATATCAACAAATCCCCCCTGGGAGTGATGCGGTGAACAAGGAGCTGGCACTCATGTTTAAGGAAGTGCCAAGCTATGTGGAAATCACTCCACAAAAGGAAGTAAGCCCAAAGCTTTGCAGAAAGCTTCAAACTTCTCCCTAGGCAGAGCTTTCGTGAAAAGGTCTGCAATGTTCTCCTGCGTGGGCACATATGCCAAGCTGATCTCCCCAGCAGAGAACCTCTCCCTGACATAGTGATAATGCACCTCAATGTGCTTAGTGCGAGCATGGAACACAGGGTTCCTCGCAACTGCCAATGCGCTCTGACTGTTAGTGAAGATGGTGGTGGTAGAAGACTGGCCAACACCCAAATCAGCCATAAGGCGTCTGAGTCACACACACTCAACAGTCGCTGTGAAAGCTGCCCTATACTCAGCCTCACAACTAGAAGTAGCCACAGTAGGCTGCTTCTTGCTCAACCAAGATATACATGAGTGTAGCATCCTTTAATGTCACTCCGAGAAGACATGAGGATGGTATGAAGACCTCGAGCAAGTGAAGGCACAAATGTGTGAGTTCGAAGCACACTAACATGCACACACATACACACACACGTGCACACACAGCAAGAACAAAGAGAGTCAAACAATGGAATCACTTCTATTGCAACAAAGTTCTCATACAAGCTCAAAACTACAAGAAGCTCTCCCAAAAATGAGCTCTCTAGCTCTATTTATAGTTTTTGACTAGCTTTGGCCCTGTCCAGACCTAGTGTCCGGCCTAGTTAAAAATTAGGTTCCAGGGTTTATTTGAGGGCTCAAACGAGATCTAAAAAATATGAAAATTGGCAGGCAACTACTTCTAAGGCTCCCCAAGCTCGAGGACTCCTCGGCTTGTACAAAATGGAGCTACAAAAAGGTGAAATGATATTTACAAGGGTTTTTAGTGATAAGAATCACTTTTAAATGGTGTAGGGGTTTGGAAAAAAATAAAGGGTTGCCTTAGTGCTAGATCTACATGTATGCCCGTATTTGCTTCTTCCCGTATACTGCCAACACTCTCCCCCCCCTAGCGTCTGTCGCCTCTGACAGACCTCTGCTCCATTGTTTGATCAATGTACCTCTGCAGGAGGTCGGTTGCCACTTCTTGTTCCTTGATGCGTAGTCCCCGGACCAAATCTCTCTGAAGGGCATCCCAATTGACTGCTCCTGGCAGATCAGGGTGTGGTGTGGTGTAGAGTTCCGAGTGCATGGTTTGTTCACACACAAATAGTTGTAGCAGGTGGGTTGGGCGTGGTGCGAATACTTCTGAGTGTGACTCCCAAAACCCCGTGGTGAACATATCATCAAATGTTTGCTTGTAGCAGGCAGGGAGATATCTTATTCGTGCATGCCATGCGTAAGCTACTCGAATGCTCGGGGTCGTGCTCATGTCATACAGTAAATCATAATTACCATTGATGAAGAGAGTACTGGTTGGTTATGCGTTTGATCTCAGCATTATAGTCAACCAGCAGTACAAAATAGGGCTTATATTGTAACTCTGAACTGGTGATCAACCGCCTAGGAGCCAAGTTCGAGAAATATTCAGACTTGAGTATAGACTCCTCAATGGTTTTCATGGCCAGCATCTGAGTTGCTACGCGCTCTTCGTGAGTGTGGCCCATCTCCTCTACCTGCTTCATCCATGCCGATGGGGGCTCCTCATATGTGTCTTGGCCTTCCTCTGTAATTCTGCCTCCTGGAAGGGGTTGAGGCTCATAATTGTCTTCAAATGTCTCCTCCACTGGAATGACTACTGTTTCTTCTTCTATGGTTTGATCAAGTGGAGAGGGAGGTCGTTCATACTGTAACAACTTGATTTTTAGTTCTGCAACCTGTTGTCGTAGCTCAAGTACCTCACTGTTGGTTGAAGGTTCAGGTTCTGGCGAAGTAGCGGCATCGACCGTCTCTTTAGGTGTGGGTGGGTGTGTTGTCGGTACTTTGGATCCTTGTAGTTCCTTTACCTGGTCTGCCAAATGATCATGGGCTTCCAAGAGGGTCGCATAACCTTCTAAAACCTGTTGAATATGCTCTGAGGGGATAGCCTGGAATTTTGCAGGGTCTATAGGTGCTCCCGGGGTGTTTTCCATGGCCGCTTCTAGGTTCTCCTGGTTTTGTTGTTGTAGCCTTCGGTTCTCTTCTTGAGCCGTTGCTAGATGGCGACGTAGTAGGGCCATGTTGCGTTGAAGTCTCGCATTGCGGCCCATTTGTTCTCTGAGTTGTTCCTCCATAGCTTTGCCTGTCTCTGCATACTTAGCTTCGAGTTCTGTCTTCGAGTGTTGGAGGGCAGTCACCTGGTGTTGTAGTGCTGTATTACCTAGTTCCAAGGCATCGACTCGTGCTTGGAGTTGAGCCGAGAGATTGCACAGCTCTGTGTTATTTTCTTCTAATAGCTTATACTCTTGCTTAAGCTGAGTGGCCGCTTCAACCATGGTGTCTAGTGCATTACTAAATGATGTGGATGCATGGGTAGAGGTGGAACATGCAAAGGGTTGGGAGGTGGGAAAGGGAAAAGTGGATGATGTGCCTATGAGTGAAGTGAGATGTGCTGATGGTGGAACAGACGTGGTGGTGGGTGCTCCTGTGGATGGTGAAATATCCATGGGATCGGATGTGAGAGTGTGTGGAGTGTGAATTGTGAATACGGGAACGGTAGGTGGTGTGTTAGTGGTGGCAGTGAATGTGGGGGAGTGGGGTTGGGAAAGGGACTTTTTATTATAGTTCTCGACCTGTTGGAGTATATTTACAAGGTTTGTCCAGAATGACGGTTGTGTGACTTGGGTTGAGTATGAGGCAGTTACTAGGGAAGTGGTGGATAGGGTTTGGGTGTGGGTGAATGGAAAAGGATGGGATAAGGTCTGGCTAGTGGCAAGTGGTTGTCCAAGGGCGGGGAGATAGGAAGGGTGACCTATTATGGTTTGATCGGTGGCAGGATGACCGGTGTGAGGTTCAAAAATTTGGGTGGAAGTGATGGATGTGGGTAAAGGGAAGGATGTAAAAACAGAGGTGTGTACAATGGTTCATGATGGGTGGATATCGGTTGTTCAGAAAGACTAGTGGAGAAGGGTTCTGAGGGTTGAATGGAAGGTGACGGTACCTGTGTAATTACATCTTGTTCGTCAGTGGGACTTGGGCTCGTCATGTGAACATCCTCTGAAATTGTGGTAGGCAAGGCAGTAGAGACTTCCATTTGAATCATTTTTCCTCGTCGTGGCCGTGTATCAATCCTTCGTTGATCATAGGTAGGGTTCTCCTGATAGACCATTGTCCTCAATGCTTCCCCGATCCCACATGTCTCCGCCAATAGATTCAATGATTCAACAAAATGTGAGTCGACATTCTCGGCTTGAAGCATTTGGTTCACTAGAGCTCTATTCGCCTCTTCTATCATCTTATGTCTTCTCTGTACCTGCTTGATTGTCTTGTATAGCCGTTTGAGTTGTGCCGTGTAGGTAGGGGCCTCCTCTTCACTCTCCTCTGGTTCATCTCCCCGTTCTTCTTCCTGATTTTGTGTGCTTGGATCATGAGGATGTTGTGCCTCACCTTCCCAATGTACCCTGCTTGTCTCGCCCTGTGGCTGTTCTCTTTGGAATGATGATCCCGGATCGGCATTGTCAGGAAAATCTTCACTATCAGATAAGTGGGCCGTCTGTAGGAATCTTTCAAAATGAAAATTGGGATCCTCAGTTAAGGTGGCCATAGATGCAAACTCGGCATCGGTTGGTAGTGGAGGGGCGGATGGAGTGGGCTGTACTACGCCCCCTGATTGAGTTCCTTGGAGATGTACCGTGAAAGGTGCTACATGGGCTTCTTCTTTAGGGGGAGCTTCGGCTGTGGCCTCGTGAGGGATCATGACCTGGGAGAGTGATCCACGCATTCGTTTCGCAGGTTGATTCCCTGACTTCCGCCCCTTGAAAAACTCCAGTTGTGAATATTTAAGGGCCCTGGCTATTGGCACGTCATATGCAAGACATCTATAAATAATTCTGGTAATCGCACAGCAGTCGTGTAATGTATGCTTCCTCACACCCCGCTTGCCTGCTTCATACAATTGGTCCAAAATCCATACAGGCATCTTAATTGGCAAGCTTCCTGTCTCTGCTAGATATAATCCATACCATATTTTCTTGTGAGGTTGGGTAAAACGGTCTTGAGCTGGAAATGCGAAGTGTTGAAGGCACATTCGCAGGGGTATGGCGATGTTAGGGGTGAGGGCACACATTTCTTTCAACTTCTTGATTCTGTTGCTCTTCATTGACTGTGGTATCAAGGGATCTCTATCAGAGGGAACGTGGGTGCCATACATCTGAAGAGCTTCCCTGATTAAGGTAACATTCAACTCAAACTTCTTCATTTCCTCCTGGTTTGATAGGGAGGGCACCCAGAATGTGCCTGAATGATCTTTATCCCCTGTCGGCTTCAGTGTGGCTATCAAGTAGTAGCACCTAAGAAAGTCTGGTCTAGGCAAAGCCGCACTAAAGTAATCTTGCAATCCCGCTTTCTGCCAAATATCCTGAAGAGGAGCTGCATTTTGCAATGCTTCAAATTCTCGTGAGAAGAACTGGAAGGTCCACCACACTCCTCCACATTCCATCTTGGATTCCCAGATATGATCAGCGTCTCCTAAATCTCCTGGCATCTCATTGAACCAGTGAGAATGCCCCTTTACTCTTTCTGTTAGGCCACTTGGTGGATCCGGAATGGGAATTCTTCTTACGTTCAAAAGCTCCTCCGGCCTAGCTGTCAGTGGAACCTCCACAGGCATGGTATCCCAATTGATTTGAGTGCTGGTGCCTGCCTGAGAACTCGTGCCTGCTGCTGCTGCCATGGGAATCGGGTGCTTATCTGCTAGAAGAAGAAAGGCACATTAGTGTTGCATAGGAAACAGGATGTAATGGTGTTCCCTTCACAATACTAACATGACAATCTCGAAGGTTAGTGGTCAGAGGTGAAGTGCTTGTGATAGATGTGGGTGGTGATTAGAGGTCAGTATCATCCTAGATGTCTACTTTGGTTATGCAATGGACTCAGAATGCACCTATGTCAGAGAGGATGGATTTACAAAAATTGGGTATGGGGGTTTGATACATGGTTTAAGTCTCCAAACTTTGCTAGAGGGTTCGTAGCTCTTAGAGCTAAAGACAGGTAGAGATTTATGAACTAGAGTGTGATGGAGTTGGGGCCTTTTGGGCACCCATTTCCAGACATTTCTCGATTTGGTTGAGTGTGGGTTAGGGTGGTCTTTAGGTAGAGTTCCTGCGTTGTTAGTCGAGAGGACGTGTGAGTGTTGAATTATGCCAATAACTAGAGTTGGAGCTATTTGGGCTCGTAAACAGGCCTTGGGCACCCATATGTGTCTAGCATTGGGGCTAGACTTCATTGACCGCTTAGGGACCCAAATAGACGTGGTGTGCCTAGGAGGTTGTCTAGGGGACTCCTTCACTTGTGTCCGTGATGGTGTGGTCTGCTATTAGAGTTGTGGGTTTTCCATCCTTGCGTATCCAGATCTGCTTCGCACCACGAGGTACTCCGTGTTGCACTAGTTGGCGCTCCTGCTTCTTGATCAATGGCCTCCTTCGTGTTGTATAGTGTTTGGTCTTCATGTTTAGAATCTCCTTTGACCCCGCTGAGCATCATTATCTTTATGTGGATTCCTGGAGGAACCAGGAGTTGGTGCCTGTTCTATTGGTTTGAGTGCTTGATTTTCTAATTCAATCGTAAGACGGCTTTGGCCTACCCAAGCCTGAAGAAGTCCACTTCTTAGGTTGAGGTTGACTGCGTGATCATAGATCCAGTCTTGGCCTAAGACAAGAGGCTCAGTAAGATCCTCGTCTTCACATACTAGCACTCTTACTGGCATTAGTACCTCCTGAATGTAGAGGGGTAGATCCACCTCTCCCATGCAAGGGGTTTCAACACCTCCTAATCCTATCAGATATGCCTCTAGGGGTTTTACCTCCAATTGTAGCTGCTGGCAATACGAACGCCGAACTGCACTAGTGGCTGCTCCTGAATCAATTAAAGCTCTCACGCTTGTTGTGCTGTATCTTTGTCCTATTTCTAGGGTTACAAAAGGTCGCCGATCCACTATCTTATGGGTACGTTCACCTGAAGCCTCGCACATGGCCATGTGATAGCCTGGAGACTCTTGAGTGTCAATCATAGGCTGATCTCTCCCTTGCCTCCTCAATTTCATTCATCGGATGCGCTCTAAGGCCTCTGCTTGTGCTTCTTCTCGAATTCGTTTTTCCTCCTCTTTACGTTTCTTGGACGTGTTGAGCCGATTTAACATCTCTTCAGTCAGGGGTTCTTGGTATAACTTGACTCTACATCCGCTTATGTAGCTAGGGAGAATATCGCCTTCCAAAGTGGCTAGTTGTACTGCCCCACTAGTTGAAATTCTATTTATGATCATAGGTCCATAGCCTCTTTTCTCTAATTTTCGTGCATGCTGCTTCAATGTGTAGACTAGGACTAGGTCTCCTGCTTTCAAGCCTTTATCATTCACATGTGTATCAAAATATGCCTTTTGCCTCTTCTTCGCTGCATAGATTCCTGCTGCAGCTCTCAATCGTGTTTTGCCTAGACGTTCAAGATCAAAAATTCGAGAGGAGAGTTCATGGCCTGTCCAGTCATGCTCTTGTGCTACCTTCAATGTAGGTATCAAAAAGTCCAAGGGTAGCACCGCATTCTGATCGAACACCATCTGAAAGGGTGTGGCTTGGAGTACCGTTTTATAGGCCACTCGGTATGCCCAAACAGCATGGTGTAGCTGTTTGTCCCAATCAGAGCGTTTATTATTCACTAATTTCGTCAGTACATTGCATAAGATCTTATTTGTACTCTCAGCCTGGCCATTAGCTTGAGGGTGATAGGGGGCAGACTTCTTATGTACTACCAAGAATTCTTGGAGAAGGTTTTCTATGACTTCATTCAAGAAGTGTGTGCCTCTATCACTCACCAACTCTATTGGCAATCCGTACCTTGTGAACACATTTTCAAATAAGAACTTTGCTGTTGTTTGAGCATCATTTTTTGTAGTAGCTTTCACTTCTACCCACTTGGTTAGATAGTCTGTGGCCACGATGATATATTCAGCATGTGAGCCCTTAGCTGGGGGATTAATAGGACCTACAAAGTCTATTCCCCACTTAGAGAATGCACGTCCGCCCATCATAGGCTTCAGTGGCATCTCATCTTTGCGTATAGGATACTGGGTTCGCTGACAAATCTCACACCTCTTCACATAGGTATGTGCATCCATGTGAAGGGTGGGCCACCAAAATCCTGCAAATAGAATTGCTTTGATCACCCTATCTGGACCAAAGTGTCCTCCTGCTACACCCTGGTGAGTAGTTTCCAAGATCTTTAGATATTCACTCTCATGAACACATAGTCTCAGGTAACCATATTTTCCGCGCTTGTATAGATTAGCACCAATGAGTGAGCCTAGCCTCTTGTTCTAGACTTCTTTGTCTCGTCAGGGTCATATCTTGAGGGAATGTTTTCATCCTCAGAAACGCCACTAGTGGCTCGCTCCAATCTGGCACTAGAGACACGCGATAAAGGGTGGCATGTTCCACTGGTGGCTTAGTGCGACAAATTGGGCATTCCTTGCACATTCTATGGACGTCTGCTTCCATAGTTGGCCAGTACACTCCAAGTCTCCTCAATGTTTGTAGGGTTCGTTGTTTTGAGTAGTGTTGCTCTAATGCACCTACATGTGCTAATTGCAACCACTTCGCGTGCTCGTCCTCTTCCACACAACAAGCCAAGATCCCTTGATCCGTGTGCTTGTACATACTTCCTGCCATGATGTGATACTTTTGGGCTTTTACTACCTCTCTATCCTGTGTGGCCATTACTGAGTGGTTAGGCCCGTAGGTTAATACTGGCACTAATGGCTTAGCCCACTACGGTACAACTTCCAAGTTAAACAAGTAAGCATCAGGTAAGTCATCTGACACTCCTTGTGGGGATTCTCCTGATGTGAGCCTTGAGAGATGATCTGCTCTCAGGTGAGTTCTGCCTTTCCTCACTACTACCTCAAAGTCATACTCCATTAGTAAGAGAAACCATCTTACTAATCTGCCCGTATTACATGGCTTGTTTACCAGGTACAGTAGAGCTTGGTGATCAGTAAAAAATTTGAACTTATTTGCAAGCAAATAATGTCTAAACTTTTTAACTGCATATATCATGCCTAGTCCTTCTCTCTCCGTAGTGGTATAATTTCGTTCAGCTGCATTCAACTGTCTACTAGCATAGGCAATTGGAAGATCCATATTACCTTCACCGGTAGGTTGCGCGAGTACACACCCAATAGCATAATTGGATGCATCCACGTGGACATGGAATGGCTTATTCCAATCCGGTGTGGTCAAGATTGGTGCTGAACACAATCTTCGTTTAAGCTCATTGAAGGAATTCTCACATTCGTCAGTCCACTCAAAGTTAGTCAAAAGTCCATACAGAGGCTTTGCTATGATTGCGTACATGTGTATAAACCGACGGTAGTAACCACAATGCCCCATGAAAGCCTGTACTTCCTTGACGTTCTTTGGCCTAGGTAGTTCTGCGATGGCTCTCACTTTCTCTTCGTCAGTGGATATGCCGTTCTTAGACACTATGTGTCCTAGAATTTTGCCTTGCTTGACCATGAAAACACACTTTTCTGGGTTCAAGCAGACTTGATATTCTCTGCATTTATCAAAGATTTGTCTGAGTTCAGGTATATGGGTCTGTCTAATGTTGGAATGAGCACACAGATCATCAACATAGACTTCCAAATTCTTCCTCAAGAACTCTTTAAACACGTGACACATCAATCTTTGAAAGGTAGCAGGTGCATTAGTAAGCCCGAATGGCATTACCCGAAAGGCAAATATGCCCCACTCCGTGGAAAAAGCCGTTTTATGTTGATCCTCTGGAGCAATGGCTACTTGATTGTAGCCTGAAAACCCATCTAGGAAGCTGTACACTTCCTTGCCTGCTACCCTTTCTAATAGGTGCTCAGTGATAGGAAGAGGATAACTGTCTCTAATCGTGGCGGCATTAACTTTTTTAAGGTTAATACACACACGCAGTTTTCCATTTTTCTTGGGCACCACTACAATGGGGGATACCCACTCAGTGTGCTCAATTTCATAGATGAATCCGGCTTCAACCAGTCTATCTATCTCCTCTTTGATCTTAGCAGCATAGTTATCGTTGTATGTGTAGGGCTTCTGCTTCGAGGGTCTGGCATCTGAGGTCATGGGGATTGTATGTGAACATATATCAGGGTCTACCCCTTTCAAGTCCTTATAACTCCAAGCAAATACATCTCGGTATTCTCTTAGCAAGGCTATTAGCTCTTGTTCTTCCTCTTCTGTCAGGTCATGACCTATGTACGTGCATCTTTCTTCTCCTTCCTCGATGGCTACAACTATTTTCTTGGTAGTTTCCTTGCTATCATAGGCTTCTCCTGCTTGTGCCTCACGTTTAGGCATTCTTATCATGACTCTCCTATCGTCTATCTCATATTTTTTAAAATTTTCAGGGACCTCAAACAAGGATTCTTCTGCCTCCGAAGTGACTTCCTTCTTTTTTCTTTTCTTTCCCTCGCTCTTAGTAGCTACTTGTGTGGCTAACCTCACCTCATTTGTAAGCTCTCCGTGCCTCTGGGGTTGAAATTCTACTTCATAGAAGTATTCTTCATCTGATGCAAAAGGTGGGTCCATAATGATTGACTCTAGATCGGAGTCACTCGCATCCTCAAATGCATCAAGGCTAGGTTCGCATTCTTCTAAAACTGCATCTCCCATGATTGGCTCTATTGAAAAGACTGAAATGTCATAGCCATCCTCATCACAATGAGGTGTCCACTGCTCTTCATTGATGGCTACATCCATTGTTGCTAGGATTTCTGCCCAGCCATGGGGTTCAAATTCCTCATCAGGAAAGACTACAGGTGCATAGGCTGGGTCTTGAATTGATCTATGGTTTTCTTTTGCACCTACCTCTCTGGCTTTCTCTCTCTTCTCTTCTTCTACTGCTACCTTACACATCCATAAGTGGGTGTCTTCATGCATCCACGAGGATCCGGATTCTATGGAATGCACAGACTCAGTCTCATCTTTGGCTCTATGGATGGGATTCCATTGAATAGGCGGTACGTCTCTATGAGAGTAATCCTTAAGATTGACTTTGGTTGTAACACCTAGATGTTGCAAATACAAGGAATTGGTTCCCCAATCCTGGACTACTTGCAATTGCCGCATAAATGGCCTTCCCAAAATCATCTCGTAGGCTTGGTTTTTGCTAAAGTCGCATATAGCAAAAGTATGCTCAAACTCAACCCCATATGTAGTGAGAGTTATTCCTTCTAGCAATCCTAAGGGCCTTTCAATATGACCATCAGCCATCTGCAATTTCATTCTCGTTGGTCGGAGTGCTGGCTTGCCCCATCGCTTCCATAGGGAAGTTGTAGCAATTGCAACTCCTGCACCTGAGTCCAAAATCGCCTTGGTTGTGTAACCCTGATGAGTAACTGGGAGATAGGTATTTCCTTCTTCTCCTTCACTCATGTCTCCTATCTTATCCAATGGTATTTCAGGCACTGTTCTATGAGATCCTACTTGGGAGCGCGATTTTGCTATGTCTGGCACTTGTTTGGCTACATGTTTCCACACTTCTGGCTTAACTTTGAGTAGCTCTTCTAAAGTGAGATTGCACTCCACTTTAGTGTTCTTTACTACCTCTGTATTCCTAGGTATGATAGAATCTTCATTTCTTATCATGACTGTGGGCGCTCTCAGACAAGTAGACTTGGTTTCCCATGGGCCTGTGAAATGTGGTAATTCTTGTAGAGAATTAGACTCAAATTCTAATCTCTCTTGAGAGTGGATGCTCTCATGCTCCTCATAAATGGATGGGATGTCCTGTGGGAATTGCTCGTGTGCATCATCCACAAGTTCAATGGGAGGAGGGACTTCACTTTCTTTAGCCCATTTGTCTTCTTGAATCTCTCGTAGGAATTCTGGTGTGAACCGATTCATAGAAGATGATGTGTCTGGCTCCGTAGAGTTAGGCACGTAGGCTTCCTGGGGAGGTAGGCTCACGTTCTCACTTGCCTTGCCCTTATTTTGAGAGGCAGGTTCCTTTTCTGATTGTGCAATTAGCCTCTCCATTCACTCTAGTAGTCCATCAAAGTGTAATTGCGTCTTAGCTGAACTAGAGATGTTAAAGAGGCGACTGGCTTCAAACATATCCAATTCCACCATCTTAGCACAAATTTTGGTTCGTTCTAGCTCTAGTTCTACTCTAGGGTAACACTTTTCATGATCAGTTATGTTTGGCCCTTCTTGGATTCTGGCCTGATATGCTCTAAGCATCATGTTTAGGTCCTCGGGAGTGGGATCGGCTAGGACGGATCCTACTCTGGGTGGTGGGTGGGTTAAGGGTGGTGTATTGAAAGGTTGGGGAATGGAAGAAGGTGGATTGGCGGGTAAAGGGAGAGGTGGTGGAGGGGTGGTGTGAGAGTGGTTTTGAGATGCGAGTTTACTTATCTTTGCTTTGGTTTCTCTCAAGCTTTCTTCAAGTTCGCTCATCTTTTTTGCCCATTGCCTTTTCATTCTTTCACGACTATCCTTCCAGGCTCTAGTCCTCTTTTTGGTTATGCTCTTTGTTTCACTCACCTCGGGGCTCTTTTCCTGACCAACACCTTGGTTTTGTTGTAGTGCTTGGGCTCTTGTGATCACTTGCACAGGTGCAGTGGAAGTCACACTCCCTGTGGAGTCTACAACTAACCCAACAACATTGATAGGAGTGATTTTAGGCATGTTATTAGGGTTCTTTGGGCAATCTGGTAGGAGATGCTCTTTCTCGCAGTCTTGACAGAAACCCTGAATTGTTACTGGTTGAGGTTGTGTAGGGGTAGGCAATGGACAATCCGGTATAAGGTGATCTCCCTCACATCTGAAGCATGGTCCTCTAGGAAATGGGGGTCGCACCTGCCTAGGTTGAGGTCTAGAGTTGGGGTTTGTATACATGACATTAGCATACTCAGGCTCCCCACTATTTTCACTTGGGTCCTCATAATAGTATGAATCGTTATGCTCGGGTGACTGCATGTAGTAAGCCTAAGGGCTATCAATATGTGTGGAGTCAAAACTATGGTCACTTGGATCACTGTCTGATAGCAATGGGGTGACTGGGACTATGGCTCTGTTCGGATTTTCTTCAGCAGATGCATATTTCACTGGGATCACATTGGTTGGAGCAGGGGGTTGTTGCACTAGGACTGGTTGAGGCCTCTGCTGCCCTTGATAAGGTGGCTGATAAGTTTGTTGTGGTCTGTTGTATTGTTGTGGTGGGTACTGATTCTGGTATCTACCCTGTTGTGGATATGGCTGAGGGTAATTTTGCCTAACAGTTTGTTTGTTATATGGGCAGTCTTGTGCAGTGTGGTTGGTGTACCTGCGCTCTATGGTGCAGTACTGGCTACTAGGATTCGCCTGGGGTTGGGCCATAATGGGACATACATTTGCCATATGGTCACCGCCACAAGTGTAACACCGCTTAGCTAGGGCAAATCTCGGAATTTGTTTGCTAGAGACACCGAGTTTTTGAGCTACCTTCTCTGCAAGTTCCTCAATGGATGTGGATTGACCAGATGTGAGGCTACTAGAGCTATCAGAATCCTTATAGATTTTTGATAGTTCTAATTCCTCACCTAGATTGTCCTCAATGTCTATGCACATGCGCACGCACTCTTCTATCGTTCTGGGGTCCTTCAGATACACATATGACCTGAGCTTGGTGCTCAACAATCCATCTAAGAACAAGGCCACTTGTTTGGCTGGTGTGGGTAACTCCGGCATCGGGCATCTCTCCAGGTATTGCCTAAATCCGTCTCTTGAGGTGTTTGTTTGAAGCTATGAATTAGTGAGGAAGTGTTGTGCCTGATTCCACTCTTAGAAAACTCAATGATAAATGCCTCTAAGAGCTGGTCTATGTTTTTGAAATGCCTCTCGTTCAGTGGTTGAAACCACGTAAGAGCAGTGTTCCTAAGGGTTAGACCAAAAGCATTATATTGTGTGAATAGGTCCTCTACCTGTTCAGCTTTCAATACTTGCCGAAATTCTACCACATGGTCATAAGGGTCTCCAGTGCCATCGAAGTAATTCTTCATGGACTTCACCAGTTGAGTTGGTCGCAGGGTCCTAGTGTGTTCTCTCGGCCTTGGCAAAGGAAAATCGTCAGCATTCCTTTGATTCCATGGGGTTCTATGTCTCTCAGGTTCCACTCTATTCCTTTCCGTTCCCGTTCTTTCTCTTCCCAGGGAGTTGGCAAAACTTACCTCAGGTTTGTCTCTACTTCTATCTCTTTGAGCTCCATGAGCTTGGGAGGTCCCAGCTCCTTGGTGACTGTATGACACATTAGTCCGAGGTTGAGGAAAAACAAATTCACCCTTCCATGTGTAGGCATGTCTGCCATGCTCGGTGACCACGAAGATCCTCTCTGATATATTGTCTAAGTAGGTTACTTTGCCTGGGCTATCAGGGTCTTTAAACTCATAGATTGTGAGAGCACCTACTTCATGAGACAAGGTAGGCTTATACCTCCAAAAGGCCTCATCAGTTTCTCGGTTTAAAAGCAAATCTATGCTTTTATTATCCTGTGGAATCAATTCTGGAGTCATGATTCTGGTCAAGACAGATTTACCACGGGGGGTTCTTGGCTCTCTCTCTACATTCCCTTGCTCTATATCACCCATGTCGGTCTCCGCAATCACATTTCCAAACTCATCTGTTCTATCAGGAAGAGTGGTGACTACATATATAGTCCCCTCTTTATCTAGGTATGCTCCATTCTCAAACTTGACTACTGGGTGGTCTAGTCCATGGGGTTGATCGGGGTTCTTAATCTGGACCACCGATCTTCTCAGGCCATCTTCGTAGATGCGAGCACTTAGACGGTTAGTCCTGATGTATTCCAATTGAGTCTTGTAAGGTCCTTCTGGCTTTTCTAAATAAGCCAACCCTGAACTACCTACTGGTCTCTCCATGTGATAGGACATTTCAGAATCACTCGTTTCTGATCGTGGAGTGTATGGGTAATCACTCAACTGCTGGGCCCAAGACCTAGCAGTGTGATTGACACTAGCTTCAGAAGATCTGAGGCTTTGTCTATCTCTGCCTAAGTGTCTACCTGACCTAAGGTTCATATGCCTGGTTTCTCTACCCCCTTGATCCCAAGTATACTCTCGTTGTGGGTTAATTGACACCAATCACTTTGTTCTTTTTAGTTGATTATTATGTTTATGATCTTGTCTGGTATCACGTCGTCAGGAATGCTTAATTGAATTTTGCACTTGATAAGTGATCGATTCAAGTTTACTTTTGTCCCTTAGGGTTTTCGCACTTAAGTCCTACTTAATGCTTGCACTTAGTTGCTTAGTTCTCTTGGACTTGATGTGTGCCTAGCGTTGTCCTAATTAATTACCACACCTAAGTCGTACTTAGCTTAGGCTAGGAATTGACAAAGGAGGGTTGAGAGATCTTCCAACCTCAATTAGCTGGTTGACCAGACTGCTACACAAGCCCAGGAAGCCTTCTCCCAAGCTTGGTACTCACCCTTGCTAGCTTTCCTTGGAATGCCTTGCTTGCACACAATGTTCCTGTAAAAGTTCACAAGTCAATATAGCTCTATTACCACAAGGGATTGGAAGACACACATCAACATTTACAGGCCCCCCCTTGGAGTAACTCACTGTACCCCCAAATCCTTATGACCACTTAGTTCAACCTAAAGGCCAACTTAAAAATACATGTTCTAAAACTCCAACGAGACCAAAATCTCATCAATCGGCGTTCGTATGGTGAAGTTATGACCATTCAGGCACTTAGGGGTCCAAACAGGCTCTCAGGTTTCAGGAAATTCCTCCCTGGTTTCTAGGTCTTTTGCCCACTCCTAAGGCTCTTATATCCTCCCAATGTGTCCAAGATTAAGCCCAAAAAGTACCCCAATTCTAATCAATCAAGTTATCCTAAAAATTTATGCGTTAGGCCTTTGTATCGCGATAGGTCGGGTCGAGGTGTCGCGATAGGTGGAAGTGTCACGATAGGTCGGGGTGTCGCGATACTTGAGAGTGACGCGATACTCCGAGGTGTCGCGATAGGTCGAGGTGTCGCGATAGGTGGGAGGTGTCGCGATAAGTCGAGGTGTCGCGATAGGTCGGGGGTGTCACGATGGGTCGAGGTGTCGCGATACTCGGGAGTGTCGCAATACTCCGAGGTGTCGCGATACTTGGGGAGTGTCGCGATACTCCGAGGTGTCGCGATAGGTGGGTTCGGTGTGTCGCGATAAGTCGAGGTGTCGCGATAGGTCGGGGGTGTCGCGATGGGTCGAGGTGTCGCAATACTTGGGGGTGTCGTGATACTCGGGAGTGTCGCGATACTCCGAAGTGTCGCGATAGGTGGGGTCGGTGTGTCGCGATAGTCCGGTGTGTCGCGATACTTCGAGGTGTCGCGATACATCGATGTGTCGCGATAGCTCAGGATATGGTGAATCTTTCAGTTCTGTCTTGTGATCCTAGGTGCTCTCAGCCTGCGCAGTGTCGTGGTGCACTCAGAAACGCGATTAGTCGAAGTTTGCGAAGTGTCGCGATAGCTCGAGCTCAACGCCTCGGGGCCTGTGCAGAAGGATTCTGTACCCGCTGAGCTTGCTGGAGATGGTGATGGAGCTGGTACCTGCAAGAACATGCAAAAAATACACACAACACAAATGCACGCGCTCGCTCTCTCTCAAACTCGCACACAACAAATGAGGGGAATGGCAAGGAAGAGGGAATATGTAGTGGAGAAGGAGGTGGAGGTGGAGATGAAGATGGAGGTGGAGATGGAGATGGAGATGGAGAAAAATCAGAAATTTACCTACTACTTACCATTCCAACACGTCCTCTCTACGTCTTACCATCACACGCTCGTCCTCAAAGCTCGAATCCCCGGCAACGGCGCCAAAATTTGGTGTAGCTCAGTGATGAGTAGCACCTCCTTTAATGTCAATCCGGGAAGACATGAGGATGGTATGAAGACCTCAAGCAAGTGAAGGCACAAATGTGTGAGTGCGAAGCACACTAACATGCACACACATACACACACACGCGCACACACAGCAAGAACAAAGAGAGTCAGACAATGGAATCACTTCTATTGCAACAAAGTTCTCATACAAGCTCAAAACTACAAGAAGCTCTCCCAAAAATGAGCTCTCTAGCTCTATTTATAGTTTTTGACTAGCTTTGGCCCTGTCCAGACCTAGTGTCCGGCCTAGTTAAAAATTAGGTTCCAGGGTTTATTTGAGGGCTCAAACGAGATCTAAAAAATATGAAAATTGGCAGGCAACTACTTCTAAGGCTCCCCAAGCTCGAGGACTCCTCGGCTTGTACAAAACGGAGCTAAAAAAAGGTGAAATGATATTTACAAGGGTTTTTAGTGATAAGAATCACTTTTAAATGGTGTAGGGGTTTGGAAAAAAATAAAGGGTTGCCTTAGTGCTAGATCTGCATGTATGCCCGTATTTGCTTCTTCCCGTATACTGCCAACAATGAGCTACCAAGAATGAAGCAAAAACCACTCGTGGACACACGAGCGTCATAGCAACCAGCCCAATCTGAGTCAGAAAAAGCATGCAAATCTGGCGGTAGTGATCCCCCCTTGGGATAGAACAACCCAAGTAGCCGAGTACCACTCAAGTAGCGAAAGATGCGCTTAACCGCCTTCCAATGCATGACTCCTGGGCAATGCATAAACCTGCTCATCTGTGAGACAGCAAACTGAATATCTGGCCAAGTAATGCATAAGTAAATCAAGCATCCAACAGCCCGCTGATAGAGAACAGTATCAAACGCATCTCCAGCATCATGAAGACTCAATCGTAAACCTGTCTCCATAGGAGTGGCAATAGGCTTACAGTCTTCAAGGCCAAAATGTTGACATAATGTGTCAATGTATTTCGTTTGACACAAAGCCATTCCACCATCAACTTGCATAAATTGAATGCCCAAATAGTGATGCAGATGCCCCAAATCAGACATCTCAAATGAGGCATGCAAATCAGCCTTGAAATCAGCAATATGCTTCTCAATAGGACCAGTGAGTAGCAGTCGTCAACATAGACAACAATGATTAGAAGCACATCATTAGCACGCTTAACATATAAGGTGCTTTTAGTTGGACTGTTCTCAAAACCATGTGCAACCAGATAGGCATGTATCTTCTCATACCAAGCACGTGGTGCTTGCTTTAAACCATATAATGCCTTCTTTAACCTGCACACCTGGTTTTCATGCCCTTTTTGCACAAAGCCATGGGGCTGAAAAACATACACTTCTTCATGCAAGTCACCATTCAGAAATGTTGTTTTAATGTCCAACTGATGTACATTCCAACCATGATGGGCTGCAAGTGCACAAATACTCCAAACAGTAGTCATACGGCATGTAGGTGCAAAGGTCTCATCAAAATCAATGCCTCTTTCTTGCGCATAACCCTTTGCAACAAGCCTAGCCTTATACATGTCAACTGTACCATCAGGTTTACGCTTCAACTTGTAGACACACTTAGTGCTAATGGCCTTCTTGCCAGGAGGCAAGTCACATAAAGACCATGTACCATTCTTAATTATAGCATCATATTCAGATTGCATAGCAGCCATCCAATTTTTTGAATTTTGTGCTTCATCAAAAGAAAGAGGCTCATTCTCATCACAGAGACTAGACGCAGCCATAGCATAGCAATCTGATGCAAAGGAGGCACTATGAGAGCCTGAACGAGTACGATATGACAAAGCTGCATCTAATTTGCTGTCACGCAAAGTCTGCACCAGCCATTTTGGCATAGTTTTTGCCTGCTCAATATCAGCTCTCTCATCAACAAGTGCATCATGTAAATCTGCATCAGAAATGGAATGATCTGCATCATCATATGAAACCTGCAAAGGTTGAGAAGTTGCCTCATTAGGACCAGCACTAGACTGTCCACCTGTAAAAAGAGGCATCAAAGTATCATAAATGTATTTGGAGCTAACAAATGTCTCCTTAGTACATGAAAGCAATGGCTGAATAGCATCTTCCACAAAGACAACATCACGGCTAACCAGAATGCGTTTAGTCTGTCGATGATATAGATGATAGCCTTTACTTTCAGAACTGTACCCAACAAAAATACATTTTACTGCCTTATCATCCAATTTTCTGCAATGTTGTTCAGGCACTAGTGCATATGCCAAACAACCAAAAACACGCAGATGAGCAACAGATGGCTTGCGGTCATGCCAACCCTCATATGGAGTGATAGACTGCAGCGCTTTAGTGGGACACCTGTTCAGTACATATGCTGCACACATGACAGCCTCAAGCCAGAAACTATGAGGTAAAGCCTGACTCTTGACCATACACCTCGCCATCTCCATGAGTGACATGTTCTTTCGCTCAGCAACTCCATTCTGTTGAGGTGTATACGGCACTATACACTGGTGTTTTATCCCACGTTCAGCCAGAAATGCATTAAAAATCAGAAAACATATATTCCCCCCCTCGATCAGAATGGAGAGTGCCCATTTTACATGCTGACAGATTTTCAGCCAAAACCAAAAACTGTTTGAAGCATATGAACACTTCAGACTTTGCTTTGAGTGGATATACCCATGCATGCCTGGAAAAATCATCAATGAAAGTCACGAAGTAAAGGTAATTTCCAAAAGAGGGTGTCTGCATAGGACCACAGACATCACTATGTACAAGCTTCAATTTCTGTGTAGCCCGAACTGAACCATCTTTTGGAAAGGAGGAACGCTGCATTTTGCCCAAAATACAGCCTTCACAAACATGTTTTCTAGGTGCCACAATTTTGGGCAAAGAGGACACCATTTTCAGATTTTTGCAGGCGTTAGCAAACTAGCAAAATTCAGATGACCAAAGCGTGAATGCCAAAGCTTTGCATCTGACATAGCCTGATAATCATTTACTGCACATGCCAAATCATTTTCAGATCTTTCATAGTCTATGAGCTTATACAGCCCACGACATAAAATGCCAGAAGCAATAATCACATCGCCATTTGACAGATCATGAACTGTACACCTGTCATCAACAAATTTCACAACCAAGCCAATCTTGGCTAATGCAGAAACTGATGACAGATTCTTCTTGATCCCTGGCACAAATAAAGCATCTGACAAAGTGAAAGTACTACCATCAGCAGTAGTCAAAATGATCTTACCAACTCCCATAACAGGATAACTGGAGTTGTTGGCGCATGTAACAGTATTCCCTGTAGGGGTAGGCTCGAGTGAAGAGAAGAAACTATGCTGTGAGGTAATATGTTTGGTCGCCCCACTGTCAAAGTACCAAACATCTAAGTCTACTGCAGACATGCACTGCTCATGAGAAGATGGGTCAAAACTGCAAACAGTAGTGAACGCCCATTCTTCTTCCTGCACAAGATTAGCAGACTCTGTTTTTGGTGTAGAGGCTTCTGAAACAACCATTCAGCCTCCTTTTTCTTTGCCTCTTTTGCAGCCAGTTTTGGACAGTTCTTTGTGATATGATCATTCCCTTTATAGTACTTGCAAAACAATTTCTGCTTTTCTGATTTCTTCTCATCTTTATCCTGGTTCTTCGAATGTGCAGCATTTGCAGATTTCTACTTACTAGTAGAAGAGCTCCATTTTCCTTTGCCCTTCTAACTAGCCAAGAAAGCTTGATCTACGACACGCATAATGGACATGTTCTGCTTGGACTGATCTTCTTGCAACAGAACAGAGACTAACTCCTCAAATGATAAGGCATTCGGATTGCCTTTCATCATCAACCGAAGAGTAGAAGCAAAACTCTGATATGAATCAAGAAGACCATTCAGAACGGTCTGCATAAGTGAGCTATCTGGTATAACCTCATCAGCAGAAATCAATTGTTCCTTCAAATCTTTGATCTTCGTTAGGAAATTGTCCATAGAATCACCTTCATTCATGTGCTCACTCTCCAACTGCTTTCGGAGGTAAGCAACACGAGCCTCATTCCTAGCTTGGTACAATGTGGTAAGTGTATCCCAAGCATCCCTAGCTATTCTGCAAGAGTGAATATGAGGAATAATGGCATGTAAGATAGACAAAGCTATCAATGCATGTGCCTGGGCATCTCTGCCATCCCAACAAAGCTGCTCTACAATAGGTGCAGCAGAAACAGCAGCACGAACAGGAATCTGCACAATATCATCTTCGACACCATCTTCATCAGCTCCAGCACATGTATTCGCAGTACCTGTTGTTACAGGTGTAACAGGACGTCTTTCAACACCCTGCACAATGTTCCACAATACTTTTGCAACCAATACATGTCACATCATATAAGCCCATAATGGGTAGTTGGTATCATCCACTTATCCTCAACAGCCAACATACAGAATACATCACTGCTTTCAGCCATGGCCGGTGACTAAAATACCTTGATGCAAAAAATTGACTGTATCTCAAAAAGTTGAACAGAGTGCCGAGACGAGTTCTGCTAGACCTGTAGCAGACTTCGAGACACTTCAACAGTTCATGATCTATCAAATGGTGATGTGATTATTGCTTCTGATATTTTATGCCGTGGACTATATAAGCTATGTCAGGCTATGTCAGATGCAAAGCTTTGGCATGCATGCTTTGATCATCTGAATTTTGCTAGTTTGCTATGCCTGCAAAAATCTGGAATGGTGTCCTCTTTGCCCAAACTTGAGGCACCTAAAAACATGTTTGTGAAGGCTATATTTTGGGCAAAATGCAGCATTCCTCCTTTCCAAAAGATGGTTTAGTTCGGGCTACTCAAAAATTGCAACTTGTACATAGTGATGTTTGTGGTCCTATGCGGACACCTTCTTTTGGAAATTATCTTTACTTCGTAAATTTCATCGATGATTTTTCCAGGCATGCATGGGTATATCGATTGAAGGCAAAGTCTGAAGTGTTCATGTGCTTCAAACAGTTTTTGGTTTTGGCTGAAAATCTGTCAGCATGTAAAATGGGCACCCTCCATTCTGATCGGGGGGGAATATATGTCTTCTGATTTTAATGCATTTTTGGCTAAACGTGGGATAAAACACCAGAGTATAGTGCCTTATAAACCTCAACAAAATGGAGTTGCTAAACAAAAGAACAGGTCGCTCATGGAGATGGCGAGGTGTATGGTCAAGAGTCAGGCTTTACCACATAGTTTCTCGCCTGATGTTGTCATGTGTGCAGCATATGTACTTAACAGATGTCCCACTAAAGCCCTGCAGTTTATCACTCCATATGAGGCTTGGCATGATCACAAGCCATCTCTTCATCATCTACATGTTTTTGGTTGTTTGGCATATGCATTAGTGCCTGAACAACATCACATAAAATTGGATGATAAAGAAGTAAAATATATTTTTGTTGGATACAATTCTGCAAGTAAAGGTTATCGTTTGTATCATCCATGGACTAAACACATTCTGGTTAGCCGTGATGTTGTTTTTGTGGAAGATGCTATTCAGCCATTGCTTTCATGTACTAAGGAGACATTTGTTAGCTCCAAAGACATGTACGATACTTTGCTTCCTCTTTTTACAGGTGGATAGTCTAGTGCTGGTCCTAATGAGGCAACTTCTCAGCCTTTGTAGGTTTCATGTGATGATGTAGATCATCCCATTTGTAATGTAGATTTACATGATGCACGTGTTGATGAGAGAGCTAATATTGAGGA
Organism: Ceratopteris richardii; assembly: GCA_020310875.1. NCBI lineage: Eukaryota > Viridiplantae > Streptophyta > Polypodiopsida > Polypodiales > Pteridaceae > Ceratopteris > Ceratopteris richardii. The sequence continues at coordinate 48,098,610 of CM035422.1, forward strand.
GGCAAAAATTATACCAAAATGGCTGGTGCAAACTTTGCATGATAGTAAATTAGATGCATCTCTATCATATCATACTCGACCAGGCTCTCATAGTGCCTCTTTTGCATCAGATTCCTATGCTATGACTGCATCTAGTCTCTGTGATGAGACTTATAGCCTGTTTTGATGAAGCACAAAATTCAAAAAATTGGATGGCTGCTATGCAATCTGAATATGATGCTATAATGAAGAATGGTACTTGGTCTTTATTTACTTGCCTCCTAGCAAGAAAGCCATTGGTACTAAGTGGGTATACAAGTTGAAGCATAAACCTTATGGTACAGTTGACAGGTATAAGGCTAGGCTTGTTGCAAAGGGTTATGCACAAGAAAGAGGCATTGATTTTGATGAAACCTTTGCTCCTACCTATCGAATGGCTACTGTCTGTAGCATTTGTGCACTTGCAGCTCATCATGCTTGGAATGTACATCAGTTGGACATTAAAACAACATTTCTGAATGGTGACTTGCATGAAGAAGTGTATGTTTTTCAACCCCTGGCTTTGTGCAGAAAGGGCATGAAAACTAGCTGTGCAGATTAAAGAAGGCATTATATGGTTTAAAGCAACCACCACGTGCTTGGTATGAAAAGATACATGCCTATCTGATTGCACATGGTTTTGAGAATAGTCCAACTGAAAGCACCTTATATGTCAAGCATGATAATGATGTACTTTTGATCATTGTGGTGTATGTTGATGACATGCTGCTCATTGGTCCTCATGAGAAGCATATTGTTGATTTCAAGGCTGATTTGCATGCCTCATTTGAGATGTCTGATTTGGGGCATTTGCATCATTATTTGGGCATTCAGTTTATGCATGTTGATAATGGAATGGCTTTGTGTCAAACAAAATATATTCACACATTATTGCAGTGTTTTGGCCTTGACGACTGTAAACCTATTGGCACCCCTATGGAGACAGGTTTATGATTGATTCTTCATGATTCTAGAGATGCATTTGATGTTGTTCTCTATCAGTAGGCTCCTGGATGCTTGATTTACTTATGCATTACTCAACCAGATATTGTCATGGACAAAGGAAACCATCCTGAACCTTAGATTCCATGTGAACCCTGTATCTCATGATTAGTTCAGAATTAAGAGAAACCAATGCTTCCATTGCATCCGGAACGTGTCAAAACCTTAAGATCGACTGTCTACTTGCCTGATTCGGATATCTAGAGCTCATGTTTCGAATTGATGACATCATCGATGACCTCATCAATTCGTAACCGCCTTTCATGAACTGCCCTTGAAAACCTATATAAGGAGGGGTTGGCCACATTCATAATCAATCTTGCCAATACCAGTCTTGGGAGCTCAAGGAGTAGTGACCACCAAGTAAGTACTCTCCAAGTTCCAGTTATTGTTCTTATCGTGTTCCTTGTTCCAGTCCTGTCTAGTCTTGTATCCTGGACATCTAGTCTTGTCCTCTTGTAATCTCGAAGTACAAGATCTTGTCGAGTTCTTTCTTGTATCTAGTCCATCTCCCAGAGGGGAGTTCTTGTAATCCAGATATCTTGTCTCATACTTATGATCCCAGGTTGTGGGATCTCCTGTATCATCTCTAGTCCAGTTTTCCATACCTATTGGTCCCGGGTTGTGGGACATCTTGTATCGGCTACATCTTCTTGTATTATTTTCCCTACATGGGTGTTCTTGTAATCATAAGTGTATTTCGGAAATCTTGTCTAATGTAGTCAGAGAGCACAATCTAGTTCTCCCCTGACATTTTGGCAAGACTAGCTTCCATCCAAGACCAGTCATCATAGAGAATGCTTATGAACAGATTGTAGCATCACTTCAGAGTCTCCAACAACAAGTCGAAGACCTAACTCATCGATAGACACAAATCGAGATGGGACATCCAGGGCATGTAGGTGCACTCCTCCAAGAATTACAAGAATGAATCGGGAGTCTTTAGACAAATCAAGGGAGTATGCAAGTAAATCAACGACCTAGTACATCCTTCATGAGGGAACCTAAGATCTGCATGCCAGAAAAGTTCGATGGTGATCGCACAAAGTTCCGGGGATTCTTGCAACAAGTCAAATTGTACATCTGTATGCAGCCTGATAGATACCTTGATGATGCATCCAAGGTCAGTTTTATTGGAACCTTGCTCTACGGTCAAGCATTATCATGGTTCGCCCCAATCTTGGAGAAGGATATGGCCGTACTTCATGACTATGAGGGGTTTCTTAGAGAGCTCATTGCCACATTTGGAGATGTAGACACGAGTCGAGTGGCAGAAACAAAACTTCGAAAGCTACGTCAAGGTAACCACCTTGCCTCTACCTACGCATCAGAATTTAGGCAGTTGATATGTGACCTGACTTGGCATGAAGATTATTTCATAAGCCAATTTAGATGGGGCTTAAGGGATGATGTGAAGGACCTTCTACTCACGATGCCAGAGGTGAAGACATTGAATGGATACATCAACCAAGCCATTCAATGTAATAACCGCCTTTTTGAAAGGAAACAAGAAAAACAAGTAGAAGGAAGACCTCGACAATGGAAACCTTTCCAGCCTACTCTTGAGTCTATGCCCGAACCTATGCAGATAGATGTAACTAGGTTCCAGCCTCTAACACCACAAGAGAAACAAAGAAGGAGGGATAACAAACTATGTCTATATTGTGGAAACCCTGGCCACATTGCAATTAATTGTCCCAACAAGAGAACGAACTCCAAAGTCGTAGCCACCCTTGTAGAGCAGGGAAACGAGGAAGTCCAGTTGTAAAAGAGACCATACAGCCGAACCATGATATAAGAAAGGGTCTCATAATTCCATCCACACCCGTAGAAACATGTCTTGCCCCTATCAAGCTAATCATGTCTAAGAACACCCTTTGCCTTATAGCTCTGGTAGATTCAGGAGTGTCCTCGTGTTTCATTGATGAAGGACTTGTTAAGAAACATGGAATTCCAGTACTTCGGAAGAACAGACGAGTAGTAGCTGAAGTAGTAGATGGATGGCCTCTAGCATCGGGGAATATAACCATGGAAACCATACCACTAAGATTACACCTTGGTGAACATGATTCACACATATGTTTCAATGTAATATCGAGTCCAATAAATATGGTTATCATCAGAATGTCGTGGTTAAAGAAAGATAATCCAGAAATTAATTGGGAGAATAATAAAATCACCCCTCGAGATATCCAGAAGAACCCAACATATGTCGGAGCCAAAGCCTTCATACATGCAGTAAGGAAGGAGCCGACATATATGATCTATGCCATACCAGCTCAAGAATCCAAGAAATATGATCCAGTGCAGCTACCCAATCACTACAAAGACTTTGAAGATGTTTTTCAAAAGAAGAATGTAGACATTCTTCCAAAGCATAGACCCTATGATTGTGTCATAGAACTTCAAGAGGGAGCACAACCGCCCTTTGGACCAATCTACAGACTATCCTCAAAGGAACTTATAGAACTACGCAAGAACATTGATGAGAATCTAGCCAAGGGGTTTATCAAACACTCAAAGTCTCCAGCAGGAGCTCCTATTTTATTTGTAAAGAAGAAGGATGGGACTCTCCGGATGTGTGTAGACTATCGTGGATTGAATAAAGTCACTATAAAGAACAAATACCCTCTACCACTCATATCCGAGCTCTTGGAATGCCTTGGAAAAGCAAAATTCTTCACGAAGATTGACCTTCGAGGAGCTTACAACCTTGTCAGGATCAGAGAAGGAGACGAATGGAAGACAGCATTTCGAACAAGGTATGGCCATTTTGAATATGTAGTTATGCCATTTGGTCTCACAAATGCTCCAGTTGTCTTCCAACACATGATGAATGATATCTCTCGAGAATATTTAGATGATTTTGCTGTAATATACCTTGATGATATCTTGATATTTTCTAAAAATCTAGAGGATCATGAATGTCATGTGAAGATAGTCCTAGAGAAACTAAGAGAAAAAGGATTATATGCAAAATTAGAGGTGCTCTTTCCATAAGATAGAAGTGGAATTTTTAGGGTACATTGTATCAGATAAAGGAATTTTTATGGATCCTAAGAAGATTGAGACAATCCTTGATTGGCAACCACCTTCATGTGTTCGAGATGTACAATGTTTTTTGGGGTTTGCCAATTTCTATAGGATATTCATCAGAGATTACTCCAAAATAGTGACACCTCTCACCAAGCTTACAGGGAACTCCAAATTCTCATGGACCGAAGAAGCAGAAAAGGCCTTTTAGACCTTGAAATCAGCATTTACTACTGCTCCAATTCTAGTTCATCCTGATCCCAGTAAGCCCTTCTTCCTTGAGACAGATGCATCAGACTTTGCTCTAGGGGCCATTCTTTCCCAATATGGAGATGATGGAGACCTACATCCATTTGCATATCATTCAAGGAAGTTTTCCCCTCCAGAAATTAATTATGAAATTCATGATAAAGAACTTCTTGCCATAGTAGACGCGTTTGATACATGGCGTCACCATCTAGAAGGAGCGGCTCATAAAGTCTTTGTGTATTCAGATCACAAGAACCTAGAGTATTTTATGACCACCCGGATTCTCAATAGAAGGCAATCTAGATGGAGTAACTTTTTATCCAAATTTGACTTTGTCATCACATACCGTCCAGGACGTCAACAATGTCAGTCAGATGCCCTGTCCAGAAGGTATTACCTTGCACCAAAGAAGGATGAAGAGGCCTTTGATCAACAAGAGAGTGTATTACTCAAGCCTGAGCATCTCCAGTTAGCAGCTATCTCTTCAACCCATCATGAAGATTCAGCCTTGAATCAATTGATCCGTGAGAATCTACCGCAAGATGAATTGTTTTGTAACGTTAAGCAGAAAGCTCAAGAAGGAAAATTCCAAGAAGTAAACGAATTTCAGGAAAAGGAGGGGTTACTACTCTATAAGAACCTATTGTATGTCCCTCCAGGAAAGCCTTGTTGATATATTTAGGTAGTGATGTGTGTGAACACACTAGGACCACCGGAGCACTTTTTTCCCTCTTTAGGAGGTTTTTTTCCCCCGCCTTGTATATACGCCTATTTCCCTAATGGGCTACTTATCTTTGTACATTCTCTAGTAATACATTCACTATTGTGTGTTTGTGCTCCAGGCTTCTTCTTCTTGCTTGTGTTGTTCGCGTGCTTCCGCAGACATCTATCTCCAACAATTGGTATCAGAGCAGGTTGTCGCTTCATCTAGGGCGCCGTCAACACTCCTCCGTTTTGCAGTCTCAAAATTGTACGAATTTTGGTGAGCATACTCAACGTGTTTCCGAGATCAAAAAAGCTTTGCTTTGTGGTGCTGAAATCGTGATCTGAGCTCGTTTCGGCCTCCGAACGCACTATCACAGTGCTTGTGCAGGCTATTTCGTCTTTTTGTGCTAAAGGTATATACTAGTTTCTGTTCGCCAGTTTAAGCGTCTCGGAGTCTGCTACAGGTCTAGCAAAACTCGTCTGGGCAGTTCTGTTCAACTTTTTGAGATACAGTCAATTTTCTGCATCAAGGTATTTTAGTCACTGACCATGGCTGCAAGCAGTGATGTATTCTGTATGTTGGCTGTTGAGGATAAGTTGGATGGTACCAACTACCCATTATGGGCTTATATGATGCAACATGTATTGGTTGCAAAAGGACTGTGGAACATTGTGCAGGGTGTTGAAAGACTTCCTGTTACACCTACAACTACAGGTACTGCAAATACAAGTGCTGGAGCTGATGAAGATGTGTCGAAGATGATATTCCACAAATTCTTGTTCGTGTTGTTGTTTCTCTTGCACCTACTGTAGAGAAAATTCGTTGGGATGGCAGAGATGCCCAGGCACATGCATTGATAGCTTTGTCTATCAAACGTGCCATTATTCCTCATATTCGCTCTTGCAGAACAGCTAGGGATGCTTGGGATACACTAACCACATTGTACCAAGCTAGGAATGAGGCTCGTGTTGCTTACCTCCGAAAACAGTTGGAGAGTGAGCACATGAATGAAGGTGATTCTATGGATAGTTTCCTAACCAAGATCAAAGATTTGAAGGAACAGTTGATTTCTGCTGATGAGGTTATACCAGATAGCTCACTTGTGCAGACCGTTCTGAATGGTCTTCCTGATTCATATCAGAGTTTTGCTTCTACTCTTCGGTTGATGATGAAAGGCAATCCGAATGCCTTATCATTTGAGGAGTTAGTCTACGTTCTGTTGCAGGAAGATCAGTCCAGGCAGAACAGGTCCATTATGCGTGTTGCAGATCAAGCTTTCCTGGCTAGTCAGAAGACCAAAGGAAAATGGAGCTCTTCTACTAGTAAGCAGAAATCTGCAAATGCTGCACATTTGAAGAACCAGGATAAAGATGAGAAGAAATCAGAAAAGCAAAAATTTTTTTGCAAGTACTGTAAAGGGAATGATCATATCATAAAGAACTGTCCAAAACTGGCTGCAAAAGAGGCAAAGAAGAAAGAGGCTGGAATGGTTGTTGCAGAGGCCTCTACACCAAAAACAGAGTCTGCAAATCTTGTGCAGGAAGAAGAATGGGCATTTACTACTGTTTGCAATTTTGACCCATCTTCTCATGAGCAGTGCATGTCTGTAGTGGACTCAGATGTTTGGTGCTTTGACAGTGGGGCGACCAAACATATTACCTCATAGCACAGTTTCTTCTCTTCACTCGAGCCTGCTCCTACAGGGAATACTGTCACATGCGCCAACAACTCCTCTTATCCTGTTATGGGAGTTAGTAAGATCATTCTGACTACTGCTAATGGTAGTTCTTTCACCTTGTCAGATGCTTTATTTGTGCCAAGGATCAAGAAGAATCTGTTATCAATTTCTGCATTAACCAAGATTGGCTTGGTTGTGAAATTTGTTGATGACAGATGTACAGTTCATGATCTATCAAATGGCGATGTTATTATTGCTTCTGGCATTTTATGTCGTGGGTTGTATAAGCTCATAGACTATGAAAGATCTGTGAATGATTCGGCATGTGGAGTTCATGATTCTCAGGCTATCTCAGATGCAAAGCTTTGGCATGCACGCTTTGGTCATCTGAATTTTGCTAGTTTGCTACGCCTGCAGAAATCTGATATGGTGTCTTCTTTGCCCAAGTTTAAGGCACCTGGAAAACATGTATGTGAAGGCTGTATTTTGGGCAAAATGCAGCGTTCCTCCTTTCCAAAAGATGGTTAAGTTCGGGCTACGCAGAAATTGCAGCTTATACATAGTGATGTATGTGGTCCTATGCAAACACCTTCTTTTGGAAATTATCTTTACTTCGTGACTTTCATTGATGATTTTTCCAAGCATGCATGGGTATATCCATTGAAGGCAAAGTCCGAAGGGTTTTTGTGCTTCAAACAGTTTTTGGTTTTGGCTGAAAATCTATCAGCATGTAAAATGGGCACCCTCCATTCTGATCGAGGGGGGGAATATATGTCTTCTGATTTTAATGCATTTCTGGCTGAACGTGGGATAAAACACCAGTGTACAGTGCCGTATACACCTCAACAGAATGGAGTTGTTGAACGGAAGAACAGGTCACTCATGGAGATGGCGAGGTGTATGGTCAAGAGTCAGGCTTTACCACATAGTTTCTGGCTTGAGGTTGTCATGTGTGCAGCATAGGTACTTAACAGGTGTCCAACTAAAGCGCTACAGTCTATCACTCCATATGAGGCTTGGCATGATCGCAAGCCATCTGTTGCTCATCTTCGGGTTTTTGGTTGTTTGGCATATGCACTAGTGCCTGAACAACATCGCAGAAAATTGGATGATAGGCAGTAAAATGTATTTTTTTTTGGTACAGTTCTGAAAGTAAAGGCTATCGTCTGTATCATCCATAGACTAAACGCATTCTGGTTAGCCGTGATGTTGTGCTTGTGGAAGACACATGTGAACCCTATATCTCATGATTGGTTCATAATTAAGAGAAAGCAATACTTCCATTGTGTCCGGAACGTGCCAAAACCCTAAGATCAACTGTCTACTTGCCTAATTCGGATATCCAGAGCTAATGTTTCAAATTGATGACATCATCGATGACATAATCAATTCGTAACCGCCTTTCATGAACCGCCCTTGAAAACCTATATAAGAGGGGTTGGCCACATTCATAATCAGTCTTGCCAAACCAGTCTTGGGAGCTCAAGGAATCGTGACCACCAAGTCAGTACCCTCCAAGTTCCAGTTCCTGTTCTTGTCTTGTTCCTTGTTCCAGTCCTGTCTAGTATTGTATCTTGGACATCTAGTCTTGTCCTCTTGTAATCTCGTAGTACGAGATCTTGTCAAGTTCTTTCTTGTATCTAGTCCATCTCCCAGAGGGGAGTTCTTGTAATCCAGAGATCTTGTCTCATACTTACGATCCCGGGTTGTGGGATCTCCTATATCATCTCTAGTCCAGTTTTCCATACCTATTGGTCCCGGGTTGTGGGACATCTTGTATCGGCTACATCTTCTTGTATTATTTTCCCTACGTGGGTGTTCTTGTAATCATAAGTGTATTTCAAAAATCTTGTCTACTATAGTCAGAGAGCACAATCTAGAGCTCCCCTGACAGATATTCAGTTTGTTCCCTCACAGATGAGCAAGTTTATGCATTACCCAGGAGTCAAGCATTGGCAAGCGATTAAGCACATCTTTTGCTACTTGGGTGGTACTCGACTACTTGGGTTGTTTTATCCCAAGGGGGGATCACGACCGCTAGATTTGCATGCTTTTTCTAACTCTGATTGGGCTTTTTGCTATGACACTTGTGTCTCCACTAGTGGCTTTTGCTTCATGCTCGGTAGCTCATGTATATCTTGGTTGAGGAATAAGCAGCCTACTGTGGCCACTTTCAATTGTGAGGCTGAGTATAGGGCAGCTTTCACAATGATTGTTGAGTGTGTGTGGCTCAGATGCCTTATGGCTGATTTGGGTGTTGGTCAGTCTTCTACCACCACCATCTTCAGTGATAGTCAGAGTGCATTGGAAGTTGCGAGGAACCCTGTGTTCCATGCTCGCACTAAGCACATTGAGATGCATTATCATTATGTTAGGGAGAGGTTCTCTGTTGGGGAGATCAGCTTGGCATATGTGCCCACGCATGAGAACATGCAGACCTTTTCACGAAGGCTCTAGCTAGGGAGAAGTTTGAAGCTTTCCGCAAAGCTTTGGGCTTACTTCCTTTTGTGGAGTGATTTCCACATAGCTTGGCACTTCCTTATACATGAGTGCCAGCTCCTTGTTCACTACATCACTCCTAGGGGGGATTTGTTGATATATTTAGGTATTGATGTGTGTGAACACTCTAGGACCATCGGGGCACTTTTTCCCTCTTTACGAGATTTTTTTTCCCCGACTTGTATATACGCCTATTGCCCTAACGTGCTACTTATCTTTGTACATTCTAGTGGTAAAACATTTAGTATTGTGTATTGTGCTCCAAGCTTCTTCTTCTTCCTTGTGTTGTTTGCGTGCTTCCATAGACGTTTAACTCCAACAATCATGTCATAAAGAATTGTCCAAAACTAGCTGCAAAAGAGGCAAAGAAAAAAGAGGCTAGAATGGTTGTTGAAGAGGCCTCTACACTGAAAATAGAGTTTGCTAATCTAGTGCAGAATAAAGAATGGGCATTTACTATTGTTTGCAGTTTTGACCCATCTTCTCTTGAACAGTGTATGTCTGGAGTAGACTCAAATGTTTGGTACTTTGATAGTGGGGCAACCAAACATATTACCTTGCAGTGCAGTTTCTTCACCTCACTCAAGCCTACCCCTACAGGGAATACTGTCACATGCACCAACAACTCCTCTTATACTGTCATGGGAGTTGGTAAGATCATTTTGACTATTGTTGATGGTAGTTCTTTTGCATTTCCGGATGTTTTATTTGTGCTAGGGATAAAAAAGGAATTTGTTATCATATTCAACTTTAGCCAAGATTTTCTTGGTTGTGAAATTTGTTGGTAACAGATGTACAATTCGTGATCTGTCAAATGGGGACGTGATTATTGCTTCTAGCATTTTGTTTCATGGGCTCTATAAGATCATAGACTATGAAAAATTTGTTCTCTGAATGACCAGAGAATCGTGTTTTTGAGAAACTTATAGAATCGTGATTTTGAGCACAACCAGAGAATCGCGATTCTAAGAATGACCTTAGAATCGTGTTCTTTTTAGAAAGCTTTTAGGCAGGAAATAGAAAAACGTATTTTTTTAAAAAAATTTGAATTTTATTGAAATCGTGATTTTTAGTCAGAATCGTGTTTTTTGGTGGGAAATTCAAATTTTTGAGCGTCGAGTAATGGCGAGCTCTATATGTGCAAAAAATCATGAAAAAACACAGGTGCTTGCTCTCCCTTGCACTTCCTAACTTCTTCTCACACAATAATGCATGAAAAATGGTATGAAAATTGTGAAAGTGCACTTAAAAACAAGAAATTTCTATGAAGATGAAGATGCAAGAAGATGAAGATGGTGATGATGATGAAGATGAAGATGAAGAAGAAAAATCAGAAAAGGAACAGAAATGACAGTTTTTTTACCTTCCAACGTCACAAATCTACGATCTTACCATCACAACGCTCATCATCGAAGCTCTCTCCCCGGCAACGGCACCAAAATTTGGTGTAGCTCAAGCGAGCGGCACCAAAATTTGGTGTAGCTCGTGTAAGCACCACCTCCTTTACTTGTCAATCTACGGAGACGTGAGGACTGGTATGAAGACCTTGAGCGAGTGAAGGCACAAGTGCGTGAGTGAAAGCACACAAGCATGCACACACATATACACACGTGCACACGGTAAGATCAAAGAGAGGAACAATGGAAAGCTTTCAATTGCAAAGGAACTCTCTTACAAAAGCTCTATTCTTTAACAAGCTAACCTCAAAAATGAGCTCTCTAGCTCTTTTTATAGTGTTTGGACTAGTTTTTGCCCTGTCCAGACCTAATGTCCGGCCTAGTTAAAAATTAGGTTCTAGGGATTATTTGAAGGCTGAACAGAGTCTAAAAATTATGAAAATTGGTAGGATGATACTTTTAATGCTCCTCAAGCTCAAGGACTCTTGGCTTGCACAAAACGGAGCTACAAAAAGGTGAAATGAGCTTCAACAAATGTTCCTGCAACTTCTCTCATTGAGAGTGTATACAAATGATGCTTTACATTGAGTGATCAAACACTAGGCTTGGATGAAATACACCAACAAGCTAAACCATCTTTTAGAAAGAAGGAACGCTTCATTTTGCCCAAAATAGAGCCTTCAGAGCCATGTTTATCGAGTGCATCAACTTTGGACAAAGAGGACACCATTTCAGATTTCTGCATGTGTAGCAAACTAGCAAAATTTAGATGACCAAAGTGTGCATGAAAAAGCTTTGCATTTGCCATAGCTTGAGAATCATGTACTACACATTTTGAGGCAAAATTGCGATTTTCATATCAAAAAACACGATTTTGGGAAAAGCACGATTTTTAGTTGACTCAAAATCTCGATTTTCACAAATCACGATTTTCTGGCAAAAACACGATTTTGGGAAAACATGATTCTTTGTTGGCTCCAAAATCGCAATTTTCAAAAAACACAACTTTCATCCAAAATCGCGATTTTCACGATTTTCAAAAAACACGATTTTCACTAAGGTGCAAAATCGCGATTTTCAAAACACGATTTTCACAAATCACGATTATTCAATTAAAATCTCGATTTTCTGGCCATTCTCAAAATCGTGATTTTCAGGCCAAAAACACGATTTTGACCAAACACGATTTTCATTCAAAATCACGATTTTCATTCAAAATCACGATTTTCATTCAAAATCACGATTTTCATTCAAATTCGCGATTTTCATGTCAAAAACACGATTTTGAGGAAACACAATTTTCATTTAAAATCGTGATTTTTTTATCATTCTCAAAATCGCATGTTTCACGGTTCTCACCCAAAATCGTATTTTTCACGAACTCTAGCCAAAATCGCGTTTTTCATGATTTTCATTCAAAATCGCATTTTTTGGGGATTGCTCAGCATCGCGATTTTCATGATCCCTCAGAATCGCGATTTTCATAAGAGCTCAACATCATGATTTTTAGACCCCCAAAATCGTGATTTTCACACAAAATCGTGATTTTTCCAAAAGGTTCAGTTTGCCTATTTTGACCCCCAGGAGCCTGAATTGACATAACTTTTTCATCAAAAGCCCATTTTTTTTAGCTCTATAGCTCATTGGAAAGCTCGTTTTGAATCCTACATGGCCTCAAATGTTTTTTATAAGAATAACGTGTTGATTTTCATATAGGATAATTTGAAGTTGACCCTCAGGTGGAACTAGGAACCCAAGGGGACTCCAAAGGATTTTTAGCAAATACAAAGGGGAATTTTGGGACCAGAAGACAAAGCTTATGAACCTTGGTAGACACCTTAGCAAAGATAGAGGCTAGTGTCAACCACACAGCTAAGTCTTGAGCGCAACAACTAAGTGGTTATCCTTACGTGCTAAGTTTAGGTACAAGTGATTCAAAAATGTCTTTTAGCATGATCAGTGGTCCAACTAAAAAGTCCATATCAACCCTTTGGACTTGAATACCGAGTAGTCAAGTTCGAAGAAGGTTCATACATTGATAAGGAAGGAACCATGTATGTGGTCACCAACTTACCAGATAGGACATATGAGTTTGGAAACATCATTCCTGAGACTGAGATAGGGGACCTAGAGCAAGGAGAGATAGGAAGGGAACCCAAATCTCCTAGAGGTAAGTCAGTTTTGACCAGAGTGATCACTCCAAATTGGATCCCTCAAGACAACAAAAGCATAGAACTATTCTTGAATAGAGAAACGAAGGAAGCCTTTTGGAGATTCAAGCCAGATCAACCTAGCCAATTGGGCATAGTCATAATCTACGAGTTCAAAGATCCTGAGACACCAGGCAAGGTTGTCTATCTAGATCACACATCGAAAAAAATGTTCTTGGTGACTGAGCATGACAAGCATGCATACACTTGGAAGAGTGAATTGATTTTCCCTCCAACAAGGTTTAATGTTTCCCATGGCCTCCAAGGAGCAAGACCATCCCAAGCTCATGAAACCCAATGAGAACGAACTAGAGAGAGACCTGAGGTAAGCTTTACACAAAATGTGGGTAGAGATAGATCAAGACATGACGGTGAAAGACCTGAAAGAGAGAGACATCGAGCACATAGGCATCAAAGAGATGAACATGATTTTCCATTGCCTAGACCTCGGGAGCATCTAAGAACCCTTAGACCCTCTCAAGTGGTAAAGACAATGAAAAATTTATTTGATGGTTCACGAGATCCTTATGATCATGTGGCTGAGTTCAAACAAGTGTTAAGAGCTAAACAGGTTGAGGACTTGTTCACCCAGTTCGAGGCATTTGGTTTGACTCTCAAGGGCACTGCCTTAGCTTGGTTTCAACCACTAAACAATCGCAATTATCGAGATATAGGTCAACTGCTAGATGAATTCATTGTGGAATTTTCCAAGAGTGGTATCAAGCATAACACATCATCGTTGATCCACAACTTCAAGGAGACACCCCAAGAAACAATGCGACTTGCAGGAAGACTGTTCAGGCAGTACTTAGAAAGATGCCCTGTTCCAGAGTTACCCACACCTGCCAAACAAGTGGCCTTGTTTTTAGATGGCTTACTAAGCACAAAGTTAAGATCATATGTGTACTTGAAAGAGCCTAGATCCATAGAAGAGTGTGTGCGCATGTGCAAGTCAAAGAAGACAACTTGGGTGAGGAGTTAGGACTGTCCAAACTCTACAAGGATTCAGATAGTTGTACTAGTCATACTTCGAGAATCTCCACGTAAATAGATGAGATAGTTGAGCAAGTTGTCAAGAAGCTAGGAGTCCAAAATAGACAAACACAAAGAGTCACCTCATTGAACCGATGTTATACTTGCGCAGGGGACCACATGGCTAATGTTTGCCCATCACAAAACTAGAATGTGAGAGAAAGGAATGCCCCATATTGCAATATCAAGAGGAAATGCACAAACCATACAGTTCAAGATTGTCCCTACAATAGGCAGGCTATTAGACAAACTTATCAGCAACCTTACCAACAAGGTAGGTATCAAAACCAACACCAACAGCCATATTATAGACCACAACAGCAATATCAAGCACCATATAGGCCACAACTAGTCCTAGGAAACCAACCACAAGCTCCTGCCACGGTGATTCCAGTTAAGTATGCAATGGCAGAGGAGAACCCTAATAGAGCATTGGTGCTAGTGACCCCATTGGTACTAGAGAATGATCCTCATGCTCAGAGTTCTGACTACTCCTATGAAGATAGTCCACAAGCTTATTACACAGAGTCACCAGAGCATGGTGAGACTTACCCTTATCCCTACGAGACACCATCTATGGAACAAAATTGGGAGCCTGAATACTCAAATGTCATGTATACAAATCCTAACCCTAGGCCCCAATTGAGACAAACGAGACCACAAGCCCCTAGAGGACCATGTTTCAGATGTCAGGGAGACCATTTCATTCATGATTGTCCCCACCCACCATCTCCGGGTCAAGGACATGCCATCTCAATACAAGCTTTTTGTCTTGAGTGCGGCAAAGAACATCTCCCTAGAGATTGTCCAAGAAACCCCTCTAGTGCACCCAAGGTTACACCCATTAATGTGGTAGGCTTAGTGGTGGATTCAAGTACTAGTAGTAGACATGTGGCTCCTATACAAGCAGTCACTAGAGCACAAGCCTTAAAACAGAATAAACCAGCTGAACAATCAGAGTCAAGTGAATCAGGAGAGCCCAATAAGAGAAAAACAAAAACATGGAAGGATACCAGGGAGAAGGCCAATCGCAAGTAGAATAAAAAAGTTATCGAAACTAGAAGAAAGCCTGAAAGAAGTGAAAACAAAAATAGAAGACATTGCATCTCAAAGTCCCTCGCATGCCGAAACTCCATCCACACCATCTCATCCCACCCCGCCACCCATTGTAAATAGACCACAACCAGGGTCTGTTCTTGCATATCAAACCCCAGAAGGCTTGGACATGATGTTCAAGGCCTACCAGGCTCGACTTTAGGAAGGGCCAATAGCTACAAACCTAGACAAGAGTTACCCTACTAGCTAGGCTCACAAATATCATCTACAACCATCAACGGTCACACATAGACCTCATCTAACTTGGAAGTTAGGGTTCCACAAATGTCCGGGCTCTCATAATGGCTTCTCCTCATAATGGGGGCCTTACAAATTGGAGCACCATGGATCATTTGTGGTCACATGAGGGTGGAGTATTGAGCATATCTAACACCCCCCCCTTCAATGTCCACCCTATGGTGAACTACCTGCTTGGTCCAATCCCAAGCTTTGGCAAGTGTCCAAGAAGTTGCTCTCTCCCAAGAGCCTTGGTGAAGATGTCTGCTCCATTTTCTTCAGTAGGACAATAGCTTATCTCCACGACCCCGTCCTCAATCAACTCACGCACATAGTGATACTGAATTTCTATGTGCTTGGTACGTGCATGGAAAACAAGATTTTTGGCGATGTCCATGCAACTTTGGTTGTCACACTTCAACTCTGTAGCCTCCTGTCCTTGTATTCCTATGTGCCATAGGATCCTCCTCAACCATACTGCTTCACATGATGCAACACATGCAGCTTTGTACTCAGCTTCAGTAGAAGATAATGCTACATTCGGTTGCTTCTTACTTATCCAAGAGAAAATCCCTGATCCTAAAGAAAAGCAATATCTAGAAACTAATTTCTGGTATCAATATCTCATGCCCAATCTAAGTCACAGTATCCGACCAGAGATGATCCTTCTTCATAAAGAATATCATAATCAGTGGTTCCTTTCACATACCTAAGTATATGCATGCTTGCCTTCCAATGAGTTTGGCAAGGCTTATTAGAGAACCTGCTTACTACTCCAACACCATAAGAGATGTCTGGTCTGCTATTGCACAAGTAGATGAGACTTCCAACTAATTTCCTGTATCTTCCAATATCCACCAGAGATGAAGTATCTTCAATAGATAATTTTGTGTTGACCTCCATAGGTGTAGAAATTTCCTTGCAATCCTCCATGTCGAATGCCTTCAATATCTGCCTTGCATACTTTTGTTGAGAGATGAAAATCTTCCCCGGTTCCTGCCAAACTTCAAGACCTAAGCAATAATGCATTAAGCCCAAGTTTGTCATTTCAAATTCTGAACTCAGGGCATCTTTTGTTTGTTGAAGAAGAACATCATCATTTCCTGTAATCACAAGGTCATCTACATAGAGTACAAGCACAATTGTCTTCCCTCCTCTATTTAGAACATACAAGTTAGCATCACAAGCACATCTTTTGAAACATAGATCCAAGAGATACTTATCTATCCACTGGTACCATGCTCTAGGGGCTTGTTTTAGCCCATATAATGCCTTCTTCAGCTTACATACCTTGTTCTCTGAATGGGGAGCTTCAAACCCTGGTGGCTGAGACACATATACCGCCTCCTTGAGGTCTCCATTCAGGAATGCTGATTTGACATCCATGTGATAGACTGGCCATTACTTATGTGCAGCCACAGCTAGTACTACTTGGATAGTAGTCATTCTTGCAGTTGGGGCAAATGATTCACAAAAGTCAATGCCTTCAACTTGTGAGTAGCCCTGTGCAACAGGTCTTGCTTTATACTTTTCTAGAGTACCATCAGCCTTGTACTTTAGCTTCCAGACCCACTTGGTGCCAATGACTTTACGCTTAGGGGGTCGATCCACTAGCTCCCAAGTTCCATTCTTAATGATATTGTTGTATTCTGCTTGCATGGCAGCCCTCCAATTCAGATCATGGAGTGCCTTTTCCACATTGGTTGGTTCCTTTGCTTCTTCTTGAATCAGATCAGCCATCAAGGTTGCGTTTACAACATGGGCGCTTGCCCGTCTCTGTTCCTCTATTCTCTGTGATTGCCTCGGTCCATCTTCAACCTGTTCTAGTGATTCTGGGATGGGGTTTGCATAATCATAGAGCTGCCTCGGTCCATCTTCAACCTGTTCTAGTGATTCTGGGATGGGGTTTGCATAATCATGGCTTTTCCACTTGGGTGGCGGCACGTTGGTGACTTTCATACTCATCATCTGAAGATGAAGCTTCCTTCTCTTGTGTAGAAGGGATAGCTCTTGGGCCAGGTTCATAGTGGATTGCCCCTTCACCTGATGATAAAGTGGAAGCTCTCTTTTCCTCCTCCACTGCATGTGGCTACTGCCCCTTAAACACCACATCACGACTCGCCATGATCTTCTTAGCCTCAAGGTCATAAAGCTTATAAGCCTTCTTATCTTCGTTGTACCCTAAGAAGATACACTTGATGCTTTTTGGTTGATGCTTGTTTCTCTCCCTATATGGAACATGTACATAACATTCACTTCCAAATACTTTGAAATGAGAAACAGAAGGTTTTTTACCAGTGTAGGCTTCTTGTGGAGTCTTTCCATCAAGTGCCTTGGTGTAGCTTCAATTCAAGATGTAGATAGCAGTGTTGACAACCTCTGCCCAAAATTGATTAGGCAAGCCCTTTCCTTTCAACATGCACCTTTCCATCTCCATGATGGTTCGATTTCGACGTTCTGCAACACCGTTCTGTTGAGGACTATGTGCCACTATGAGTTGATGCTTGATTCCCTTACTCTTGCAGGAATCTTCAAACTCTGTTGATGTGAACTCACCACCACCATCTGTCCTAAATTTCTTCATCTTCTTCCCTATTTCAGTTTCATAAGTTGAAGCCATGCTTTAAACTTACCAAAAGCTTGAGCCTTATCGCGAAGGAAGTACACCCACATCTTCCTGCTATAGTCGTCGACAAGTAACATGAAGCAGGAAGATCCGCCCAAGGCCTGTGTAGGCATTTTTCTGCACAAGTCAACATGCACCAACTCTAGAGGATAGCTTGCCCTATTCTTGCTTTCTTGTGGAAACGCCTTCCTCTGTTGCTTGCCCATCATGCAAGCTTCACATGGTTTCTTCATTTCTGCAATCGATGGTAGGTGTGCAACCATACCCCTGCGATGCATCTCCTTCAGTATAGGGTATTCAATGTGGCCGAATCTCTCATGCCATAGATTCCTTGTGCCCATGTTTGTAGTGGTTGTAAGAGCACACAACTCATACAGGTTGTTCCTCCTTATGCCAGTCCCAACAATGTTGTTGTTACCATCCATAATCTTAGCTCCTGTCTTATTGAAAGATACTTGATGACCTTGATCAGTTATAGAAGCTACTGAAAGTAGATTTTGTTTTTTTTGTGGAACATACAACACATTTGAAAGCTTTCTGATATTGCCATTAGAGTTAATGAAAGAAACCGTACCTTCGCCCTCTGCAGGACATCTTGCATTGTTTCCTACCTTTACAGTGATGGGTTCCTTTAGAGGCTCTAAGGAACTGTAAAGGTCTTTTCTACTCGTCATGTGACGAGATGCACCATTGTCCAACACCCATGAGTCATCTATTTCTGAATCTTCAATTGAGGAGAACACCTCCTCTATCGTAACAAATAACTCAAGCTCTGTTTCTGCTGTGTTGGTAGACTCCTTGCCCTTGCCACCTTTTTAAGAGCCACTCTTCTCTTCTGCCTTCTTGATGCGACATTCTTGGATTCTGTGTCCCTTCTTCTTGCAGTGGAAACACTCTCCCTTGAACTTCTTTTTGTCGTTCTTCTTTTTGTCTCCATCTTTTGAAGAGTCTGTTTTGCCTCCTTTGGCATTTTCTATGAATGAAGCATCTCCTTTGCTACCACCACTCCTTGCCTTGAGCCGAAGCTCCTCCTCCATGTTAAGAGTAGTTACCAGACCATCAAACTTAGGTGGAGAGATTCAAAGACAACGTCGAGCTAGCTCTTCAGTTGACTTTTGAACACCTGTGTGTACCTAAGTTCCAACCTAGGGACTTGTGGAGAAAGAGACTATACCTCAATCCCCTTCACGTGCATATAGTGGGGATTCACACTTTATTTATCAATCCAAGGAGTATCAAAACGTAGCCGAGCGTATGAAGACATGCATTCAAATGTTGATCAATGCAAATGAGCTTCCCAAAGAGTGCAAACAAGGCTAAGACTAGTCCAAACAAGCTTCAACTATCAGCTATGGTGTCACGATACTTGGAGGAGCTGCCAACAGTAAATTGAGCTTTTCTCTCAGCTTCGAACTCCGAATATACAAATGGCATATGCATTTCGAAGCTCTCAAGAAGACGCATCCAATGGTGGTATTTTCACTCAATTCTGACACTTGTGCTTCAAGTTATGAGCAAAATACTAAATCATGGGAATGACCTTCCTACACTTCAGCACTTCCTACACTTCACACACACCTTATCAATAGCAAAAAAACACTTTCATGGATAGACAACACTTCCTAACACTCTTTTCAAGCAACACACATGCACACAAGCTCACAAAGAAGATGATACAGAGAAGAGAAGACACAAATTCAAAATTATGTGCTCTTGATTCTCACAATGGCCAAAAGTCTTTACAAAGAGTCACAAATTGACTTATGTACTTGTGCTCTAAAAATGGTCCTTTCACACAAGAGATCGGCACTTTATTCACTAAAAGGCTAATTTCCTACTAATTTACATGGGTAAGCTACTAATATCCATGGGTATGCATCTAGAGGACTCCTCTAGTGCATTTACAACGGAAAATATGTTACAAAAATGGTTATAATACAAAAATAGAGTGTCCAAATCGGAAAAATTTTGGGGCCCGTCTTTTTCTCTGCCTTATACTCTTCTTAGCTCTGCAACACTCTCCCCCTCTTTGTCTTTGTTGTCCCTTGACAGGGCCGTGTTTATATAGCTCTTACAAGGCGGTTCCGTATAGATAAATGTAGTCGGGAGATACAAAATAGTCGATAAAATATATGATCCGACAATATCTCCACGACCAGAAGTCCTACTGTCTCGGCCCTACGGGCCGGGGGGATAGGCCCCCGGACCCTGCAGAAGGGGGCAAGCCCCCCTCTGCACTCCCCCATTAAGGTTCTATGGGGAAATCGCGCGACACCATAGGGCCTTTATTTTCACCTTAAATGGCAACCCAATGGCCTGGAAGTTTATGCCCTACCTAACCTAATAACTAGGCTCACAAAGATCATCTACAACCATCAATGGTCACACATAGACCTCATCTAACTTGGAAGTTAGCCAGGTTCCACAAATGTCCGGGCTCTCATAATGGCTTCTCCTCATAATGGGGGCCTTACAAATTGGAGCACCATGGATCATTTGTGGTCACATGAGGGTGGAGTATTGAGCATATCTAACAGGAACACCTCTTTCAATTCAAGAGTACTCTCAAGAGTTCTTGCGGGAAATATAAGAAGAGAAATGGGCCAAGGAGAAGGGTAATCCCACTCCTATTCATGAGATTGATGATCTTCATGATCAATTTCCCTAAGACATTCCGTCTATCTATGGAGACCAAATAGAGCAACAAGAAGATGAAAGATTTGATTTTGAATCTAATTCTTTACAAGAGTTGCCACAATTCACAGGCCCATGGGAATATGAATCTCTTCATATCAGAGCTCCCACAATATTGGTAAGAAACAAAGACTCAGTGGTTCCAAGGAACATCGATGCCGTGAAGAACACTAAGGTTCAGTGTCATCTCACCGTAGAAGAGCTACTCAAAGTAAAACCTGAGATATGAAATCATGTGAAGGATCAAGTTCAAGAAGTTGATTCCAAAATGCCAAAAGAAACCTCTAAACAAAAAGTTCCAGAGATACCTCTCGATAAATTGAGACATGAGTGAAGGTGGAGAAGGTAATACTTATCTTCCGATCACCTACCATGGTTACACAACCAAAGCAATTGTAGATTCAGGTGCTGGTGTTGCTATTGTGAGCACCTCCTTGTGGAAGCGATGGGGCAAACCTACATTAAGACCAACTAGAATGAAGCTTCAAATGGCAGACGATCACTTTGAAAGACCTCTAGGATTGCTCGAAGGGATAACTCTAACCACATGTGGTGTAGAGTTTGAGCACACATTTGCTATATGTGACTTTGAGAAAAATAATGTCTAGATCCTGGGAAGGCCATTCCTACGACAATTGCAAATAGTAAAGGATTGGGGAACCAAGTCCTTGTACTTACAGCACTTAGGGTTCACCACCAAGGTCAATCTAAAAGACTATACATTTAGAGACGTACCACCCCTACAGTGGAATCCTATCCACAAAGCAAAAGAAGATTCTATCTCTGTGCATTCTGGAAGTTCACCTGACCCATCCTGGATGCATGAAGATACTCATTTTTGGATGTGTAAGGTCGCAGAGGAAGAGGAAAAACGCTTAAAGGTGAGAGAAGAAGGAGCTCCTCCTGGAGATAGACCAATTAAAGACCCAGCCTATACACCGATGATCTTTCCAGATGAGGTATTCGAGCCTCATGGTTGGGCAGAAATCTTAGCTACCATGGACATTGCAGTCAATGAAGAACAATGGACACCTCATTGTGATGAGGAGGGTTATGATATTTCAGTGTTCATGTGTCAGCCCTTGCTAGAAGAATGTGACCCTAGTGACTTCATAGAAGAAGAAGAGAACGATAATGACCTAGAGTCCATTGTGATGTATAGTTGCTTTAACTCAGAAAAGCACTATCTAGAAGATGTAGGAGTGTTTACCCAAAAAGAAGAAGAACCTCTTACAAGCATTAACACTGTAAATTCAAAGGATGGAAGTGAGAGTAGTCAAAAGGAAAAGAAAAGAAAAGCAGTAAAACAAGCAGAGGAGGAATCATTGTTCGAAGTACCAGAAAACTTTAAGAAATATGAAGTTGAGGATCGAAAAATTTTGGTACGAATGCCTAAGAGAGAGGGCACCATAGGAGAAGCATATGATAATAAAGAAAAGACAAAAAAGATTGTAGTAACCATTGAAGGAAACAAAGAGAGATGTACATACATAGGAGAAGACCTAAGTGCAGAAGAAGAAATGGAGCTTGTAGCTCTATTAAGGGAATATAGGGATGTGTTTGCATGGCACTATAGAGACTTGAAGGGAGTAGATCCAAAAATTTGCTCTCATACGATCCCCATGACTGATGACGCCAATCCCACCAAACAGAAGCCCTACACATATAATGATACATATGCAACCAAAATAAAAGAAAAAATTGATAGGCTGATTGAAGCTCGATTTACCTATGAGATTGAGCATACTGAATGGGTGTCCCCCATTGTAGTGGTGCCCAAGAAGAATGGGAAGTTGCAAGTGTGCATTAACCTTAAAAAAGTTAATGCTACTATGATTCGAGATAGTTATCCACTTCCAATCACTAAACATTTATTGGGGCATGTTGCAGGCAAGGAATTTTATAGCTTCCCTGATGGGTTTTCAGGTTACAACCAAGTAGCCATCGGCCCCGAAGATCAACACAAAATGGCTTTTTCCACAGAGTGGGGAATCTTTGCATTCCGTGTGATGCCATTTGGGCTCACCAATGCAGCTACAACATTCGAAAGGCTCATGTGTCATGTCTTCAAAGAGTTCTTGTGAAAGAGCTTAGAAGTATATGTGGACGATTTATGTGCTCATTCCCAAGAAAGAAGATACCACATCCCTGAGCTCAGACAAATCTTCAACAAGTGCAAAGAATATCGAGTGTGTCTGAACCCAGAAAAGTGTGTGTCCATGGTATGACAAGGGAAAATCTTGGGTCACATCGTTTCTAAGAACGGAATATCAATAGACAAGGACAAAGTAAGAGCCATAGCGGAGTTACCAAGATGAAGGAATATTAAAGAGGTACAAGGCTTTATGGGCCATTGTGGATATTATCGTAGATTTATCCACATGTATGCAATCATAGCCAAACCTCTTTATGCCTTGTTGACAAATTTTGAGTGGAATGATGAATGTGAAAATTCCTTCAATGAACTCAAGAGACGTTTGTGCACAACACCAATATTGACCACTCCTGATTGGAATAAGCCATTCCATGTCCATGTGGATGCATCGAATCACGCCATAGGATGTGTGCTAGCACAACCCACAGGTGCAGGTAATTTAGATTTATCCATAGCATATGCTAGCAGACAGCTAACCGCAGCTGAACGAAACAATACCACCACTGAGCGAGAGGGCTTAGGCATGGTATATGTTGTGAAGAAGTTTAGACACTATTTATTGACCAACAAGTTCAAGTTTTTCACTGATCATCAAGCTTTGTTATATTTGGTCAATAAACCTTGCAATACAGGATGCTTAGTAAGATGGTTCCTCTTACTAATGGAATATGACTTTGAAGTTGTTGTTAGGAAAGGTAGAACCCACCTTAGGGCAGATCATCTTTCTCGCATCACTTCAGGAGAGTGATCTCAAGGAGTGTCTGTTGAACCTTGTTGTGGACTTCCTTGGATTTAGTCACAGATCGAGGCACTCATTTTGCTAATCAATTGTTCCATGCCATTATAGAGTACTATTGAATAATCATAAGTCTTCTAGCACACCACAATATCCACACACAAACAAATTGATAGAAAACATGAACTAAGTGTTGTTGAAACATTCTACATAAATTGTTGTTGGAATACCCAAGTAAGTGGGAGTAGTACATGCCCCTTGTATTAGACAACATATAAAGTGGCAACAGGTTTCACACCATTCAAGTTTGATTGTGGACTTGAAGCTATTGTTCTAATGGAATTGGTAGTTCCAACCCATTGAGTTTCAATTCAAAGTTTCCTACTTCCAAAAGATTCTCTAGATGATCTGATGTTGAAACTTTAACAAGTAGAGCAATATTAATCCTACACTTTTTTTATTCTCTAGGAGGTATGGATGCACAAAAGGCATTAGCACAACCATAACTTGGAGACTCCAATCTTCCAAGTGGAAGATATGGTTCAATTGTTGAATGCCAAAATGAAATGCCAAATTGAGAAGCTAAAAGTACGACACATTGGACTATTGAAAGTTCACTCCATGGTGGGCTCAACCACATTCAAGCTAGAGACTCTTATCAAAGAACCATTATCAACTACGATGGACTCCAAGCTCTGAATGTACCTGTCATGAGGGAGTCTGGCAACTCGATATACAAACCAATAATTGAATATACATATACATACATACATACATACACACACACACACACACACACACACACACACACACACACATATATATATATATATATATATATATATATATATATATATATATATATATATATATATATATATATATATATATATATATACACACACATCATTATATGTGTGTGTGTATGGATTATGAGATGGAACCAAATTCAATGAGCACTTCTATTTTGTGCCAGCTAAAAGAACAAGTACCTACAAGAGCTAGAGCATCGGGTGACAAAAGTCAATGTGAAGCACTACAAGCATTGCCTTGGTAGCAAAGGGGCTATGGAATATGGTGCAAGGTATTAAAAAACATCCTACCACACCTGTGAATACAATTATTGAAGACGATGTAGATGGTATTGAAGATGATGATCTTCAGGTTTCTGTTTGTTCTGCGGTTCATGTTGATAGATACAACTATCAATGCATGTGCCTGAGCATCTATGCCATCTATCCCTCACATTTGCTCTTAGAAAATAGCAAAGGATTCTTGGGATTCACTTAACACTTTATACCATACAAAGAATGAGACTCGAGTTGCTTACCTCCGAAAATAGTAGGAGAGTTAGCATATGAATGAAGGAGATTCTATGATTTTTTTTTTGACAAAGATCAAAGATTTAAAGGAACAGTTGATTTGTGCTAATGAGGTCTCTCTAGATAGCTCACTTGTGCAGAGTGTTCTTAATGGTCTTCCATAGTCATAGAAGAGCTTTGCTTTTACTCTTCGATTGATGAAAGGCAATCCAAATGCCTTAACATTTGAGGAGTTAGTCTTTGCTTTGTTGCAAGAAGATCAGTCTAGATAGAACATGTCCATCATGCATATTGAGTGGTACCCAGCTACTTGGAATGTTTTATCCCAAGGGGGGATTATTACCGCCAGATTTGCATGTTTTTTCTAACAGTGATTGGGCTGGTTTCTATGACACTCGTGTGTCCACTAGTTGCTTTTGCTTCATGCTTGGTAGCTCATGTATATCTTGGTTGAGCAAGAAGAAGCCTACTGTGTCCACTTCCAGTTGTGAGGTTATAGGGCAGTTTTCACAGCAACTCTTGAGTGTGTGTGGCTCAGATGCCTTATGGCTGATTTGGGTGTTGGACAGTCTTCTGCCACCACCATCTTCACTGACAGTCAGAGCGCATTGGCAGTTGTGAGGAACCCTATGTTTCATGCTCGCACTAATCACATTGAGGTGCATTATCATTATGTCAGGGAGAGGTTCTCTGTTGGAGAGATCAGCTTGACATATGTGCCCACACAGGAGAACATTGCAGACCTTTTCACGAAGGCTCTGCCTAGGGAGAAGTTTGAAGCTTTCCGCAAAGCTTTAGGTTTACTTCCTTTTGTGGATTGATTCCACATAACTTGGCACTTCCTTATACATGAGTGCCAGATCCTTGTTCATTGAATCACTCCCAAGGGGGATTTGTTGATATATTTCGGTAGTGATGTGTGTGAACATACTAGGAACACCAAGGCACTTTCTCCCTCTTTAGGAGGTTTTTTCCCCTTGGCTTTTATATACACCTATAGCCCTAATGGGTTACTTATCTTTGTACATTCTAGTGGTAATACATTCAATATTGTGTGTTGTGCTCCAAGCTTCTTCTTCTTCCTTGTGTTGTTTGTGTGCTTCCACAGACATCTAACTCCAACAGAAACTACGTTGCAAGGTAATATGTTTGGTTGCCCCAGTATCAAAGTACCAAACATTTGATTCTACTGGATACATGCATTGCTCATGAGAAGATAGGTCATAGTTGCATGCAGTAGAAAACATCCATTCTTTATTTTGAAAAAGATTAGCAAACTCTTTTTTTGGTGTAGAGGCCTCAACAACCATTTCAACCTCTTATTTTCTTTGTCTCTTTTGTAGCTAGTTATGGACAAATCTCTATGAAATGATCATTTCCTTTATAGTATTTGCAAAACTATTTCTACTTTTCTATTTTCTTCTCATCTCCGTCTTTCTTCTTTGATTGTGCAACATTAGCAGATTTCTGCTTGCTAGTAGATGAGTCCATTTTTCCTTGCCCTTCTAACTAGCTAAGAAAGCTCAATGCCTCTTTCTTGTGCATAACCCTTTGAACCAAGCCTAGCCTTATACTTGTCAACTATACCATCAGGCTTACACTTTAGCTTGTATACCCACTTAGTGCCAATGGCCTTCTTGCCAAGAGGCAAGGCACATAAAGACCGAGTACCATCTTCATTATAGCATCATATTCAGATTGCATAGCAGCCATCCAATTTTCTAAATTTTGTGCTTCATCAAATGAAATAGGCTCATTCTCATCACAGAGACTAGATGGAGCCATAGCATAGCAATCTGATGCGAAAGAGGCACTACGAGGGCCTAATCAAGTATGATATGACAGAGGTGCATCAAATTTGTTGTCACGCAAAGTCTGCACCAACCATTTCTGCATAGCTTTTGCCTCCTCAATATCAGCTCTCTCATCAACAAGTGCATCATGTAATTCTACATAAAAAATGGAATGATCTACACCATCACATGAAACCTACAAAGGTTGAGAAGTTACCTCATTAGGACAAGAACTAGATTGTCCACCTGTAAAAAGAGGCAGCAAAGTATCATACATGTCCTTGGAGCTAACAGATGTCTCCTTCATACATGAAAGTAAAGGTTGAATAGCATCTTTCCACAAAAACAACATCACGGCTAACCATAATGCATTTAGTCTATGGATGATACAGATGATAGCCTTTGCTTTCAGAACTGTACCCAACAAAAATACATTTTATTGCTTTATCATCCAATTTCCTGTGATGTTGTTCAAACACTAATGCATATGCCAGACAACCAAAAATAGGCAGATGAGCAACCGATGGCTTGCGACCATGCCAAGACTCATATGGAGTGATAGACTTCAGTGCTTTAGTGGGACACCTATTAAGTACATATACTGCACACATAACAGCCTCAAGCCAAAAACTATGTGGTAAAGCCTGACTCTTGACCATACACCTCGCCATCTCCATGAGTGACCCGTTCTTTCATTCAGTAACTCCATTCTATTGAGGTGTATACGACACCGTATACTGATCTCAATGTGTTTAGTTCTGTCATGAAAAACAGGGTTAGCAGCTAGATACAATGAACTCATATTATCTCCATGAATAGTGGATGTACTCTGAATGATGTCAAAACTCTTCATGAGAGTCTTCAACCATATGACCTTCTTTGCAGCTTCAACCATACCTTTATACTCTGCTTCTGTAGATGACAAAGCAATTGTGTGTTGCGTCTTAGAACACCAAGAGATTAGCTTATCTCTCGCATAACATAGGTATCCATAGGTTGATCTCCTATCATCAGGACTACCTGCCCAATCTGTATCACTATATATCTTGATGTTTGTATCTGATGTGAAACCATAATACAAACCCTCCTTGAGTGTACCCTTAATGTATCTTAGCACCCTTTGTCCTGCAACCCAATGTTCTTTCCTAGGACAATGCATGAATTGGGACAACACTCCAACTGCATATGAAAAATCAGGCCTAGTTAATGTAGCATAGATTAGACTACCAACCAGACTTTGATATAGCTTCATATCTTTTGCGTCGCATGCCAACTTTTGCATCGCATGCCTCATCTCTGGCTTCAGCTTCCTCTCGTGAATGGACGACCTACACACATAGGGATTCGATTCACCGCCCAATCACGTCCAAGCTGCTCTATCTCTAGCTAAATGAGACTCATTTTCTAAATTGAGAATCTCCCTTTTATTCCTCTGCCCATAATAATATCATGTGACGTTTACTTTTGTGTCGCATGCCAATTTTTGCATCTCATGCCTCATCTCTGGCTTCAGCTTCCTCTCGCGAATGGCCAACCTACACACACACAGGGATTCGATTCACTGCCCAACCACGTCCAAGCTGCTCTATCTCTAGCTAAATGTGACTCATTCTCTAAATTGAGAATCTCTCTTTTATTCCTCTGCCCATAATAATATCATGTGACATTTCCTTCCCCTCAAAAACATTTTTGTTCTCAAAAATGTAAATGAAATGTCTGTGATGGTAACAGAAAGTGCTTGGACTCCCTTGAACCCCATGTACTCTATGTACATGGTCATCTCTGTGTGTTGTTTCCCCATATCCTTCCCCTTAAGAAGTCTCATATGAGATCATCTCAAAGGTGGGACACCCTCTGAGTGGTGCCTACTATCTCCCATATACTCTCCACTTCCAAAATATCACTCCCATGACATGTAACATCATCAAAATGACCTAAGTCCATATGATGTATCCTCTATGGAGTAATAATATGAAAAGAAAGTGTAAAGTGCCAAGCTTATAAGCTTGATCATACCATATTGGAGATAATAAACCCTAGAATCCTGTGAGATACAGAACAAAATCCCATCACAAGTGACTCCAAACCCATCTAAGACTAAATGATAGATTGCCCTCATAACACTCCAAGTGTTCCTAACCTTGAGTGTGCTCACAAGTAATAGTTTACTCTAAACTACCTTGTGACTATGCAATTCCATCATCTAGCTCATATATAAGAATTTCTTGGTAGTAAAATGCAATCTCTACATTCCACCAACCAAGAAGTCTTTGGTTTGTTAGCCATTTCCTTTGGACTTAGTTCTATTGGAAGAGCATCTATTGGCACTAGTGCAAACTCTTAATTTTCTCTTCCCTTTAGTTTGCCATATGAATGCAAAAAGCATTCCTTTTGAGATTCACATAATCCCTAAGTACCCAATTTCCTAATTGATGCTCACACATCATGCTCATGATGTAACACCAAATAAGAGTTTGGTACCCCAATATGTTAGATATATCCCTATCTCCTAGAAACCCTAAAGAGAAAAATCATACTCAACTCCCAGTCTCACAAATGTCAATAACTAGATCATTTCATCTAGTTAAGGACCATCACTGGAATAACATAATTGCTCCTCTCTAGAGTCTCCATGTCAGACTCAATCTAACCATCATGATTAACTGATTTCCCTCTTGTCTTTGGTAGAAGAGTGCCACTCCTATCTAGACAACCAAAATGAGAAAGTGAAACTCTCTCTGTCTCTCTCTCTCTCTGTAATCTCTTCTAAGGAAAAGAGCTATGGTAGTGGAATCTATTCCACTTTCCCTTTCCCTTTGAAAGAGATTCTTTTGAATCCAATTACTCTACTCATCCATAATTGAGAACATGCATATAAGTTCTCCATGTTTTTTCCTTCCAAAATAGTGGAGAAAGAAACTCCCATGTGAAGGAAAATTATACTGAAAAGTAGAGTAAATGAATTCCTTCTAAAATAAAGACTAAGAGATGTTTCCCTAACACCTCTTCTGTCTAAGGGAAAACATACTCTATTCTTCTCCTATGAAGAAATCATGTTTTCGTTTCCTTCTTTCTCTCTCAAAGAGCAGGAGCTAAAGTGAGACCACTGAACTAAAGTGAGATCTCTCATGGATCTCTAAGCTAATTCCCACTTCCTCCTTTCCTTAAAAGAGAAACTCATGAATTTATTTAGTCCTCATGAATTTATTTAGTCCTCTCTTCCATAACTAATGCATAATCCGCCATTATACATATTCCTATGAAGATGGAGAACAAATGTCCCCTAACCAATGAGGGTGTATGTAGTGAAGAGTGGAGAAAATAAATTCCTAATAAGGGTCAAAGCTCTCTGCTAAAATGATCAGCAATGATATGACATGATACCATAAAAACATGTGTATCCGTACTAAAGAGCAATCTCTGCCAACCATCCTCTATACATGGATCTAATTGATCCAATCAACTAATGGAATTATCCTTCTTGAAAAGCTGAAAATGAGTATGTGATACCAATGGTGATAAAATCACCTATCACATTCTCTTCTGGAAGATATATCTTCCCTAAACTATGAAGGATGACTCCCAATCCTAAGGAGATGTCTACTAAGAGCTCTCCTCTAATCTACTGAGACATGATGCCATGAATGATGAGTCCTTTTCTCCCTAGCCATTGAAGAAGAGTGCTCAAAGGGAAGTCATTTTCATCGTCCCATACCAGTGAAAACTTCTTCCAATTCACGGTACCATACCTACACTAAAACGAATATATATATTCCATGTAATGGAATATGCAAGTGGACTCTAATGAATCCCATATCTTAAATATAAGTGGACTCAAATGAGTCCCATGTCCTCGAACTAGTTAGTTTGGTTCTAGTCAATATGTGACAATGGATATCCCTTGCTATTCCAAACCAACTTGTTCCTAGGTACCAAGACTGAGCCTAGGTACCTCTCTGTAGATCCCAATATACATATATGTATTGGGTACCCCAACTATTTCTTACTAAGGGATCTATGCTCTGAATCATAGAGCTTGTGCCATGCATGTGGCCTTCCTAACCATCACTTGAATCACATAAGCACCCGTCGATGCTATTTCATGAAACCCATCTCTGTGATCCCATCTATTTGGTTTCCTTAGTAGTGTAGCAAAAATGCTTCACTACTTGGTCAAGTGATGTGCATGAGTGAACTACTCACTCTCTGGGTATTCCTAATAATACTCCATAGTCTCCTAATCATACTGTGAGACTCTTGTGAAGATAAGTAAATCTTCACTTCTTTGGAGAGTATCATATATGTATCTCCCATGCCTATATGCAACTTCCTAAAACCTATAGGATTGCTTGTGCACATTACTAATGGTGAAGGTGTAGCTCCTTCCCTTAGCAATCCTATGGTCTAAATCCATAAGGATTATATGTAGGGATCATGTTGCTACTGAAGTTGCCTTATGTATAATACTCTGATGGTACTAAGTCCATCAAATACATGCTTATAAGCATGCTAACACCTTATTGATGTTTACAAAAAAGGCATGTTACCATGCCATAATATTCTTATCTAAAGGCAAGTGCGTATATAACGCCATGCAGTAGGAAAAATTTCGACAGCATTTCCCCAGGAAATGGAATTCCAAAAAAAATTTAACCATAAGCTTAGTGGCATACAGGCCACCCAACAACATAGGGCTTGACAAGCCCATGGCATGCACGCCATAAACTCATATATGGACTCCATAACCTGCAAAAACATAAAAACAAATGCTAGCAACAATTCTTTGTGCTGCATAGCCATGTAGTTTCTGCAATCCTCTTTCCTGCAAACAATCCAAAAGCGTGTTTCTCACCTATTGATCCATACTTTTAGAATTTAAAAAATGATAAATATTTGATGTATGCAATCCAATCTATGCATGTACATACAGAACATGCCATAACATAAAGTAAAATGCATGAAGCATGAAGCATACGTCCCTGATTTTTTGTCAAACTGTGATGGAAGGGGGTTTTGTGGAGCTTTCAACTCCCATCAAACTGAGGTATCTTTTGGATTTCTTAATCCTATATGGAAGCCAATACACTAGGCTATAGATATGCATGGTTTTTACTACCAATCTATGAAAAATACATCTTCTTTTCCCCTTCCCAAAATGGCTACTAGTCCAAAATAGCATCTGAAACTTATGTGAAAAACCATGAAAGTAGGCTATTTTGAAGCTACCTACAGCTTACAATTTGTTATATTGTGATGGAATCCTTGACTTAAAATGAGAGTATATATCTCAAATTCTCCATACATGTGATTTCCCTCCAAGAGCTTGGCCCCCAAAGACTTCATTCTCCTTCTCAAAAATTCAAACCTTTCAAAATTGAAACCGTAATACCTCTGATTAACATGAAGTTCCATATTCTTTCACTTTAGAACCACTGTACTAGAAAGCTTATGGAAGGAATGCTCTTTGTTCATGAACTCTTCAAATGCAATGGGTGCATCCCATCTCCCTCTCTCTCTGTTCTCAATCCTCATTTGAAGGTTCTCTTTTACTCCAATCCTTCAACCATGTGTGGCTTCGAAATCAGAAAGCAAGGAAGAGCAGAAGCCTCTTTAATGCTACCACACATATGTGCATATATATTTCTAAGCTCTATGCTTTTGAACTCCTCCTCAACCCATCTCTATCGTGTTTGATAGCCCATCTATACCGTGTTTGATGATAACGCGAATAATACCTATTTTTTTCGAAATAACTTCAACAAATAGAAGATGATGGCGTGGGTAGGCTATTTACCTCTCAAATGCATGGCGAGGGTTCAATTCTTGTAAGCCACAACAACGTGTTGTGTCTTCAAGTGTATGAAACCTGCTCTGATACCACTTTTGCGTTGCATGCAAACTTTTGCATCGCATGCCTCATCTCTGGCTTCAGCTTCCTCTTGCGAACGGCCGACCTACACACACACACACAGAGGGATTCGATTCACCACCCAACCACATCCAAGCTGCTCTATCTCTAGCTAAATGAGACTCATTCTCTAAATTGAGAATCTCCCTTTTATTCCTCTGCCCATAATAATATCATGTAACATTTACTTTTGCGTCGCATGCCAACTTTTGCATCGCATGCCTCATCTATGGCTTCAGCTTCCTCTCGCGAACGGTAGACGTACACACACATGGATTCAATTCACTGCCCAACCACGTCCAAGCTGCTCTATCTCTAGCTAAATGAGACTCATTCTCTAAATTGAGAATCTCCCTTTTATTCCTTTGCCCATAATAATATCATGTGACAATATCCTTGAATTCTTCTCCATATTTGCTCAATTTTAGTTTTTGACCATTCACACATAGCCACGTACCAACTCATCTTCAGATAGGGGCAGAGGCCCTTCACTCTTGATATGCCGACTCACGATCTTCATATGCCAACTCGCGATACATTTCACTCAGAAATATATTGATACCCCCCCACTCCCTCAAACTAAAACTTTGCTGCCTCTTTCACAAATGGATGCCACGTGGAATTACAACTAATGAACCTCTCGTGAGTAGTGAGAACATCTATTATCAAGAAAACATCTATTATCAAGAAAATTTATCTGCGTCCCAGTTCGCTGGCCTAGTGGTTGGGCCTCTCGTCTCTTGAGGCGGGGGCGAGGGTTCAACCCCTGGCAACAACATGTAAGGGACATATGAATCTTGGAAAGTTGTTGTATGTGTTTGTTGGCTACTGTTTGTCCATCCCCGCGGTAGTTGTGACCGCTATTTAACCCAGTCTTGTACACCTCTATTCTTGTGGGATAACGGGGGTCCTATGGGTACTATGCCCTTCCTTGTACAGTTGCAATTTCAAAGTTAAAGTCCGGGGGAGTAAACCTCGGCCAAACCTCCATTTAAAAAAAAAAAAAATTATCTGCACCTTTCATCTTGCTTAGTTTAAGGGTCCCTCACTCATATGTCAATAGATCACTCAATGCCACAGACCTATCCTTAGTATTTCGGAGTGGAAAACATGCTTTTTTTACATCAGTTCCGCCAGTAATATGTGAAACGGGCCTTAGTTACCCTGTCCCTCGATGGAAATCGATCTTTCGTCATCAAACACAAGGCAGTAAGAATTTCACTTCTCCACTCTCCAAGCGTATACTCGGGAGTCAGATACTCCTTGTTGTCGTGCTTCTCCTTCTTCTTTAATGCCTTCCACTTGGCACATTTGACTGAGAAGTGGGGAGCCTGTGCGAGGAAAGATGGGTCGCATCGCCTACGATGTGAAGGAGCTGGTTAGGGCTTCCCCAGTCAAGATTGCGAGCGTTACCTGTTGGGGGTATCAACTTCTAATTGCTTGTATAGACGGATCGCTGCGAATTTACGCCCCTGAATCTGATGGTTCAGATCCCAGGAACACACAAGCCCAAGAAAGCCGTACAGATCCTTTCCCCGCCATCCGAATATCGGATACTTTCGTTCTGCAGAAAACACTTATTGGGTTTTCGAAGAGGCCCATTACTTCCATGACAGTGGTGCAACAGAAGAACCTCCTTATCACACTTTCTGATGCCATTATTGTTCACAAGCTTCCAGGTCTGGACACAGTCGCGTTTCTTACTAACTCCAAAGGTTCCTCCTTGTACGCTTGGGATGAAAAACAAGGTCTCCTCTGTGCTGTGCGACAAAAGCGTTTGATCATCTACCAACATAATGGTAAATTACAAATCGTCTTGCATGAATGCACATTGTTAGAACAGACATGTAGATCTTCTTGAGACTAATAGTGGCATAATCAGCGGGTTTTATGCCTATTGGTAGACTCTGTAACATGAAGGGGCATGTTTACCTGCCTAAAAAAACACCGTGTTCAATGCTCCTAGTGCTTTACGTACCGAAATTACCCTTACCTCCATTCATCACGTGCTATGACTATGAATATTATCAATATGTGGTAATTGAATTGTAAAGGAGGCTACAACATTCTATGGTCTTTACAATTGAATGGTGCATACTCCGAGGAAATATACCTCTCACACGTATACTTGCACTCAGCAAGGGAAGGGAGATAAAGCATCACTCAGATGTTTTGTTGGTTTGGAGGTTGACATAGCAATTCTTTACCACAAAATGACTGAGCTCCTCTTTTTTCGGCAGCCTAATCCAGGTATATGCAGGTACAAAGGGGGTTGAACCCAGGCCTGTGTGGTGGAGGGTTGAGAAGTGCTTGGAGAGATACGCGGGGGGGGGGGGGGGGGGGGGGGGGCAAGATGGTGGTTGGAGTTCCATGGGAGTTCATGTAAATTTGAGGGGCTGTAGGCTGAGAGTTGAGGAGGTAGACTCCAAGGTTCCCTATTAAATATGGAAAATTATTTTCTATAATCCATGCTATTTTGGGCATTAGAAAATGTATAATATCTTTTAGGCCAAAAAGAGTAGGTCTTTACACACAAAAAAAACTTTTATTTTAGAAAGAGGTTAAGGATTTGAGGCAGTTCTTTAAAAATAGAATCGGCAAAAAGTCACTTTTCTCCTATTCAGCCACCCATCTCCAAAGCTTTCACAATGGAAGGTTTTTCTGATATTATTACTTCTCAACCAGTTATGGAGAATATTCAGCCACAATCAGAGGGACTTCCTCTTTGATGCCTATCGATTCACACGGGATATATCAAGGGAGGACACTTTCCCATCTACGAGCACATAAGGCATTCTCTGCATACAAGCCCTCACATGTTCTCATGGAGTCATTGTCATCCCATTTCTTTCCAAAACCGTAGGGGTGGTGGGAGGGAAGAGAGGGCCTTATCAATACTTGGATAGCATAGTGGAGGGAATTATACAACATGTGCTAACGTTTCATGCTGGAGGGAATGACCTAGGTCTCAGAGTAGGAGTTTTTGGTGGTCTTTAGTGACCGTTTTCATGAAGGACAATGTGGTCTGCATGTGAGAGACTCCTCAAGGTGTTGGATTCGGGAAGTATTCTCTCGACATGTATTCATGAGACTCTAAGGATTATGGGCATGGACCCAAGACCTTGAGAGTCTTGTTGGAAGTGGGGTGGGCCTCAATAACAATATGAATCACAGGTTTACAGTATCTTCGAACACATGAACCTTAGCATACACACCTTAAGACTCAAAAAGATAATGAGTGAGAGATAGAGAGAGAATAGGCAAGATTTCAAAGTGTACGGTAAGCTATGATGCTCACCTACATTATCTTATATTCCAATGTCAAATTACAATGTGTGAATTTGATACAAAGATCTGAATCTAGTCAGAAATAGGAACTAGATACAAGAAATTGTGTATAGTGCCTAAGAGGTATGGAGAGTCTGTGTGTGAGAATATGGAGAATATGAACAGTTTAGAATTGTTGTATAGCAAACCCTAATTCTGATTAACCTAAATTAGAGACTAGTGAATGAACAAGTGAGGACAAATGTAGACTTGTTACTCACAGTAACTCAGCAAACTCAGCTATCTTGAGCAAGACAACGGATGGTTGGCTCATAAGAACTCCTCCAGATAACTCTAGATGTAGAGCACACCTCCTCCAAACTCCTGCGTGATCTCCTTGCATTGAGCACTTGAACATGTTGAGAAGATTATTAAACAATGATCCTAGCTCTTCTTATATAGGTTTTAGAACTTCATGAAAAGCACTTCTATGATCGCCAAAAGCTACGAACTTTCGCTACGTTTAGTGTTATTGAAAAACGCATTGAAAGCAAAAGTGTTCACACAAACTCGAACGCGTTGCTAGCGCCACTGTGAACAGGAATCGAATCCGGGCAAGATGTTTGTAAAGCATTTCTTGTAGATCAACATGCCCACACGCTCTTCTTGTAGGGAGGCTACTAAAGACTACAACATTGGTTGATGAGTTGTGGACCAATTTGAACATTGTTTCCAACATTTCTATTAGGTCAATGTAGATGATATGTTGTGTGTAGTTGTCAGAGAGGGCGTTCCTCTTGGGATGCTGAGAAGTTCCACTAGGTGTGACTTTCAACATGTGTTTGATTGATCAAGGTCACTTGCCATTGAGCCTTGAGGCCTTGTCACCCTATGAAGTTGTGATCTTACGGATTTGCCCCTTGTGATCTTGCCCTTAAAAGTTGAGGCCTTGTGTGCCTTCCTTAGATCTCTAAGAACAACCCTTAGTTGTAGGTTATGTGCCCACTATTTTTCCCTTTCCATTTGCCCTGTAGTTTATCATAATGGGTAGAGCTCCCGATGTGATTCATAACCATGTGAAGCCCATTGCAAACAATCAATTGTAATGCAAGTATTGCATGGGCTTTCTATATGGGTATCACATGCATATCAATGCTCATTTATTTGGATTGAAGGGTGGAGGCATTGGCAAATGTATGTACATCCCTCACGAGGTTGTTAAAAAAATTAAGGTCTAAACTTCAATTGAGCCAAGGAGTGGCTTGCATTCCTCCTTCATCATCATGTACCATCAATGAAGAGATCCAAAGTGCCCTGTCTTTAAAGTACCACGAATTGAGAGCATGAATAGTGCTATTGCAAGCATCTCTTCATTTCCGAATGCTAGAGCAAAGGCTAGAGTTTGGGAGACGAACATATTTATGGGAGGGAGTATCAAGGTGGGTATACAAAAGCAAGCTATGGAAGAGGCTAATCGGGACCTAACCAAGTTCTTTATCCTGTGGGGCATCCTTTTCAAATTTCAATGTGGCAAACACTTCCCATGGAAGAGGGCCATGAGGTCTGTGAGTAAGAAACACCAAAGGAGAATATAAAGTTATGGCATGCTAGATTTGACCATATGAGTTATAGAGCTCTCATATCAAATATCAAGGTATGAAGGAGAGTTTACCTACTTTTGCTTTGCCAGATAATGAAGAATCCTGTGAAGGATGTCTTGAAGGAAAGCTCCACAAGCTACTTCTCAAGAAGCATAGGTACATCATTGCCACAAGGAAGTTGTAGATCATACACTCAGATGATAATGGACCTACGAGAGCAAATTCTATTCAAGGTTAAAGGTATTTTGTGATATTTATTTATGATTTTCTAGATATTCTTGGGTGTATGGATTAAAAGTAAAGTCAAAAGTCTTTCCTAATAAATTTCTAGCTATGATTGAAAATGAGAGTCAGGCTAAAATTAAGATTTTAAGAAGTGATAGTAGAGGAGAGTACATGTCTAAGGACTTCAAGTCATTTTTTGAAGAAGAAGATATCTCTCATCAACTCACTATTGCTTATACTTTAAAACAAAGTGGTATTGCAGAGAGAAAGAATAGGACACTTGTTGAAATGATGGGAGTATGATGTCTTCAAAGAAGCTTTCACCTAAGTTTTCGTTTGATGTAGTACACATAACTAATCACATTCTAAATAAGTCTTCTACAAAAGCTTTGAAGGTCATTACACCTTATGATGCTTATTTTGGTAAAGAATAGGACACTTGTTGAAATGATGTGTAGTGTGATGTCTTCAAAGAAGCGTTCACCAAAGTTTTCGTTCGATGTAGTACACAACTAATCACATTCTAAATAAGTCTTCCACAAAAGCTTTAAAGGTCATTATACTTTATGGTGCTTATTTTGGTAAGAAACCCAATGTGGGTTATTCAAAGTTTTTGGTTCTCCATTTTATGTTCACATTGAGAAGGACCGTGGTAAGCTTGATATGAAAGCCATCAAAGCTGTTTTTATTGGCCATGCAATAGAAAGCAAAGGATACATTTATGTACCAAATACAGGTGAAATCCTACTCTCACGCAATGCTTATGTTACAGAAAGTCAAATTTATGATAAACATGCAAAAATGATAGATTCTATTAAAGCATATAATTATATATTTTCAAAAGGAATTTGGATTTTTACATTCAACTATAAAGGGGATAGTGAACCTTCTCAAACCCCAAACGTTTTTGGATAAAGGTAAATCCTAGTGTTTATTCACCATTATCTACACCACCATCTTCTATTCCTACACGACCACTTGATCTACCAGTTTATGAAGTTGGAGAAACTTCAAGAGCTCCAGAGAAAAGAACTGCAGAGGAACAAGATGCTCCACTAGTTTTGAAGGCACTTCCAAAGTGGTTCTTTCAAACACTACAAAATAGTGGTATAGAAAACTTCACAGGAAGGATAAGAAGTCAGACTCAGAAAGAGTGTGGAGATCATGCAGAACATTTTGAAATTCCTAATATCCTTGCTCTTACTTTCGTCGAGTATGAACCTTCTAATGTCAAAGATGCCTTACAAAGTCCTGTTTGAAAAAATGCAATGGAGGAGGAGATTGACTCTATACATAAGAATCAAGCATAGAAGCTTTGTGAGTTACCAAAAGATAAGAAAGCTATTGGCGTTAGTTGTATTCTTTAAGATCAAGAGAAAAGCCAATGGTATGATTGACAGGTATAAAGCAAGTTTAGTTGCGGAAGGTTATGCACAAAAGAAAGGTATTGACTATGATGAAATTGTGCCAACTTCTAGAATGACCATAGATAGTGTTGTTCTTTCTCTTGTTGTATTCTTTGGTTGAAAAGTATACCAGTTAGATATCAAAATTACTTTTCTTAATAGTGATCAAGGTAGCCCCGGATCGCGTACCGAAAAGATAAGGTATTGTTGATGTATTTAGGTAGTGATGTGTGTGAACACACTAGGACCGCCGGGGCACTTTTTTTCCCTCTTTAGGAGGTTTTCTTTCCCCCGGTTTGTATATAC
Organism: Ceratopteris richardii; assembly: GCA_020310875.1. NCBI lineage: Eukaryota > Viridiplantae > Streptophyta > Polypodiopsida > Polypodiales > Pteridaceae > Ceratopteris > Ceratopteris richardii. Next base: position 48,137,805 of record CM035422.1, read on the forward strand.
GCCTATAGCCCTAACGGGTTACTTATCTTTGTACATTTTAGTGGTAATACATTCAATATTGTGTGTTTTGCTCCAAGCTTCTCCTTCTTCCTGTGCTGTTCGTATGCTTCCGCAGACGTCTAACTCCAACAATTGGTATCAGATCAGGTCGCCGCTTCATCTAGAACATCTTTGACACTCCTCCGGTCGCAGTCTTAGAATCACATGAAATTTGGTGTGCATACTCAGGGTGATTAGGGGAACAAAACGGTTTCGTTTTATGGTGCCGAAATCGTGATCTGAGCTCGTTTCGGCCTCCGAATGCACTATCGCAGGGCTTTTGCAAGCTATTTTGTCTTTTTGTGCCAAAGATATATACAGGTTTCGGTTCGTCAGTATAAGAGTCTCCAAGTTTGCTAGAGGTCTAGCAGAACTCGTTCGAGTAGTTCTGTTGAACTTTTCCAGATAAAGTCATTTTTTGCATCAAGGTATTGTAGTCAGTGGCCATGGCTAAAAGCAATGATGTATTCCGTATGTTGGTTGTTGAGGATAAGTTGGATGGTACCAGTTATCCATTGTGGCCTTATATGATGCGACATGTATTAGTTGCAACAGGATTGTGGAATATCGTGCAAGGTGTTGAAAACGTCCTATTACACCTGCGAGTACAGGTACTACAAATACAAGTACTGAAGCTGATGCAGATAGTGTTGAAGATGGTGATATTCAACAGATTCGTATTCGCGCTGCTATTCCTTTTGCACCTACTGCAGAGCAAATTCGTTGGGATGGAAGAGATGCTCAGGCACATGCATTGATAGCTTTGTCTGTCAAACGTGCCATTATTCCTCACATTCTCTCTTGCATAACAACTAAAAATGCTTTGGATACACTTACCACATTGTACCACGCTAGGAATAAGGCTCGTGTTGCTTACCTCCGGAAACAGTTGGAGAGTGAGCACATGAATGAAGGTGATTCTATGGACAGTTTTCTGACAAAAATCAAGGATTTGAAGGAACAATTGATTTCTGGTGATGAAGTCCTTCTTGACAGTCCACTTGTGCAGACTGTTCTAAATGGTCTTCCCGATTCATACCAGAGTTTTGCTTCTACTCTTCGTTTGATGATGAGATGTGTGGTACTTTGATAGTGGGGCGACCAAACATATTACCTCAGCACAATTTCTTCTCTTCACTCGAGCCTTCCCCTATAGGAAATACTGTCACATGCGCCAACAATGGGAGTTGGTAAGATCATTCTGACTATTGCTGACGGTAGTTCTTTCACTTTGTCAGATTCTTTATTTGTGCCAGGGATCAAGAAGAATTTGTTATCACTGTCGGCTTTAGCCAATATTGGCTTGGTTGTGAAATTTGTTGATGACAAGTGTATAGTTCATGATCTGTCAAATGGCGACGTGATTATTGCTTCTGGCATTTTATGTCGTGGGTTGCACAAGCTCATAGAGTATGAAAAATCTATGAATGATTTAGCATGTCCAGTACATGATTCTCAGGCTATGTCAGATGCAAAGCTTTGGCATGCACGCTTTGGTCATATGAATTTTGCTAGTTTGCTACACCTGCAGAAATCTGAAATGGTGTCCTTTTTACCCAAACTTGAGGCACCCAGTAAACATGTTTGTGAAGGCTGTATTTTGGGCAAAATGCAGCGTTCATCCTTCCCAAAAGATGATTCAGTTCGAGCTACTTAGAAATTGCAGCTTGTACATAGTGATGTCTGTGGTCCCATGCAGACAGCTTCTTTTGGGAACTATCTTTACTTCGTGACTTTCATCGATGATTTTTCGAGGCATGCATGGGTATATCCATTGAAAGAAAAGTCCGAAGTGTTTATGTGCTTCAAATAGTTTTTGGTTTTGGCTGAGAATATGTCAGCATGTAAAATGGGCACCCTCTGTTCTGATTAAGGGGGGGAATATATGTCTTTTGGCTTTAATGCATTTCTAGTGGAATGTGGGATAAAACATCGGTGTATAGTGTCATATACACCTCAACAGAATGGAGTTGCTGAATGGAAGAACAGGTCACTCATGGAGATGGCGATGTGTATGGTCAAGAGTCTGGCTTTACCACATAGTTTTTGGCTTGAGGCTGTCATGTGTGGAGCATATGTACTGAAGAGGTGTCCCACTAAAGCACTGCAATCTATCACTCCATATGAGGCTTGGTATGGTCGCCAGCCATTTGTTGCTCATCTACGTGTTTTTGGTTGTCTGGCATATGCATTAGTGCCTGAACAACATCACAGGAAATTGGATGATAAAGCAGTAAAATGTGTTTTTGTTGGGTACAGTTCTGAAAGCAAAGGCTATTGTCTGTATTATCCACAGTCTAAATGCATTTTGGTTAGCCGTGATTTTGTTTTTGTGGAAGATGCTATTCAACCTTTACTTTCATGTACGAAGGAGACGTCTGTTAGCTCCAAAGACATGTATGATACTTTGCTGCCTCTTTTTATAGGTGGATAGTTTAAGATTTGCATGATGCACTTCTTGATAAGAGAGCTGATATTGAGGAGGCAAAAACTATGCCAAAATGGCTAGTGTAGACTTTGCGTGCAAACAAATTAGATGCGCCTCTGTCATACCGTACTCGTTTAGGCTCTCATAGTGCCTCTTTTGCATCAGATTGCTATGCTATGGCTGCCTCTAGTCTCTGTGATGAGACAGAGCCTGTTTCGTTTGATGAGGCACAAAATTTTGAAACATTGGATGGCTGCAATGCAATCTGAATATGATGCTAACATTAAAAATGGTACCTGGTCTTTATGTGACTTGTCTCCTGGCAAGAAGGCGATTGGCACTAAGTGGGTATACAAGCTGAAGTGTAAATTTGATGGAACAATTGACAGGCATAAGGCTAGGCTTGTTGCAAAGGGTTATGCGCAGGAAAGAGGCATTGATTTTGATGAAACCTTTGCACGTACTTGCCGAATGACTACTGTTCGTAGCATCTGTGCACTTGAAGCTCAACATGGTTGGAATGTACATCAGTTGGACATTAAAACAACATTTCTGAATGGTGACTTGCATGAAGAAGTGCATGTTTTTCAGCCCCGTGGCTTTGTGCAGAAAGGGCATGAAAACCGGGTGTGCAGGTTAAAGAAGGCATTATATGGTTTAAAGCAATCACCACGTGCTTGGTATGAAAAGATACATGCCTATCTGATTGCACATGGTTTTGAGAACAATCCAACTGAGAGCACCTTATATGTTAAGCATGCTAATGTGCTTCTGATCATTGTTGTGTATGTTGATGACATGCTGCGCGCCGGTCCTCATGACAAGCATATTGCTGATTTTCAGGCTGATTTGCATGCCTCATTTGAGATGTCTGATTTGGGGCATTTGCATCATTATTTGGGCATTCAGTTTATGCAAGTTGATGGTGGAATGGCTTTGTGTCAAACAAAATATATTGACATATTATTGCAGCGTTTTGGCCTTGAAGACTGTAAGCCTATTGCCAGTCCTATGGAAACAGGTTTACGATTGAGTCTTCATGAGGTTGTAGATGCATTTGATGCTGTTCTCTATCAGCAGGCTGTTGGATGCTTGATTTATTTATGCATTACTCGGCCAGATATTTAGTTTGCCATTACTCGGCCAGATATTTAGTTGATGGTGGAATGGCTTTGTGTTAAACAAAATATATTGACATATTATTGCAGCGTTTTGGCCTTGAAGACTGTAAGCCTATTGCCAGTCCTGTGGAAACAGGTTTACGATTGAGTCTTCATGAGGTTGTAGATGTATTTGATGCTGTTCTCTATCAGCAAGCCGTTGGATGCTTGATTTATTTATGCATTACTCGGCCAGATATTTAGTTTGCTGTCTCACAGATTAGCATGTTTATGCATTGCCTAGGTGTCAAGCATTGGCCGACGGTTAAGCACATCTTTCGCTACGTGAGTGGTACTCAGCTACTTGGATTGTTTTATCCCAAGGGGGGATCACTACCGCCAGATTTGCATGCTTTTTCTGACAGTGATTGGGCTGTTTGCTATGACACTCGTTTGTCCACTAGTGGCTTTTGCTTCATGCTTGGTAGCTCATGTATAGCTTGGTTGAGTAAGAAGAAACCTACTGTGGCCACTTCTAGTTGTGAGGCTGAGTATAGAGAAGCTTTCACAGCGATTGTTGAGTGTGTGTGGCTCAGACGCCTTATGGCTGACTTGGGTGTTGGTCAGTCTTTTGTCACCACCATCTTCACAGACAGTTAGAGCGCATTGACAGTTGCGAGGAACCCTGTGTTCCATGCTTGCACTAAGCACATTGAGGTGCATTATCATTATGTGAGGGAGAGGTTTTCTGTTGGAGAGATCAGCTTGGCATATGTGCCACGCAGGAGGACATTGTAGACCTTTTCACGAAGGCTCTGCCTAGGGAGAAGTTTGAAGCTTTCCGGAAAGCTTTGGGCTTACTTCCTTTTGTGGATTGATTCCACATAGCTTGACACTTCCTTATACGTGAGTGCCAACTCCTCGTTCACCGCATCACTCCCATGGGGGATTTGTTGATATATTTAGGTAGTGATGTGTGTGAACACACTAGGACCATCGGGGCACTTTTTTCCCTCTTTAGGAGGGTTTTTTTTTCCCCGGCTTTTATATACACCTATAGCCCTAACGAGTTACTTATCTTTCTACATTCTAGTGGTCTAAGCTTCTCCTTCTTCCTTGTGCTGTTCGCGTGCTTCCGAAGACGTCTAACTCCAACAGGTACCGCATCTGGCTCGGTTCATTAATGAACCTTACATCCGGTTCGTTGTCAATCAAGTCATACAAGTTATATAATTTTTGGTAATTATTTCAAAATATGTGCCCAAGTTTTGACAATCCTCCTTTAGTGATGAGTTGACATAACAATGAAGAAGCCCCATGAGCATTGCCTTTGGGTCCATCACTAACCTTGTGTATCACTCAGCCTGCCTTTGAGTCCATGCTAGCATTGAGGCCTCTCTCATGAATATTGACCTTAAATGAACCATGAGCTTGAAGCCTTTGCGTTATATGTGAGGCTTGAGAGTTGAGTTTGGAGCCTTAGCACTTGTCCTTATTCGTGGGCCAAATGTGTGCAAAATTAAATTTATTATGTGCTTGATTTAATGTGTTTATTGAAACTTCAAATGTGAAAAAACATGATTGTCCCTATATATTTATCTTGAAGCTTCAAATGTGAAAAAACATGATTGTCCCTATATATTTATATATATATTTATCTATGTAGCGTACCTTACGAACCTTATCTTGGAGGTAAGATTGGTTCATGTACCTTACACGTACTGAATCTTACGAACCTAACTACCTTGATAGTGATCTACATGAAGATGTTTATATTCCACAATGAGAAGGTTTTGAAGAACCAAGTAAAGAACATTTAGTATGCAAGCTCATAAAAGCTCTCTATGATTTGAAAAAAGCACCAAGAGCATGGTAGAAAAAGATTCATTTATATCTTTTATCTATTGGTTTTGAAAACTAAGAAGCTTCTTATATCCTCTATGTTAAGTCAAAGACAAATGTATTGATCATAATCATAATTTATGTTGATGATATTATTATGACAGGTCCCAAAGACTCATATCTTCAGTTTTTTTAAGTCACAACTTAAGCACACATTTGATGTGAATGATCTTGGTGTTTTACATTATTACCTTGGCATTGAATTCAAATTCAAGAATGAATGTATCTATATGGTACAACATACATTGAGAAATTACTAGAAAGATTGGAAATGTCAGATTGTAAACTTATGCAAACCTCTATGTATGTAAATTTGTCATTACAAGGAGATGCAGATTCAGAATCTTTTGATGCTACACTATATAGACAATATATCAATTTCGTCTTGACCCAACAATGTCAATTCTTTGAGGGGCTTTGTCCTTCAAGGAAAGGAAGAGAACTTGCTTTGATACCACTATCACACACAGAAGCAATAATATCAGTTTGGATACAATTTATGTAGCAATTGAATTTAGAAAACTCAAAAACAATAAGGAAATGGAGAATGGGCAAGGTTTTGATATCCTTTTCAATTTTGCTTTCTTACTTTGTGTATTTTCATGATTTATCTGAATCTTGTTCTTTTGTGCATTCTCTTGTTGTCATTGTATTATTTCTTATGTATTTGTGATAGAAGCAATAATATCAGTTTGGATACAATTTATGTAGCAATTGAATTTAGAAAACTCAAAAGCAATAAGGAAATGGAGAATGGGCAAGATTTTGATATCCTTTTCAATTTTGCTTTCTTATTTTGTGTATTTTCATGATTTATCTGAATCTTGTTCTTTTGTGCATTCTCTTGTTGTCATTGTATTTCTTATGTATTTGTGATAGTGTTCATATCTTTAGTTCATAAGTTTGGATACTGAACTTATGAAGGTATACAATTGAGCAATGTAAATTGCCCAACATACTGATTCTATAAATACTAATAAATTTAGAGGTTCTCTTGCATAATGCTAACAGCATATTTGTTGGCAGGTGGCCATGAGTTCCTTGAAATGAAAGAGCTGAATGCACCTGATGTTGTTAAATGTATTGCCTGGTGTGGAGAGTCAGTTTGTCTTGGCATCCGGCGTGAGTATGTGCTTCTGAACACTGCAACTGGTCTTTCAACTGAGATTTTCTCATGTGGTCCAATTGCTTCCCCCTTTGTAATTCCTATCCCTAATGGACTTCTTCTGGGCAAGGTCTGCTGTCATTGTAAACATTTCCTCTTAAAGACATTTTTCTTACATTGATTTTTGTGACGTTTTCATCTTTGATTCAGGACAATGTTGGTGTCCTTGTTGACAACAATGCTAAATTAACATTTCCAGGTGGAGTTACATGGTCGGAAATACCAAACCTTGTGGTGGTTAACTATCCTTATGCTCTGGCTTGGCTCTCTCGTTTCATAGAGGTAATTGAAGTTTGTTTAAGGTTTGGAAAAGGAAAAATATTTCTGTAGGGCAAGGAATGGAGGATTTTCTCCAGTCTCGGCATTCCAAGATTGGTTCAAGTATTTTTAAAATGTGGAATGTAGTTTGCAGCTTGGTGCAACTCGTTTTGACCAGTGTTCTATCAACTTCACTGGTCAATAATTTTAGCTTAAGTTTAATCCATATGCCTTCTTTTTGTGTTGAGAGAGCCTGCTTGAGAGAGTGAGGTGTTGCTTGAAACCAGATATTTTGGTGGTATGAAACCTTTTAATGAATTGTTTATGTATACGATCAAGTTCATGAGATTGAATGATGCTTCATTCAACTTGCTTTTGTAGTTCAAATGCATCAGGCTCTGTAACACAGTTGTTGATAGATACCTGGATGGAAGTTATGATGTGGCTGTATCCTATCCTTTTGTTGGAATGAATCATCCTTTTCTATTGATATCTCTTATTCTGATTCAACATGCACATACTCAGGGGTGTTCAACTTATTTGGTACCTTGAAGTCTGTACTTACGCAGGTCGGACTGTCATGTGAGAAACGAGGCATGAAGGTTGATTATTAAATCCTTAGTGAGGTTTCACAAGAACCATAAAGACACAATTTCAGGGCATCAATTGAGAAGACTAGGCAAAGCACATAATCCACTTCCATGAATGCAAGGTTGTTTTCGAATTACTTGCTTGAGCAGTCTGAGTATGAATGAGATTGTGTATCAGCACTGCAATTCTGTAGCACAAATGTATGTATAATACAGTGTACATACAAACACACACACACACACACACACACACACACACACACACACACACACACACACACACACACATGCGCGTGCACACACACACACACACACACACACACACACACACACACACACACACACACACACACACACACACACACACATGTCACACACATATGACACACACGCGCGCATGCACACGCGCGCGCATACACACACACGTGCACACGCGCACACGCACCCACACACGCACCCACACCCACACCCACACCCACACCCATACCCACACCCACACCCACACCCACACCCACATCCACACCCATGCACCCACGCATTTGTGCCACCCACACATGCATGTACATATATACACACCCACACACCCATGCACACACACATCCACACACCCACACATGCATGTACATATATACATTATTACATACATGCATACACACTGTACACATACATACAGACATACATGTACACATGCATACATATGTCATACTTACACATGCCTGTGCATATGCACACTTACATGCATGTCTGTGGGCTGTACATATGCGCACCCACACACATTACGTATGCATGCCTGTGGCATGTACGCATCCATAAATACATATGCACACCCATAGCATGTATGCATGCCTGCAGTACATGTACACAGCTGCATGTATGTATGCATGCCACCACATACATATCCAAATGCACTCATGCCTCCATGTATGCACATACACTCACATGTACACACTTCCACATGCTTGCACATACACTCACGTACATGCATGCACACCCACAAGTATGTATCCACACATTGCTTGCTGTAACACTAGGCAAGAAATGGTGTGCGTGCTTCTTACCCTCCATCCTATTTATTCCCTATTTCCAAAATAGATGATCTTTGGAATGCTCTACCGAAGCCAAATAAAGTACATGTGGAACTTCTAGGGTCTTTTGCATATTTTGAAAACTAGCATAGGTTATTCGCATTATCTTTAGATTTCTAAGGATTTTTAAATGAAATTTCTAGGATAGCTCTATGGCATTCTATGAGATTAGGGGTTAATGGGATGCATACTATAGTCTCTGTAAACATATACCCAAGTCCCAATCTATCCACTCCCCAAAATTCTAAGGATTTTTAGATGAAATTTCTAGGATAGCTCTATGGCATTCTATGAGATTAGGAGTAATGGGATGCATACTATAGTTTGTCTAAGAAGTAAGAATAATAACCACTTTTTAATGGAAACGTATGCCGAGTCTATCCACTCCCCAAAGATTTATGCCTTTAACATATGCTCTAGAGTGTAATTGATCGTCTTGGTTTAACCATCTATCTTGACCCCCAATCTATGACTATGGATGCAGATAATCCATAGACTTTGGAAATATGCTGAACGACTTTGTAACTAGTGAAAATTTTAGAGGGACTATGTCCTCTCTCAAAGGATATATCTTTTGATATATTTGGATAGTGATGTGTGTGAACACACTTAAGATTTGCGGGGCACTTCTTTCCCTCTTTAGGACATTCTGTATTGTGTTGTGCTCCAAGCTTCTTCTTCCTTGTGCTGCTCGTGTGCTTCCGTAGACCTCAAAATCCAACAATCGGTATCGGAGAAGGTCACCAATTCATATAGGGCATGGTTGACACCCCTTCGATCACATTCTCAAAATTGCACGAAAATGCATGAGCATACTCAGGGCAATTAGGAGTTCAAAAAAGCTCTGCTTTGTCGTGTTGAAATTTTGATATGAGCTCGTTTCGGCCTCCAAATGCACTTTCTAGAGACTATGCAGACAATTTCATCCTTTTGTGCCAAACATATATACAACTTTTGGTTCGCCACTACCAGCGTCTCGAAGTATGCTATAGGTTGACCAAAGCTCAAAAGGGTACTTCTATTCAACTTTTTGAGATACAATCAATTTTTCGCATCAGAGTATTCAGTGACTCGCCATGGCTGAAAACAATGATGTATTCCGTATGTTGGTTGTTGAGGATAAGTTGGATGGCATCAATTGCCCATTGTGGGCATATATGATGCGTCGTGTATTGGTAGCAAAAGGGTTGTGGAGTATTGTGCATGGTGTTGAAAAACATCCTACTACACTTGCAAATACAATTATTGAAGGTGATGCAGATGGTGTTGAAGGTGATGATCTTCAAACCCTTGGTAGTGCTTCGGTTCTTGCTGCACGTATTGCAAGGCAATTTAGTCGGGATGCAAGAGATATGCAAGCACATGCATTGATAGCTTTGTCTTCCAAATGTTCCATTATCCCTCACATTCGCTCTTGCAAGATAACAAAGGATGCTCGAGATACACTTACAACTTTATACTAAGCAAGAAATGAGGCTCGTGTTGCTTACGTCTGAAAACAGTTGGAGAATGAGCATATGAATGAAGGAGATTCAATGGAAAGTTTTTTGGCAAAGATCAAAGGTTTGAAGGAGTAGCTCGTTTCTGTTGATGAAATTTTGCCAAATAGCTCACTTGTGTAGACTCTTCTTAACGGTCTTCGAGATTAATATAAGAGTTTTGATTCTACTCTTAGATTGATGATGAAAAGCAATCCAAATGCCTTAACATTTGAGGAGTTAGTCTTTGTTTTGTTGCAAGAAGATCCAGTCTAGCCAAAACAGGTCGATTATGCGTGTTGCATATCAAACTTTTTTAGCTAGTCAAAAGGACAAAGGTAAATGGAGCTCATTTTCTAGTAAGAAAAAATCTACTAATGTTTCAGAGCCGAAGAAAGAAGACAAAGATGACAAGAAAATAGAAAAGAAGAAACAGTTTTGCAAATATTGTAAGGCAAACGATCATGTCACCTAAAACAGAGTTTGCTAATCTTGTTCAAAATGAAGAATGGGCATTTACTATTGTTTGCAACTATGACCCATCTTCTTATGAGCCGTGTATGTCTGCATTGGGCTCTGATGTTTGGTACATTGATAGTAGGGCAACCAAACATATTACCTTGCAGCAGAATTTCTTCAGTTCACTTCAGCCTTCCCTCACAGAGAATAACAACTCCTCTTATCTTGTAATGGGAGTCGGTAAGATCATTTTGACCACTGATGATGAAAGCTCTTTCACATTGTGAAATGCTTTATATGTGCTAATGATCAAGAAAATTTTGTTGTCAGTTTCAGCATTAGCGTTTTGGAAACAATGTCAAAATAGCACAAAACCCTAATTTTCAGCAACACTAATTTTGGTCACGGAAGATCAAAAATTTTTATTAGCTCATCAGATAGTACTTGGGGAGAGCTTTCATTTGATATTTAACCCTAACCTCGTTTTCTTCTCAAAAACTTTTTTTGCATAATAGATTCCTCATATCATGAGCATCAAGGAAAGCTAACCCTCTTAGTCACCTGATGGCCAGATAATGAGAGATCGTTGGAGTTTTTTGCATGAAAAGCAAATTTTAGCCACCAAAAGCTGATCGCTTTTTTAAGTTTAATGCAATCCTTTTTTGTGCTTTTTGCAAGCTTTCCACCAATTTTTTGTCAAAGCTTCTAAAGCCTATAAAAGAAGGGCTTGAGGGTCATAGTTGAGCATCACTCATTGATCACTCAAGGCCTATTGAAGTGCTCTAACTCTTGGAAGAGGTGTTCCTAAGTTTTGGTGCAGATTTGGAGGAGATTTTGGAAGTCAACCATCAGCTCTTGCTAATATTTGTAAGTAGCAAGTCCAATTTCAGTTCTTCTTTTGTTGCTGTTGTTCCAAAGCTTTGTGCCTTCTACTTCTATACAAGGAGGAGATGATCTACCATTGCCATATGTGAATTTGGCAAGGCAACTAACTATGAACTACTCTTAGGACAACCATTCCTGAGATAGTTGAAAGTGATTGGTCTCTTCTTTTTCTTTTATGATTTTTTGTACTTGTCATATGTAAAAAAGCTCCATAGTAGAGAAATGAGTTACGTGTTTCTATCGAGACCAAAATGTCTTCTTCATGAGGTATGGATAACTGGACCAGATAGGATACAAGAGATCCCACGACTCGAGATCATAGGTATGAAATAAGATATCTAAATTACATCAACTCCCTTGAGGGGGATAGACTAGGTATCCATGATGAAATTGGAAAGGTTTGAATGTGACTTCGAGGTAGACATAGGAAGCGACCACCTCAATCTGTCCACTGCCAGCTGTGAATCTTGCTCCATTCCTCACCATGGGGGAGGTGTAGAAGATCATCACCTTGGTCTTGCCAAGGTTTACTGTCAAGCCCCTCTGTGTACAAAACTCAACGAGAGCATCCACATGGTGCTGTAATCCCTCGGGTGACTCTGAAATCAATACAATGTCATCGGCATATAATAAAATGTGGACACGTGTACCTGCGAGGTCTGCACCCTCTCCTCTGGCTTAGAGAATGTAGTCCTCAATCTCGTCGATGTAGAGCCCGAATAGAGTGGGGGAGAGTACGCAGCCTTGCTTAACACGCACGGTGCTAGCAATGGCGTATGATAGTCCCCCGAGGCATCGAACCCTCCCAATCACCCGCTCATAGAGTCTGTAGATGGCCCAAGTCATCTCTGATGGTATCCCCAAGCTCTGGAGTCGTTGGAAAAGCTTCCGTGGCACAGTATCGAAGGCTTTGCGGAAATCCACAAATTAGAAAGCCCGTCGGAAACCTGCCTGACCACGTGCTTGTAGCTCCTCCATCTCTACATATGAACTTAGCTCTGTCTCGCGAACCGTCCCATAAAGCTTGGCCATGGTGTGACCAATCATGATAGTCCTGTAGTTCCCTGGATACAAGGTATCCCCATATTTGTGAATGGGTATAATGGTGTTCCTCGTCCATTCCTCTGGGAAACCCTCCCCTATAGCCCGATTGAAGACATGTGCAATCAATGGAGCTATAGTGGAGGCAGTATATATGAGATGCTCACTCTATGGTCCTGTGTGGTAAGTGGAACGCCCATGCTGTAGCTGCTCAATGGCCCTTTGAATCATCTTTGTTGTGAAGAAAGAGGAACAAGTAGGATGTGGTCCAGGTGGCTGGGAAATGGGAGGCTGTCCAGGTATCTCATATAGTCTCTGAGCCTACTCGTGCCAAATCTGCGGATCTCCAATAGGTGTGGTCGATCGTGGCTCTTGTAGAGGGGGACATGCAGCAATGCAATCTTTGCTCATAAGTAAACAGTATAGCTCAAGCTCTTGTGCCTCCTTGAAGCCCCGTCTCTTTCGGCGTGTGAAGGTCTTCATATGTCTTCTAGCCTCCATCTCTGTGATCTCTCCCAATGCTCTCTGAGCTCGTAGTCGACAATAGAGACTCCTGCATTCATCATCATAAGCTTTACAAAAGACAAAATACTACAATATAGACAAAAAGCAAACACGTAAGTAATATAATATATTATTAATGGAACAATAAAAATTTACACAAAAAATAATTAAAAGAATAAATAAACGAAAAGTATTACGAAAAATAAAAATAATACATATAAAACAAACGTAAAAACAAATAGGGGTATACAAATCTTTCCTAAACATGGTAAAAAACTCAAAAATACAAGTATGCATAGGACAAAAATAACTAAAATCTTTGCTCATAAGTAAACGGTATAGCTCAAGCTCTTGTGCCTCCTCGAAGCCCCGTCTCTTTCGGCGTGTGAAGGTCTTCATATGTCTTCTAGCCTCCATCTCTGTGATCTCTCCCAATGCTCTCTGAGCTCGTAGTCGACAATAGAGACTCCTGCATTCATCATCATAAGCTTTACAAAAGACAAAATACTACAATATAGACAAAAAGCAAACACGTAAGTAATATAATATATTATTAATGGAACAATAAAAATTTACACAAAAAATAATTAAAAGAATAAATAAACGAAAAGTATTACGAAAAATAAAAATAATACATATAAAACAAACGTAAAAACAAATAGCGGTATACAAATCTTTCCTAAACATGGTAAAAAACTAAAAAAAATACAAGTATACAATAGAGACTCCTGCATTCATCATCATAAGCTTTACAAAAGACAAAATACTACAATATAGACAAAAAGCAAACACGTAAGTAATATAATATATTATTAATGGAACAATAAAAATTTACACAAAAAATAATTAAAAGAATAAATAAACGAAAAGTATTACGAAAAATAAAAATAATACATATAAAACAAACGTAAAAACAAATAGGGGTATACAAATCTTTCCTAAACATGGTAAAAAACTCAAAAATACAAGTATGCATAGGACAAAAAAAACTAAAATAAAAGGATAATATGCTTTGAAATAAATTGTAATAACGTTTTGTAAGATATACATAGACACATAACATATACCACAAAAATACATAAATATCATAAATACATAACATAAATCAATCACATAAACACACAAAATATCCTACAGTTCCCCTATTAGCTTGAAACTAGGATGGGGATCATAGACACATGACAAAAGAAAATTAATCCTTCCTCTTCTCAATCAGATACTATATGAAAGGATAGAGAGAATAGGATAGTGAAGATGTGCATATGTGTGCAATTCTAACAAGCCTAGATTCAATAGCTGGATGTTACAGATATAAATCTAAGTATCTGAAACCTATACATGAAGTGCCTAAGGCTCTTCAACTTCATCAGTCCCCTTTGCTTTTTGTAATAGAATTTTTCACTATGGTTTTATCTGCCACAACTTTTGCATGGATAAACCTTGAACCAGATGGACTCATCATGATTATCCTTGCTAGAGTGTTTATATATATATAATTTTTCCAGTTTTTTCTTGAATTTGTTGAAAATGCACCTTTAAAAAGTTCATTTCTTGAAAAATCTTTTGAATTCCTCTCTCTTAAGTGCATTCATAACAACATCAAGTGTTGGATCGGGCAATGTTTATACCATAGGATGATGATAAGCTCTTCAATAACATTGCCATCTGTATATCTTTTATGACATGTAAACCAATTGAAGCCAATTGTGATATATGACTTCTAAAAGTGTTTAGATATTCAGAGATAGATTGGTCTTCATATGTTTGTAGCTCAAGAAACTTGATCATAAGGATTAACTTAAATTGTTTAGATCTGGCTCCAAAGAACGTTTCTAACTTAACCCAAGCTTCTGCTGCAGATGTGAGGAAAGATATGATGCATATAAACTCATCTGATAAGCTCAATCCAATTATAGAAAGAGCTCTTTCATTTTGTTTACTAGTGGAGGCATGTTGATCTTGTCCATTTCCACCCGGTGTCCCTGGTTTGCTTCTAGTTGAAGTTGTAGATGACTCTTCAGATTCTATCCTCTTGATATTTACTCTTTTAGTATCCCATAAGCTTTGATTCATGAGCAGATGCTTCAACTTGGTTTGCCATGTGTGGAAACCAAAACCACCTTAAACTCCTCTCTAAAAACAATACTTGAAACTGACATATATGAGCCCCTCCTGAATATATCATTTCTCATTTCAATGTATCATACTATCATATATTGCAACAGCTCTTCTGTGTATCTCTGAATTATTTTTATATCTGATATAAAGGCTGACTATTTCTGTATTTTTTATATTCACAAAGTAATATTAATGATACATCAATCGAGATTGTCACCATTGCATAACCTGCGACATAACAGGCCTTGAAGACTGAGAAGTTCGTTGAACCTGAAACATGTACCTGAACTGACAATGACTGACAGTAGCTACCTGAAGGCGCTAACTGAGACACTGACGGATTTGCTGTTAGCCTGAACAAATGATAGGGCTGAAGAACGGACCTGAGGGCGCTAACTGAGACACGGATGGATTTGCTGGTAGTCAGTACAAAGGTGTACTGACTACCAAGCCTGACACAACACACTATTATACTTGTGCACCTCTACGCGGACTGTCTGAAGTGCGCTCTGAATGACAAAATTGACCAGCTATGACCTTTCTGACATGATAGATCTGACAGAAGAGAAAACAAAGGCTTGTGCAGCTTAGAAGACTCCTAAGCTGAGAAGACTACTATGCTACTAAGCTGATACGCTGACAGATGACACATGCCTGAATCACTCTGGCAAACTTAGTAAACTTGCCAATGTGATTGCTAATGTCACCTGAACTTTGACGAAGGCATGACGACGGATGCTGACAAACGGGCGCCCTGGGAACCCTATTCTCTGATACCAACCATTAGTTTTATAGTGTTGATGCTCAGAGAGAATTCTCAGACACCAATCATATAGTAGACACAAAGAATAAAAATTATATTACAAAAAGTACAATACAATGATTACAATCTGATCTGATGATTTGATAAATCAAACCTATTCATATATATAAAGATACAATAACAGAACAGCACAAAACAATTAATCTACGTAAGTTTTATGAAAAACAAAATAACTACGATATAGAGAAATAAAGCAAACCCAGTATAGTATAATATAATGATAATAAAACAATAAAAATTAAAACAAAAAATAAATATATGAGAAATATTAGGAAAAATAAAAATAATACATATGAAATGAACTTAAAAAACAAATAGAGATATACGAATTCTTCTTAGTGAAGGTTCTAATATGTTACTCAGTCACAAATACAAAAATACAAACATATGCAGCACAAAAATATACACAAACGCATAACATCACATAAATATTACAAATATACAGCAGAAATAGTTGACATAGACACAGAAAATATCCTGCGAAGGCTGGAAGAGTTTCCCACTCTTCTCCCCTCTCTCCTGTTCATCCTCAAGGTGCCCATCCAGATGTGCTTTGCATTTGGGGATAAGGCTGGAAGAGTTTCACACTCTTCTCCCCTCTCTCTGATTCACCCTCAAGGTGCCCCATCCAGATGTCCTTTGGGTTTGGGGACATAACACTACCTCTGGAGCAGAGCTTTCTTCTCTCCGGACTCATCACATTCAGCTGTTTTGGAGCATACTTCCATAATGTCTCCTCTGCCCAGGCTTGGTGTGTTTATATACCTCTCTCACTGCAGTCTGGGAGTATATTAAAATAACTCCTACAATGTTTTCCTACTATCCTCTAATCAAACAAATCTATAAATCCTCCATGCAGATAACACTTCTCTAGGTTAAAAGTATATCTAGTAGGTATTAGGTGCTGCTACCCATGTCCTTTGAGCTGTGTGGTAGATTGGATATTATAGTGAATGTCAGAAGGGCATGATCTATTGTTAAACCAATAGGTGTGAGTCCTACTGTTAAGTCCTCAATACAAGTGAAAAGCCTGACTATCTTGACATAACCCAATGTGCTAACACCATGTCTACATGGAAACAAGTAAAGCCAGCTGCTATAGGAAATCTCTGTACGTTATTAAGTATGGTCAAACCATAGTGTAATATCCATGTTTTTAAGTACGTCCTGTACTCTTGTGTTCATCTATGATTCATCTGGCCAACCTTTTATTGCTGAAAACAAGCTCTATTATCATATCCTCCAAAGTGTCATAGAAAACTGTCAGATGGTTGTCCATCTGGGCAGTGAAGTCCTAAGGAGAATATTGTCTGCAGATCTAGAGGACTTCCAAATGCCAGCATTTAGTAGTGGGTGTACCAAGAGTAAGATAGCACATACTCTGCCTGTCTTGACCCCAACTCACAGCCACATAAATTCATCATCTACTTCTATGCCCAGGTCTCATCTTCACTCAGGCTGTCTCCCATCTATATCTAGTACTATGGGGCATCTGCTGACAATGGATTTGATGAGTAAATAGAAAACTTTGTCTCTATCTTTGAAGCTACCTTGAAAGCATCCATATTGAATCTAGGAGATACATTGGAATTTGAAACTGCCATATTAAGTTTGGTCCAATAGGTCTCACACAAACTCAAACCATAGGACATAAAAAATATCTGTAGTGTGTCATGTCTGTACTTACTACCGAACCTGAAATTCATTATGAAATAATGAAAACATCTGAAAATAATGAGGAAAACGAGACAGGTGTATGGGTCATGTTGTGCAACCTTTGGCATACTGATGGTTCTCATATTATTTGATAGTTTGGATAAATGAGTGATGAATCGTACAGTCACGAGAATGTAAGGGAACTTATCTCCATGCATCTTGCTTGTATGCATACATATGCTATGTTATTCTGTTTATATTCTATTATTTCCTTGGAGGCCGTTTGCTCTCGTTGTTGTTATTTTTATGTGAGTAGGCATTTGTTTCTCGTTTTTCTTTTTTCCAGGTCATGGTCGTTTCCCTTCTTCACTCTTTACTCTCTTTTTTAGCAATTATTAGTAACTGAATTATTTTTCCATACTCCTGGTTTTTCCGTGTTCTTTTCTCTTGTAAGTTTATATATTTATAGCCCTATGAAGGTATATATAATTAAGCTCAATCAACTATTTATACGAGGAACTTTTGAATTGGACACAGATCAGATATCTGCACCCTCCATGTTCCTTAGTTCAGATGATTCCATTGAGAGACCTGCAGCTTCTGCCTTTGGGTAACCATGTTGTTGTCAGTGGTCCACAAGTTATTGTATCATCAGATCATGCTGTGCATGCGTTATTGTCAGTTCCATTGGGTGCTCAGGTATTGTTTTGTTGCCTTACAATACTTATTGGTCTCCATTTCAAGTGATGTGGCAGTCTTTGTGCCTGATAAGCTTTATGCATTATTTTTTGGGGTTGCAACAACTCACAGATAGTACAGTTAATAGCCTCACAGTCTTTTAAGGAAGCGTTGGATTTATGTAAGCTACTACCTCAGGAAGATGCTGCTCTCAGAGCTAACAAGGAAGATGATATTCATAGGAGGTTAGTCAGCATTTTCTTCCACATTTTGTGTTCAATTCAGCAACATCTTTCTTTTTTATTTTTCTTATATTTCTAAATATCTTCAGATGTACAGATTTTGCAATTTTCCATGTCATTCCCAGTGTCAGTTGCAAACTGGTTCTTCTGTTATTTTATGAGTCGGCTTTTAATGCTGGAGAGAGCAAAAGTTAACTAAACTGTTTCTGCATCTTTTTGGTTTCATTAATTCAGTGAACCTTAATATGTGTTTTAATCTCATCCTATTATGTTCCTCTTCTCTTATGTTGCAATTTTTGATGTTTGTTGTAGCTTGGTGCCTTTTCATTTTTCCATTGCGTGCCCTCCGTATTTTGGGATAGTCAATGAGCAAGTCCCACAACTGGTCACAGCATACTGGATAGGTTCTCTACTGTAGAAGAGGACGCCCATATGTAGTTTATATGTTGGAGAAGATTATCGGTATAACTTCACTCTAGGGCTTCATAGATTAGGGCAGGTGAGAGTACTATTCAAAGGTGATGGATTCGAAAATTTCACCATTTTTTTTCCCTCAGTTTTCAGGTCGAGGTGAGTCAATAGTATTAGCTCTTCTTTTTGTGGTTCGTACATTCAGCTTTTTGACTTTTTTTTTCCTATCTATGCTCGTGCTCGTGAAGTTACATGTATTTTTCTGTAAATGGACAACTTCATATGATTGTCTTGTGTAACATGATTATTATCAGTCCATGTTCATGTAGTTTTATGTCAGTCTTTCTATTTTGTTCATATACACTACGTATAATTTTGTGCAACACATGTTTTATTGTTTTTGTATGTGAACACTTAAAATAATTGTTTAGTACAACATATTCTGTTGTTTTTGAAATTGGTACAAAGTCCAATGTTCGGTATGTGCATCAGCGGCGGACATGAAAAAAATTTATGGCAGACATGCAAAAAGGTTTATGGCACATATGTCTTTCAAATGTAGCATCAATATATGAAATGAGCAATCACATTAATATTTGAGTGATGCTGAGCAGTCTGCTTATGTTTAAATTCAGTTATATCTTTGGAGATTTTAGGGTTGTGGGAGCACAGCACATAAACAACATTAGGAAGAAGCGTAGATCACAACATTGAGTGTATTTCTAATTGGACAAGATAAATAGCACCTTGGGGTTGTAGGTGTATAAGTTAGGGAAAAATCTTTCTTGAGATGGTAAAAAGCGCTTCAACATATGTCTGTGAACCTCTTTACTCAGTCTAATATTACCTTCAGATTTGCATAGAGTCTAATACCTGAAAGCCTCTGGAGTTACAGAAGAATGATACTGAAGCCTGTCTTTTAATTGCTCAATTTATGTATATCAAATGACAAGAACTATAAAATCTTGGACATTGATGATCTCCTCACGAGTCTGCAAATAAATGAAAGATATTTCATACTCCATTGACTGTTTTGAAGCCGCTGGAGTTAGAGAAAGTGTTTGGAGCTAGATAAGAATGATACTGACTTCCATCTTTGAGCTTCTTAAATTTCATGTGTATCAAATGACATGAACTACAAAATTTTGGACATTGATGATCTCCTCACTGAAGTCTGCAAATAAACAAACGAAATGTTATATTCCGTTGGCATGTTTTCAAGCTTTGTTATTCTTGTGAGTAACTTCTAAAGTGATCTGTGTTCTTGTGTATGGTTTTCTAATATACTTTTTGCTTTCAAGGTATGGCCAGTTTCTTTTTGAACAGAAAGATTATGCTGAGTCTCTGCACCACTTTGCAGCATCTTTGATGGATCTCACAGAAGTCTTATCATTCTTCCCAACAATACATCTACCAAAGTTCTATCGATCCATTGAGCGTCCACAATTCTTATCCCATACAGAGTATGATGCAGGTGATGAAAGTTCTCAGATGTCAAATGAATGGGAGGAAACAGAAAATGTAGAAAATGGATATTCTTTTTCAAAGAGGGACACGATTGCAGCAATGTCTGCACTTGTAGCTTATCTAACAAGCAAAAGAACATCAATAGTTTCAAGGGCAGAAGCAGAGGATACAGATGCTGCTGTAGCAGCACTTGTCAATGATACGGGATCGGCTACTGGACTTCAGGAAAAATATGCAAAATTTTCAGCAAAGGTATTATTCAAATTGTTGCGGTAGTACTGTGAGGTGATGTGTGCATTCTGTATTTGGTATATGTTGTTTTTGGATTGCTGTTTCCTGAGGACAATTCTCTAATTCAGTAACATGAAGCTGACATTCGGTACTGTATGGACAGGTTAGTGAGTCATAAGGATGATAAGGTATGTTGATGGGTCATAAAATCAAAATTCACGTCCCGGTAAAAACATTATTTAAAAAAAAAATAAAAAAAAATAAATATGGCTGCATACATTGTTATCAATTGGGCGATGTTATGGGGCAACCTTCCACTAGGGGACCCCACCTGTAGGGTAAAGAAGGTCCAATACAGATGTTCACCAGATGCTTAGAGGTTGGTCAAATCAGATCAAAATGTGCATAAATTTTTTATTACATATTGTGATAAAGTACTCATCAAGAGCTTTTACAATGGTATATACACTTAAGTATTTGGAACCATATGAAAGGTCAAATGTCAAACCCTAATTTTAGAGTCAACTTGAAAAGCACTTTTTATAAGAGAAAATTATTATATAACATATTATATTGTCAAGTAATATTAAAAATAGAAAACTTTAAAGTTAGGGTTTTTCCTAATTTTCGAGATTAGGATTTCGGAAAATTATGGAACTCTGATTTTTAGATTTTTTACACCATGAAAAGCTATGAAAAGCATGTCCTAACAAAACTATGTAAAGACATGGCATGTAGCTCACAATTCATCAGCTTGGAGCAGACTTTGAGCTTGGGAAGGTGGTTCTCTAACTTGGAGGAGGTGGAGTTGTGCTCTTCATCATCTTCAAGGCGTGCAACAGCTTGGAGCTTATCCATTTGGAGAAGATCATCTTTAGCTATGGAGATTGTGGAGTTATGGGCAGTTTGTATCTCTCATGCATATTATCTATGCTACCTTGTAACTTCATGTAGTTCATCTTGCAATGTATGGAATATATTTGGAGCTTGGCTCCTTCAATCTCTCTCATGTCTTGTCTATTCTCCATCTTGTTTCTATTTTCTCTTTGTCTCTTTATTAATTGTGGGCTTAAAACCAAACAATTGGTATCAATCTTCAGAGCAGGATAAAATGGTGCACATAGAGAGTAGGGCTGCATGTAACAGAGTGAAATCTTCATGGCAGATGTAGATCAAGCTCGATTTTATATTCAGCAAGCAGCAGCAGATGGTACAGATGATTTATGATTTTGCAAAGGGTGAGTATAGATTTGACGGGCAGTAGAAGGGGTCACATCAATCTTCAAAAATTGTGACAACATCATTGACAGTTTCAACATATTTCAATAGCTTATGTGCTAGTTATGTTGGAATTGAAGATGAAGCAGATGAGTTTGCAGACGATATAGATGAGTTTGCAAGATTGGAGAGCATTGCTTCCATGTGTACCTGAGAACTGATGTTCAACTTACTAGTCAACCTTTTAAGTGCTCTTTAGGCCTTGCCAACCTTGATAGCTGAGGGAGTATGTTTGAATCTACATACTATCTCCATTACTTAGCATCCTATATTTGTCTCTATCCTTTCAAGTAGTAGTTGATTGAGAAGAGCGGGTGATGTGTGTTATGTGAGTGCTCTTCATGTTCAAGGTCCTGGTGTGTGTGCTGATGGATACTTGGCATAATATTTGAAAATTAAAGGTACCTAATTTAAAATGTAATAACTAATATACCACTAGTGTCATGTTAGGAGGCGATTGTTGGAAAAATGATATTATCCGGCAACCTTCCACTAGGGGACTCCACTTGTAGGTTAAAGAAGGTCAAATATAAATGGTCACCATATGGTCAAAGGTTGGTCAAATCAGGTCTAAATGATCAAAATGCATTTATTACATATTTTGAAAGTACTCATCAAGAGCTTTACAATGGTGTATAACACTCAAACATCTAAAACCATATTGAAGGTCAAAAGTCAACCTCTAATTTCAAGGTCAACTTTTGAAAAGCAATAAAAACCTTCTTTTAAGCTTAAAAGCCCTTTTTATAAGAGAAATTTATTGTATAACATATTATATGGTCAAGTAAAAAAAAGAAAAGGTAAACAAACTCTAAAATTAGTGTTTTCGTAATTTCCAGAATAAAGGTTTTCATAAATTATGGAACCCTGATTTTTAGCATTTTTACACCATGAAAAGCTATGAAAAACATGTCGTAACAAAAACTATATAAAGACATGGATGATGGCCTATAGCTCACAATTCATGAGCTTGGAGAAGACTTTGAGCTTGCAAAAGTGGTCCTTAACTTGGAGGAGGTAGAGCTTAGTTTGTCATCATCTTCAAGGTGTGCAACAGTTTGGAACCTATCTATTTGGAGGAGATCATCTTCAACTACGGAGATTCTAGAGTAATAGATGGTTTGTATCTCATGCATATTATCTATGCTACCTTGTCACTTCATGTACTTCATCTTGCGATGCATTGAATATATTTGGAGCTTGGCTCCTTCAATCTTGCTCATGTCTTGTCTCTATTTTCT